>OU343221.1:250863643-251070036 GCA_910596185.1 Chrysanthemum makinoi
GATGCATTCCAGTGATGAAAGCAAAAGGATTTAGATTATGAGTTTATTGGCTTTTTTTCTTTCAACGTCAAGCACGGATCTCTATAGGTCTTGATTTTCGATGTGAATAATAGGTTTCAGGTGACTGTTGGGCATAGCGTTTAAACTTTTGATTCTTATCTGGTTAGGCAATCTTAAAGGTCTATGTTTATAATGTTGGTATTATGGGCAGAGGGGCATTTCATCGAGGCGACTGCCACAATGAATAGGTTAAAGATTATGTAGATGTAATTAATTTTGGATTTGTGTTTTGTATAAATTCTTTTCATTTTGAATATTAATAACCGTATTAGTGATTACGAGCAGCAATTTTTTTTGCCATATCTTTTCAATTAGTGACCATTTTATTGGTCATAAAATTCAATTAAAAAGTGACCACATCGTTGGTCACTTCATCTAAAATAGTGACCACTTTTACCTTTAGTGACCAAACTCAGTGACCACTTTTACATTTAGTGACTAAGAATTAGTCGTCACAAATGAAAGTGAGAACATATTTTTTGTCACTATTTAATGACCATTTTCAAATGTCATCACTATTACTTTTTGTGACCGACTTTTAGTGACGACGAGTGACCACTTAGATATGGTCACTAAATCAGCTTAGTGACCAAATATCTACTATTAGTGACCATAATCGTGTTGTCACCAAAAGCCTTTTTTCTTGTAGTGTGAATTCATTTCACAACACTCTAAATGTATATGTGTTAGTTGTATGTGTTTGTTTGGGTTTTTCGTATCTTTCCCGTGACATCATTATTCCCGCATATAAAAAGATCTTCACAATCTCTTTCCCGTCAAACACTTTCCCAAAAGTAAATGATTTTGATAAAAAAGTTTGTATTGATTGAAATAAAAGTTAAAGTTATAAAAATTTGAATCAAAATAAAATAAACCTACTAAAAATGTAAAAACTAAAAACTCATAAAAATATATCAAAATGGATGTTGAATTAAAAAGCACAAAATTTTAAAAAATATGGTGAAATTAGATTATAAAAAAATTAAATGAATTAAAAGGTATTTAAATTTAAAAATAAAGGTGATTAATTAGTTAAGAAGTGACATGTGTCACCCTATTATTAGAGCTCTTTATTTTAGTTTGTTAGAGCTTATCCCTTTTTGTTACTCCCTCCGTCTCAAAATTATTGTCAGGAGACAAAAATAATCAAGTTTAATAAAAGTGGGACCACAACAATTTTCAACCACTCATATAGAATATTCTCCCACTAAATTCCCTATTTATTAATAAAAAGGGAATGTGGACAATCTTTTTGAGACATCTCAAAAAGGAAATATGGACTATTAATTTAAGACGGAGTGAGTATATTTTAGTTAAAGAAGTGATACATGTCACTCAATGATTGGACCTCTTTATCTAAATTTTTTGTGAAGCCCATAACTTAAATACTTTATATAGTAGTACAGATAATAACACATACTATGCTAATTATTTGACACCTATGGTTTAAGGGTGCGTTTGTTATGGGCTGTTGGATTTTGGGATAGGGATCAAAGTAATAGATATATGTTTGGTTGAAAGAATTGTTTAATTATTTTGGTCTCATGCCAAAAATACGAAGTTACACAAATCCCACACAAAGAGCTAGGAATTACTGTTGCCTTTCAAAATGGTGGGCCATAACTTATTATGAACCACTTATTTTTAATTTATGAAAATTTTAATATATAGATATAAATCCATGCCCTAAACCAATTTATAAAACAAACATTTTTTATACTTTCATCCCAATACCAAATCTTAATCTAAATCAAAATACAAATCTTAATCCTAAACCCACCCGCAAACCAAACGGGCCCTAAACTTGTATCATGTAAAGCGCATAATTTTGTGTAGCCTAGTTTAAGAGCATTCCCAATCATAACACCATAACACCAATAACACCGTTCACGTCAGCACCACATCAACTTTAACATTTAACATTAACATCCCCAAAAAACACCCACAACCATAACATCCCAATAACATTAATAACATTTCATATTTTCAATTTTAACCCCTAAACTAAAACAAACCCTTCATTTATTAAAATAAAACAAACACTTCATTAAAATTGAAAACATATTACAATACGAGATTAAAAAAAAATTACAACGAAATAAAAAAACACGCTGCAAATAAAACTTTACAACAAATTAAAGGAAATGACGAGAATGCGATCTACTGACGAGGTTTCAAGTTATATTTTTTGATGATTCGATTTTTTTCGTCATTGATCCACTCCACGACCATTGGATCTTGCCCTTCAGTAGACGTCATCAAAAACTTTATCTCTTCCAACCTTGTTATTGTGAGATCTTTTTCCTGCTTGGCTCGATACGCCGCTTCGCGTGACTTCACGTTTAAACGATACTCGTTTGCCATAGTTTCGGTGAAATAAGTTGACGAGCTCGTTCCTCCAGTGCTTGTTCCCCCAGTACTTGTTGTAGTCTCGGATCTTGCTTTCTTGGTAGCACGTTTCTTTCCCATGGGGCGTGGTTGTTCATCATTACCAAACAAAGCCTCGTTTGTTTGGCTTGGGACTTCGCCGGTTAAATCAACCGGTTCCGGCGTGTCCCATTTCTTATAATGACGCAAAACCTCCCAAGCGTCATCGAGACCAAACAGTGCTCCTTTGTTTTCCTCATGATACCATTGCTTTGCCCGTTTCATCACATCCACCTCACTTTTCCCGCTTCGTTGATCCCGTTGCGCACGTATGTAACAAGAGTTGAACTTTGTGCATATCCCGTTCAACGTTTTCCATTTGCTTGACATCATGTCCTTGGTGCGCCGTTGAAAGTTGGGTCTATTGAACTCATTTCGCCCGATATACCAAACGTATCTCTAGGTTGGCACTTTCCAACTTTCGTAACTCTTAAACGGCTATGTAACACCTTGCAAGTAATGCTTCCTCTGCTGAATTCCAACGCGCAGTAACGACAACCTCCTCATCAGAATCAATTGGTTCGGGCTCGGGGTCTTTGGATTTTTTTGATTTTCGCTTAACACGACCTTTTCCTTTTTTTGGAGGAGACGTGGGTGTGTCAGCAACATCTTGTGTTTCAGTTTGTGATTGTTGTGACTGTTGTGTGAATTGTAGGTTTTGAAAGTTGGAGTTTAAGGTGCTTTGTTGGTTTTGTTGTTGCCAATACAGAAATGTTTGATGTTGTTGCCACATTTCTTGGCTCGAGAAGCCTAGTGGGTTGGGGTTTGAAGATGAACCAGCCTTCGGGTTAGATGATGAACCCGGGTTTGAGGGATTCCATCCATCACCGAGAAGATTCAAGAAAGTATCATCGTTGCCTTCCGACATTGTTTTTTTGCAGTTAATTGAAGTTGAAAGATTGAGAGTATTGAGAGGATTTAGTAGTGGAAGTGTGGAGAAAATGGTGTTTTAATTGTGTATTTATAGTGGTAAATATATATATATATATATATATATATATATATATATATATATATATATTTTTTTTTATAAAAACTAGCCGTTAGGGATGGTTTTTGATTTTTTTTTTAAAACTTAACGGCTAGTAGCCGTTACAGGGACTGGAAATGAAAATTTTTTGATTTTTTTTCCTGCGCCTAACGCGCGTTACATGGGCAACGCTGGAGGACCAACGGCGTTAAACAACAACACTTCCAAAGGTGTAACGCCGCTAACGGCGTTATTGGGCTGATAACGGGCGTTACCCCGTTATGATTGGGAGTGCTCTAATAGTAGCAAAGTATCCGCGTTATGCAGCGGAGATAGAAAAACTGTGAGTAAAATGTTTCACAACATTTTCTAAGATCTAAATATAGAGTAGCACACGGTCGTTTTGTGTGCAGTTTTATGTGTGAATTTAGATGGATTGTGTTGGTTTATGGTGGTGGTAAAAATACTTATATTTGGAACACTAGCTTGTTTTGTGTAGATGAAGGAAACTCAACTTTACTATTTCAGGCTTTCTATTCGTAGTTGACTTCAATAAACTTTCGTTTTAAGATTATAATGCTATTATAAATATAAACTCAACACTAAGAAAAAAGTGTTTAAAAAAACAAGCTATATAATCATTACATGGTCGTCGATCAAGTGTTACACTTACTCAGCTCTAACACTGTACTTGTATCGTATAAAATGTAAGCGCGATGGTACAAGTAAGTAGTTGGGAGTTTTTTGGCCTAAGCTTAGTGGTATAAGAAATTGAATATTAAAAAGGCTGCAGGTGTTTGTAGGTTTAACTTTGAAGCTTATTACTTAGACCTTTAATCTTAATCTGAAACTTTTTCGAAAAACTTATCATCACACCTAAGTTTTTCATTTGATTATCTTTCTTTCTTAACGGCAATCATTCACAATCATGTATCTATGTTAGACATGAGCAAAATGGGCAAAGTCCGAGCTCATACTTCGGTTTGTCGTGAACCCGGTCCTAATATAGATGAGCAAAAAAAGATAGTCTGGTTAGGCCTGGTGATAACATCAAATAATCCTGAATATTAAGTGTCAATTTCCCCCGATAATGCCTGTAATTTATATCATTTATATGGATTTACGCTTGTTTTTCATTATATTTTACTTTCAGGTAAATTACGAGCATTTGAGCTAAAGAGACGCGGAATTGAAGAGTTTATTGAAGATTTATCATAGTATGCTCACTTTGAAGAAGTTACGGCGTAACTCCTCTCTCACATTACGCCGTAACTAAAGCGTGACTCAGAAAACCAACTTATCAGAAGATTACGGCGTAACTCTCCCAAAGATTACGTCGTAACCATATTAGGTCAAATGAGGTTCCGCGCCGCTGATAACTACGCCGTAACTCATGCATCAACTACGGCGTAACCAAGATTTATTGAAGATACGGCGTAACCCCTTCCTGAGGTTATGCCGTAACCAGCATTTCTAGTGCAATTTACGAAGAAGTTATATGTTACGGTGTAACTATTTTATTAGTTACGCCGTAACCAAGATCTGGCCTATAAACACCCCACGATTTCCAGCATTTCAAAGCATCCCATTTCACACACAACAATCAGAGAACGTGAGAAAAAGCCAAAGGCAGATCTAGAGGAGCATACAGAGCTATCTCCAAGGGATAAATCACTCCTCTACGATAAGCATTAGCTTTTTATCTTTTCTTTACTTTCGATTCATGTATTTCGTAACATTAAACATTGAATTGATTTGTATGGTTAATATGAGCAGCTAAGCACCTCTTGGTGTTGGCCTAGTTATGATTCCTTAATTGTTTTGTTTGCATTTACATTGCTTCCGTATAATTATTTTTAAGTGTATGCATGCATAGTTTATTGGTAGCTACCCTTGTTTCGGTAGTTTTGAATGGCGGTAGAGGCTAGTTGCTTAGGAGATATGACCAACCGACCCTAAGTGAGTAGACTAAGACGGGAATGGTAAGATATGACCAACTGACGACCCTTTCTACTTGTGCGATTTGACCAACTGATCACCTACCGTTTGGATGAACTTAAGAATTAGGGGGTGAGTGTCTAAGATGCTAGCGCCCGGGCACTCACTATTATAAGTCTAGCATGTAGCGGAACTTAATGACTTGGCTTAGGGGACCAGGAACAACTGGACTTATGAGGGGACACCTGATTTCTCTAGTGGTGGCTCTTTGCTGATAGGTTAGGGCGAACTGACCAAATGCTGTCCTTTCGACTTTGACCCCACCTGAAGTAATTGGAAGTAATTAGACGTAAATACTACTAGTTAGGATGAGTAACTAGGTTAGCACCACTCTCCTCTATTGATCACACCTTTGCCTTTATTTGCTTTTATTAGTTAATTCCTTATCATAATTATATTAAAATCTGTGACACCTAGACTTAGTATTAAACTATTAATCCACACACATAGCTCTTGGGACGACCTCGGTTTTACCGAATACTACACTACACACGACCGGGTATACTGCCCGTTAGTGCATTAGGGTAGACCATAGGTATAACGAGTAATTATAAATTTTAAAACCTAGTCAGTAAAACCTGCATCAAGTTTTTGGCGCCGCTGCCAGGGAGTTATATTAGGATTGCTATTAAGTCTTTCATTTTTGTTTTGTTTTAAAATTTTCTCAAATTCTCACGATCACTTTTCAAGTTCCAGGTACCATGGAAGTTGTTAACATTGATAACCTCACTCTCTAGGAATATTTGGCGTTGACAAGAGAAGAACAAGGACCAGGGATTGTTAGGCCGACCATCGTAGAAGATGCTCAATTCAAAATCAAACCTCAATTTATGTGGGAGTTGCGTGCAAACCCTTTCTCTGGAAGCATTACCGATGACGCTCATGAGCATATAGACAACGTGGAATACATTGTCAGCCTATTCAAAATTCCTAGAGTCTCAAACGATGCTGTCATGTTACGTGTGTTCCCTATTTCTCTCACTGGAGCTGCTAAAAGGTGGGTTGATCGATTATCTGCCGGAACAGTCAACACCTGGCCTCTCCTAAAAAAGTATTTCATTCAGAGATACTGTCCTCCATCCAGGACTGCTAAGCAATTAGAAGAAATCCATAACTTCAAGCAAGAGGGTGATGAAACATTGTACCAAGCATGGGAAAGGTATAACGAATTACTATACAAGTGCCCTACTCACGACCTTAATAGCCAACAAAAGGTGAACGTCTTTTACAAAGGTCTGAACATCTCCTCAAGACAAATGATCAATTCTCAAGGACCAATACCTGGAATGACTCCAACATTGGCTCTGGAAACTATTCAGAAGATGGCTGACCACTCTCACAAGTGGCACAATGGGGGAAGCAATCGAAGTAAGAGTGGAAATATGGAAGGTCTTGCAGCAATAAATAACAAATTAGAAAGTCTCGGAAGAGACATGAAAAAGCTCAAGGAAAATGTGCATTCCATACAAGTTGAACGAAGTGGACACAATGGAGCTCTCCCTACTAAGGAATGCCCCTCCAACGAGGAAGTTAAAAGGATTGAAGAAGTAAAACATGGAGTGGAAGTCCCTTCAACGGATACAATGGTAACGGGGCCAGATACCGAGAAAAGTCCCCAGGGTTCTATACCAGAGTCAACAACAATCCTCCTAGACCAAGCCTAGAAGAAATAATGCATAAGCACATCGAGGAATCTACAAAAAAGGGCGATAGACTCAAAGAATGTGTAGGACCTTACTTTTATCAACCTTATCACAAACCCACCATGTTATGCGTAGAACTCGTTAAACACAAACACAAACTATGCGTGAAGATGAAAGAAATAAATATGAGAAAGATGGTGACTTGATGTTATGCGTATGAACAAGATAGAGAGATGAACACAATAAGTTGTATATTGCTCCAAAGAAAACACACACACACACACACACTCAAGCACACCCCTCAAATGAGACTTTGAGGGGTTTATATAGTACAAGTAACTAGATGCCCTAAGGCTTGGCCATGGGCCTTGTATGGGCTTCGTATGGATTGGATTGGACATGGATTGATATAAGGCTAGCTTAACTAAACTAATACCCATTTAGCTTAGTCCAATCCACGAGCCAATTGACTATTCTATCACGATATCTAACACACGTTACAAAGTTCCTAAACGTGAATGACCATCACTTCTAATAAAAACTATTAAGGCTAACAGAATGGATGGTCAAGGTAAAAGAAGACACCAACATGAACTTGCGAAACCAAGATGCTGCAATTAAAAACCTCAAAACCCAAATTGGGCAATTAGCTAAAAACCTTGAGACCAGTAATGCCAAAGCCATTGCCTGCAAAGCCATATTTGCACAAGATAAACCAAAGAAAGAGCAGTGCACCTCTCCTGTCACCAATGATCTATCCGGGATTAACTACCTAAAAGAAGATGATAAATCGGAAGACGACGAGGACCTGCCAAGCCAACTTCCTAAGAAACAACAATACCAGGAAGGTTTTCTTCTTCCATGCACTATCCGTAATCTTAAAGTTCCCGCATTAGCTGATTTTGGGGCTGGGGTAAACCTTATTTCTACCACTTTGTTAGATAAAATAAAACTTACCAATTTAAAAGAAACAACAATGATGATAGAAATGGCTGATTCCTCTAAAGCTGTACCAAGGGGAGTAGTCAATAATGTACTCCTTAAAGTTGGAAAATTCCTTTTTCCCACTGATTTTGTGGTTATTGATATGGGAAAATGAGAGACTTACAACTTAATTGTTGGAAGACCTTTTCTGGCCACCTGTCGTGCACAAATTAAGGTCTTTGAAAAACAAATTTCTTTGGGAACTGAAAATGAACGAATAACTTTCAGCATGAAAGAGCAATTAAACCTAAAATTAGAAGTTTCAAATAAAGTTGATGTTGTTAATGTTCAATCGCTCGATCCACCTTTGTGTTATAATCCTAGTACTAACAATGGTGGAGAAAATGTTGATAGTTGTAAGCAGGAACAGGAAAAGACTGTCCAGGTCAAAGGTATTAAGGAAGCTCCGAATCCAAACAAACATTACTGAAACCCTATATTAACCATGGATAACGAATCAATGACATCATGGCCCTTGTGTAACCCTTTTCGTGAATTTTGTGAAGGAAGGGCGGATGAATGGATGTGCCCTCACGAGGCTGAAAGACACGATATAAAATTTGGGAAGTTATTATTCGAATATAGGTACAAGATAAGATTTGGAGACTCACAAATCAATACAGGATTGGTAAAACAACTAAAATGAAATTACGATAACTATCGCCTTACTAATGCAATAACCAATGATGAAAGATCAACCATGAGTACAAAAATTGGTTCGATAGCTGAAGGTGACGACTAGGGAAAGTCATGTATATCATTTAATGAATGGCTCTCACAAAAATTTGGAACATGTAGCATCGGTAACACAGCAAGAAAAAAGTTTTTTATCAAATGGATGAATGATTGCCACCAACTAGTAGAGGAAGTTGGCCAAGTCCAAAGGCCACCATAAAGCCCCAAGGCTCTGAGTCTAACTTAAAGACTCGTACATAAAGAAAAGTGCTCTTTCAGGAGACAACCCGAATTATCCCTTTCTTTTGTTTTACTTCCATTTCTGTTGGGTTTTGTGTTTTTAACCATTTTTGCAGGAAATGAAGATAAGTTGCTGCTGTAGCATGCTGATCTGACCAGATTTACGGCGTAACTCATTCTCATGGTTACGCCGTAACAGGCCCCTTGCAGTAGAACTTTTGATGCATTACCAATTATGGCGTAATCCCATCTCAGAGGTTACGCCGTAGCTACACTTTTGTAGTGTATGCCAGGTTTTTCCTAGTTATGGCGTAACTCCTTCTAGAGTTACGACGTAACTATCCTCTGCACTACTTGTTTCATTTTAAACACAATAACCTTGTATTAGTATTTTAAATGAACTTTGTGTTCCCTGTAAACCCTCACGAGACTTCACTCGTCCACTTGGGACACCAAGTGATTTAAAAGGCTTGTTGCATATGCTAAATGCAACCGTGATTCCTACGAAAGTGAGTTAAGTTTATTTTTCATTTTTTTCATTTTTCTTTTTTTTAGAATTATACTTGTCGGTAGTGTGATTTCAGGGATTGAAGTTTGCTCGTGGATGCTTATGCGAAGGCACGACTCTTTTTCGTGAGCCTTCTTTCTTTTTGGAGCAAATTTCAGGGAAGTTCTCGCTCTAATTCTACTTTTCTCTTCACCTTTATTTAACGCTTAGTACAAAAGGGACTTTGTACAATGCAAGTGGGGGGACGGGAGTAGAATTGTCTCTTGAACTTTATTTTGCCCTCGTTTTTCTAGTTTATTTTGAAAAATTATGCCATTTATAAAATTTTGACATGTTTTTTTTAACCTAACTAGATTAGACCTTAGTCGAGAATATACAACCCTTGATATTATATGGTGAGATTAGCCTTATCCGTTTCCAAAATTTTACCCCAAATCCACCAAATTATGAGTGTGCCGGTAGCTTGTAAACTTTAGAACTTGGCCTTTGCATCATTTCGAGACCATAGACGAGGTATGCTGAGTTAGCTCGATGTATTTGGACTTTTCAGTTTAAGAAGGCAGTATTATAGGATTATCACCCAAATAGCCTACCATTGTGTGTCTATCGATTAGTCTCCTCGACTTCTCGACCCCCATGTGAAACCCTTTTGTTGCACTCACCTTTAGTGCAAGATACCCTTAGATACACCCATCTGAGCCATTCTTTTCATTTTTTTAACCCAATATATTGTTTTGATACACCCCTACACCTTAGCCTACCCTGTAGTCTTTATTTGTGATTGGGAAGTCATCATTTGCCTAAGTTCAAGGTTCAAGTGGAAAGGTTCGGGAATTATGCTTTCGTCGATGACATATTGTTAAAGATCATTGAAGACCCCCCGAATTCCCATTGTTCATCTCAAGTGGGGGGATGTTATGTTATTATTTATGTTGAAAAAAATGTGATCAATATATATATATATATATATATATATATATATATATATATATATATATATATATATATATATATATATATATATATAAATATATATATATATAGTTCTGTTATTCAGTTTATTGTAAAGTGCGATGTTATAAACACTATGTTATGAGCTTTATAGATTTAGTATCGAGGAGGCCACCTCGGTCACATTTGAAGATTGAAGTTGGTAATTGTGCCAACAGTTGGAGAAAATGTAGTGTGCCCATCATGACGTCCTCTAATGACACATCTACCTAGTACATCATGATCCGGTTTCTTAACTTCAAAGCTTGAACTTTGGGCGGACGGTAAGTGGTGATGACTTGGTTATAGATTTAGACTATATGCTTGATTTTTATTTTACACCATTTATATATCCCATGTCTTATCCTACCGTTTAGTCATGAAGCGTGTCTAGGTGATGCAGCGAGCAATATTTGGTGTCTTGGCCATGAATTTGGTCATGTATAATTGATTTTGTCCACTTCACCGTGACATGTTAGTAATGAGAAATCACCCTTAACCCTTCTCGTATCTACCCATATTGCCTTCGAGAATTGCTTTGTCCTTAACTCTAGTGGTGGAGATTTGTGTAACCGCCAAGTTTATGATAGAATACATGCTATGACTGTGCGATTGAGTGATCACCCCAAAATTGACACTTAGAATAGTTGAGAGATTTGAGTGTTTCGTTCCCATTTCTTGAGGTGTTCGGCTTTGTTTTATTCTAGCATAAGGGATTTGTAAACTTATATTTTCCAGTTAATGGGAGATATCTTTTTAGGAATCTATCTAATTAGGTCTACTTGAGGGCAATTAGAGTTCAAGTGGAGGGATATTTGATAACATCAAATAATCCTGAATATTAAGTGTCGATTTCCCCTGACAATGCCTGTAATTTATATCATTTATATGGATATACGCTTGTTTTCTATTATATTTCACTTTCAGGTAAATTACGAGCATTGGAGCTAAAGAGACGCGGAATTGGAGAGTTTATTGAAGATTTATCATAGTATGCTCACTTTGAAGAAGTTACGGCGTAACTCCTCTATCACATTACACCGTAACTAACGCGTGACTCAGAAAACCAACTTATCAGAAGATTACGGCGTAACTCTCCCAAAGATTACGTCGTAACCATATTAGGTCAAATGAGGTTCCGCGCCGCTGATAACTACGCCATAACTCATGCATCAAATACGGCGTAACCAAGATTTATTGAAGATACGGCGTAACCCCTTCCTGAGGTTACGCCGTAACCAGCATTTCTAGTGCAATTTACGAAGAAGTTATATGTTACAGCGTAACTATTTTATTAGTTACGCCGTAACCAAGATCTGGCCTATAAATACCCCACGATTTTCGGCATTTCAAAGCATCCCATTTCACACACAACAATCAGAGAACGTGAGAAGAAGCCAAAGGCAGATCTAGAGGAGCATACAGAGCTATCTCCAAGGGAGAAATCAATCCCCTACGATAAGCATTAGCTTTTTATCTTTTCTTTACTTTCGATTCATGTATTTCGTAACATTAAACATTGAATTGATTTGTATGGTTAATATGAGCAGCTAAGCACCTCTTGGTTCTGGCCTAGTTATGATTCCTTAATTGTTTTGTTTGCGTTTACATTGCTTCCGTATAATTATTTCTAAGTGTATGCATGCATAGTTTATTGGTAGCTACCCTTGTTTCGGTAGTCTTGAATGGCGGTAGAGGCTAGTTGCTTAGGAGATATGACCAACTGACCCTAAGTGAGTTGACTGAGATGGGAAGGGTAATATATAACCAACTGACGACCCTTTCTACTTGTGCGATTTGACCAACTAATCACCTACCGTTTGGATGAACTTAAGAATTAGGGGGTGAGTGTCTAAGATGCTAGCGCCCGGGAACTCACTATTATAAGTCTAGCATGTAGCGAAACTTAATGACTTGGCTTAGGGGATCAAGAACAACTGGACTTATGAGGGGACACCTGACTTCTCTAGTGGTGGCTCTTTGCTGATTGGTTAGGGCGAACTAACCAAATGTTGTCCTCTCGACTTTGACCCCACCTGAAGTAATTGGAAGTAATTAGACGTAAACACTACTAGTTAGGATGAGTAACTAGGTTAGCACCACTCTTCTCTATTGATCACACATTTTCCTTTATATTAAAATCTGTGACACCTAGACTTAGTATTAATCCACACACATAGCTCTTGGGACGACCTCGGTTTTACCGAATACTACACTACACACTGCCGGGTACACTGCCCGTTAGTGCATTAGGGTAGACCATAGGTATAATGAGTAATTATAAATATTAAAACCGGATACACAGCCCGTTAGTGCATTAGTGATACAGTTTTAAATGTACCTTTTTGAGGGGTCGTTTAAGCCCTTATTTGATCACTTTTGTATCCGTTATTACTTAATATCGTTCTTTTTCACTTTTTAGGTATCTTGAAGGCAAAATGCTGGAATGACACTTATAAAGGCGCGAATATACGAAGAAAATGGCCAAAGTCAAGAATCGAGACACTTAGGCTGCTGGAACTGAAGGGGACGGCGTCAGGCACAACTAGTGACGCCGTTGGACAACTTTTGTAATGGCTCAGTAGCCAAATTGCCCATTTACAAGTGACGGCTTCAGGTTTTAAAAGAGTAGGGCGTCGCAACTCAGACGGCCTAGATTTGATCCAGACGACGTCAGAGACTGCAGGGGACGGCGTCACATGCATAAGGTGAAGCCGTCGCAAGACTAACGTGGCCAAGACAAAACCCTAATAATGGCGACCCGACGACATCACAAATTAAAGGGTGACGCCGTCGCATGTGTAATCTTATATATAGAATCCGACTTTTTTAGTTTTAAGTGTGTAGTCTTTGGATTAAAAAACTAAACCGAACCAAGGCTGTCTTGTACAGTATTTTAGGGTTTCATACCCTATCTTACATCAAGATAAGTGTTTTACTTCATTAATTCAAGTATGTCTTCAATTAATTGTATTTATGCTTGTATGTTTCCCATGTTCGGCTAATTTACTTGTGTGTTTGCTTAGGGAATATGAAACTTAATTATTGAATATTGATTGGTTGTCTCTTATCTTAATTGTTAATGATCTAGTATTGCGATAGGTCATCCGTTGTGTAGTCAATGCTTGATTAATCTTTGTGAACCTTAGCTTATAGTACCTAGAGTCATTGTACGCTAAACCATCAGAAGAGTACCTTAGTGTTAAGTTTATAAATCCTAGAGATTTTGTAGGCAATAACCTTTGGTAGTTTCAAAGAGTTAGGGATAAACGCATACCCTACGACCTTAGACACACAACGCGATTAAGAATAAGGACGTGACAATTCAACTATCAATAGGAGATAATTAAGGAGTAATAAAACCTAAGTAAACACATATTTAAATCATCATACGAGCACACAATAATTAGACATAGACTACCCTCACCACTAGATTAGATAATTAGATAAGTAGAGTAATCGGTAGAAATACAAACCCCCCCAAATCCAAACCCCGAGATTCGTACCTTTCCATTTCCAAAAAAACATAAAAAGATAAAAAATAATCTTCCTCAACCCCAACCTTAGCGTAGTAACTTCTCACTAGCATTCCTATTCCCCTAGAGAACGATATCAATTCACGTGACTTACCCTAATACTACACTACAACGATTAGGTTCACTGCCTAGGGTGTTGAAAAACTTGCTCGACGAAAAGGAAGTTCCTTTGACCCCAAACGACGCGTGTAGCATTATCAAGTTTTTGGCTCCGCTGCCGGGGAATAGAATAGCTAGTTAGGAGTCCACCTCGTTTAGGTTTCTTTGCTTGATTCCTATCAAGTAAACTTTTTTCCCAATTTTTAGCTTCCTCGTAGTCTATCCCCCTTCTTCGTGATCTTTTTTCGTAAAACCGATCACTCACCATGATACGTGTCTTCCGCCAAAGATTCTTCACACTACCCACTCCCAATCCCGAAATTGAGAACGCAATCCCACAAAACCCTTCACCCATTCACCACTTTGGAAATCACCTAGGGCATAATGAGATAAATTGGCAACAACAAAGTCCTTTCTATGACTCAGATTCCGATGAGGAATTTGATCATGGTGAAGCACTTGACAACGGGGAGGTCATGATGAAGTTAGTTTTGAAATGGAAGAAGACCCCTCCCAATGTTTTGACCCTAGGTGTAGAATCGAGAAAGATGGCCCCTTTAACATGCAATTCCCTTGTAAGATAGGATTTGAAAGTTTTGATGCTAACTTACACTCATTCTTACCTTTAAACTTAATCTCCAGAAACCTATATAACAAAATAAAGGTGGATGAATTAGCCTATACAGGGGATAATGTTGTTGATGCGGTCACTTACTTGGATGTGTTTGTTGGAAGTTTTGCCTATGTGGTTGAATTCATGGTCCTAGAGGATTTAGATGAATTCATTGATGGAAGTCTTACCCAAGTTATCTTTGGAACAAACTTTAAGAGAATGACTAGGTTGAATGAATGGATGATCGATGGTCTAATCACATTCTCCAATGGAGTTGAAGATTTTGTCTATCAAATGCCCCGTACACACCCTAGGTTTAAGCACAAAGATATAGAGGCATGCAATAGGATGGCTCCCATTCCGATACTTAGTGAGAGAGATAAACAACGTGGGCTTAGGCATACTTATGAAAAAAATGAGCGGTACTATAAAAAATGCCTAGAGTTAGGAGATGATTACAAGAAGAATGAGAAAACATTGGAATGGCTTAGGTATGGGCACGTAAGCGTGCACGAGACCACGTAGGGGCACGACTTCGAGTCTAGCTACAAGACTCATAAATAAAGAAAAGCGCTTCGTGGGAGGCAACCCATGCTTAATTGTTTGCTTGTTTGTGTTGTATATCTTTTATTGATTGTTTATTCTCATGTTTAAATTTGTAAAAATGCTTTATTTTGTCTTTAACCTCGTCTTAATTACATATAAAGGTATTTTACATAAGGGATAAGTGTAGGGAGGATTACACACGTTTTCAAAAGAAACGAAAATATGAGAATTTCAATTAATTAAAAGATATACATGTGTGTTTGTTCAAGTCAAATGCTTGTATCAAGTCATAATGGATGTTTTGCAGGAAATGTTTCCAGATTCTAAAGATGTAAATTTTCCAGAAAATCGCAGACCATTTTTTGTCAGGATGACCTGACGGCGTCAGGATCGCAACCTGACGGCGTCAGGAAGGAGCAGAAACAACTGATTACTTTTTCTCGTTTTCTGAGCTACTTATAAATTTTTGGAATTTTCCAGGTCTTAATTTTCCAGAAATTCTGTAAACATCAATTCCACAAGCATTATATCCTAGTTTAGTAGAGTCCTATATATATTATTACCGCCGATTTTACGCGAAGGTTTCGTTTGTTTTCTTCAAGTGTGCAAGTTTAATTTACAAAGAAGAAGATACATAAGATGAGAAGGAGCTTTTCACGCAAACATTCTTCTTGAAGAAAGATGTAACCACCACTTTACACGGATCCTACCGAGCTAATCAGGGGAGTATTAGTTTCTTTCATTACCTTCCATTATCATAACTTTGATACTTTCGGGGAACATTGGGGACAATGTTCAGTTTAAGTGTAGCGAGGGAAAATAAAACGGGAACTTTGAAACTATGCTTATCCTTGATCATTTGATTTGTCCAATTGCATTTGTGTAATAAACCATGAGAAAATGTCGGTTAGGGTAATTTTGGCACCAAATTTAAAATTTTTCATGACATGTAGGAGTGGGCCATTAGTCTTAACAAAAGCGTCTCATGAATAGGAAATTGCATGACTAGCACAAAAACCCTTTACCACTTAAATTCCACCCAAAATGTGAGGATCGCCCTTAGATTAGTAGGAATTAAAGCATTCATCTTTAATGCTTAGAGTGTGAACCAGTAGTATAATAGATTCTAGAACTTGTTTTGTGATGCATCCCGAGATCGCTAGTAAGACTACACTTGTGTAATTAGGAATAACTAAATGATAAGAGGCATTAGGATAACCCTTGTTTGATACCCATAATATAATTACTTCATCCACATCGGTTGAGTAATTCCCCCCACACCCTTGCGTTGTACTCATCTTTAGTACACCATACCCCTATTTAACCCCTCTGAGCCTATCCTTTTCGCGGTTCTCGTGATGTTTCGGTTTTCCGGAATATCAATGAAGAGCATTGTTTACACCCCACCCCCAAATGTACACCCAAATCACCTTAGCCTACCTTGTATACACTCACTTTTAGTGCATTATTGTTATCACACTTAACCCTTAGTTCAATTATCTAGTTGCTTGCATAAGTTGCTAAGTCGAGTCATATCCTTTGTACACAGTTTTGGGACGATTGGGATTCATGGGAAAAGTTAAATTTTATGAGATGACGGGAAGGGAACGTTAAATTCAAATTCCCTTTATTTGCATAATAATGTACTCCAAGTGTTTTGATCTTTTCAATTCGGGTCAAATTAGTGTTAGAGTAATAAAAACTCAAGTGTAGGGATGTGCCTATAAATACCTATCATTTTGATGTTATCGTAGAGGATGGTAGAGTAAAAGTGTGTGAAAACAAAACAAGAAAAAACATACGGGCTGCCATCCTACATCTATCTTTAATTTATGTTTGTTTGTTTCAGTTATCTAGAGTCTAGAGCGTCGAGTCTTGGCTTAACAACGCCATTCTTCGCATGCTTGTAACATAAAGATTTTTGACTTGCCACCACTAAATAGCCTGTCCCACCAAACCCTTTGTTTCCCTACCGTAAGCCTAACATTACAACCCTTTAAAAGACCTCTTGGATAGTATTTCCTAGGTGCTTAAGCCAAAGCGATGGAGGTTTGATCTAGTCTCAATCCTATGGTAATCTATGTACTAGGACAGGTTAATGAGTGTTTATCTTCCATTTCCAACTTGTTATATTTCATATACACCCGAGAGATGTGAGTATCCAAACACCCCATGTGAGGTGCTAGTATGTAATTTCCGTGCTTGTTATGACTTTTGCGGGGCTTATATGTGTTGTGAATCGTTCTAAACTAATGCTTCATGACCTCTAATTTATAAATTGATTGGCTAAAAGCACATTTGCTTGAGGACAAGCAAATACCAAGTGTAGGGATATTTGATAAGGTTTTAAAATGTACCTTTTTGAGAGGTCGTTTAAGCCCTTATTTGATCACTTTTGTATCCGTTATTACTTAATATCGTTCCTTTTCACTTTTTAGGTATCTTGAAGGCAAAATGCTGGGATGACACTTATTCGGACGAAAAGGCGCGAATATACGAAGAAAATGGCCAAAGTCAAGAATCGAGACACTCAGGCTGCTGGAACTGAAGGGGACGGTGTCAGGTACAACTAGTGATGTCGTCGGACAACTTTTGTGACGGCTCAGTAGCCAAATTGCCCATATACAAGTGACGGCTTTAGGTTTTAAAAGAGTAGGGGGTCACAACTCAAACGGCCTAAATTTGATCCAGACGACGTCAGAGACTGAAGGGGACGGCGTCACAGGCATAAGATGACACCGTCGCAAGACTAACGTGGCCAAGACGAAACCCTAATAACGGCGACCCGACGACGTCACAAATTAAAGGGTGACGCCGTCGCATGTGTAATCTTATATATAAAATCCGAATTTTTTAGTTTTCAGTGTGTAGTCTTTGGAGTAAAAACCTAAACCAAACCAAGGCTGTCTTGTACAGTATTTTAGGGTTCCATACCCTATCTTACATCAAGATAAGTGTTTTACTTCATTAATTCAAGTATGTCTTCAATTAATTGTGTGTATGCTTGCATGTTTCCCATGTCCGGCTAATTTACTTGTGTGTTTGCTTAGGGAATATGAAACTTAATTATTGAATATTGGTTGGTTGTCTCTTATCTTAATTGTTAATGATCTAGTATTGCGATAGGTCATCCGTTGTGTAGTTAATGCTTGATTAATCTTTGTGAACCTTAGCTTATAGTACCTAGAGTCATTGTAGGCTAAACCATCCGAAGAGTACCTTAGTGTTAAGTTTATAAATCCTAGAGATTTTGTAGGCAACAACCTTTGGTAGTTTCAAAGAGTTAGGGATAAACGCATACCCTACGACCTTAGACACACAATGCGATTAAGAATAAGGACGTGACAATTCAACCATCAATAGGAGATAATTAAGGAGTAATAAAACCTAAGTAAACACATCTTTAAATCATCATACGAGCACACAATAATTAGACATAGACTGCCCTCACCACTAGATTAGATAATTAGATAAGTAGAGTAATCGGTAGAAATACCAACCCCCCAAAATCCAAACCCCGAGATTCGTACCTTTCCATTTCCAAAAAAACATAAAAAGATAAAAAATAATCTTCCTCAACCTAGTAACTTCTCACTAGCATTCCTATTCCCCCAGAGAACGATATCAATTCCCGTGGCTTACCCTAATACTACACTACAATGATTAGGTTCACCGCCTAGGGTGTTGAAAAACTTGCTCGACGAAAAGGAAGTTCCTTTGACCCCGAACGACGCGTGTAGCGTTATCAATTAGGGTAGACCATTGATATATTTTGTATCAAGTGTTATATAACACAAATTAAAGTATTTAAGATTAAAGTTGAACAAGAAAGACTCTAAATAGTCAAAATGAACACTTATTTTAGGACGAAAGTAATAAGAAATCGATAAAAGAGCAAATTACACTGTTCATCCCTGAACTTGTATCAAAACAATACGCTGAGTTTTTTTGAAATAAATATATCAACCCTCCTCAGCATCTCCATTTCTTAACCTCAATAGTCCTTCCTTCAAACGAACATTAGTTTGGGTTGGAAACAGTTGGCACGTGATAGTCACCCGAGGGCATTTTTGTCTTTTCCATCGTATGTAATTTTTCTCTTCTACCCATGTCTAAATTTACTCTTCCATTTTATATATTTTTTTCTCTCACCAAACTCATCCCCGACCTTCACGCTAACCACAAAATCTAAACCCTAACAATGGTGAGGTGTTGGTATGGAAGGCATTCGATTATCCGAAGATCTTGGATTGCACACAACTTCGATGGACGATTTTATGCATGATTTCAACTGGTTTGTTATTTCTATAATTTGTTATCATTTATCCTTAAAAACTTCATAAACATTAACAATCACGATGTTTGTTAATAAGTTGCTAGCTGTTGAAAAATTTAGTGCACTTGTGGGATTAGTTCACACCTGGTATTGGGTTAGGAGGTACGGAGTGTACACCCATGAGGTCCCTGAATACCCTGACTTAATAGTGGTTAGTACTGCTAGTGTATTGGTTACTACTGCTAGTATGGTAAACTACTGCTAGTATAGTAACTGATGGTTCCTGCTGGTAGTGTATTGGTTCATGCTGGTAGTGTATTGGTTGCTACTGCTAGTGTAGTAACTGATGGTTCCTACTGGTAGTGTTCTGGTTCCTGTTGCTAGTATAATGGTTCCTACTGGTATTGTTGCACTGATTAATTTGTAACAGCTTTGACTCTTTCAAGTGGCTGTTATGACTGCTTTATGACCACGTTTAATTGGTCTTGTAACCCCTATTCCTATGATAATGGAGGCTTATTATGGGTGATTAATTGGCCGTTAGTCACACATAATGTCAATTGACTAAGAGTGAGTATTCTCTACTATAAATAGAGAAGGTTATCATCAGCACAGCAAGAAGATATACTTAAACCAGGAGAAACAAACAAAAAGCTTAAACACTTATTTGCGCAAGAGTTATTGATTGTGCCTAATTCAATAACTAACATTTGGTCTTATCCCAAGTAGATATTTTTGTAACCTAGGCATAGGGTCGAATAGTTTACTTTGGAAAGTGATCACACGATTCCAAGTGATATCCGGTAACCACCTAGTGGTATTGCATTGCTACTGATTATCTTACCCTGCTGCTGAGCGAATAACCACCAACAATTAAAGTAAACTATTTGTGATAATCAATGGTTGCTGCTGCAATGAAAAACATGGCTTCAAACTTTGCCAAGCTGGACAAGTTTGAAGGGGTGGACTTTAGGAGATGGCAGAAGAAGATGCACTTCCTGCTGTCAAGCATGAGCGTGGTGTATGTACTTACCACTCCTATTCCTGATGATGGGGATGATGCTACAGTGGAGCAGATCAGGAGAAGGAGCAAATGGGAGAATGGTGACTACATTTGCAGATGTTTAATTCTCAATGGTATGTCTGATTCTCTGTTTGACATTTATCAGAACTTTGAATCTTCCAAAGAACTATAGGATTCCTTGGATGCCAAATATCTGGTTGAGGATGCATCAAGTAAGAAGTTTCTTGTAAGTAATTTCACAAATTACAAGATAACTGATTCAAGACCAGTCATGGAACAATACAATGAACTTCTTGGTATACTTGGAAGGTTTACACAACACAATATGCACATGGATGAAGCTATTTTAGTCTCTTGTGTCATTGATAAACTTCCCCCTTCTTGGAAAGATTTCAAGCATACCTTGAAACATAAGAAGGAGGAGTTAACTCTGGTTGAGTTGGGTAGTCATTTGCGCATTGAGGAATCTCTCAGGGTGCAGGATAATGACAAGCCAAAGAGTAGCAATGCTACTGGTGCATCTGTTGTCAATATGGTGGAGCATAACAACTCCACCAGGTACAATGACAACAAAGGCAAACGTAAACATCATGACAACACAAGGGCATATCCTAACAAGAAGGAAACACCTACTTGTTGGAAATGTGGCAAAACTGGTCACATTAAAAGGGATTGCAAAGGTGTTAAGTTTGGTGGTAAAGCCAATGGATCAGGCACTAATGGTTCAGGGAGTGGTGGTTCAACCAACTCAATGAAAGGTCAGAATATGTTTAATAAGTCTTTTCAGATTTATTATGTTACATATGTGTCTGAATCTTATTATGTACAGGATGATGATGTTGCATGGTGGCTTGACTCTGGTGCAACAGTTCATGTGTGCAAAGATAGAAGCTGGTTCAAGACTTGTGAGTCACTGAACAATGGTTCTATTCTTCACATGGGAAATGAGTCAACACCCTTGGTGCATGGTCGTGGTTGTGTAGATCTTAGATTTAGTTCTGGAAAGATTGTAACTTTGTTTAATGTTATTCATGTTCTTGATATAAGGAAAAACTTGGTTTCAAGTAGTGTTTTGAATAATCATGGATATAAACAAGTTATTGAGTCTGATAAATTTGTCTTGTCTAAAAGTGGTGTTTTATTGGTTTTGGCTATTTGTGTAACCAAATGTTCAGGCTTAATATTGTCACTGATAGTGATAATTAAGCCTTTGTGACCACCTTTGACCAGACTGACTCTACCCTATGGCATGCTAGAGTTGGCCATGTTTATTATAAAAGGATGCAAGATATGTCTAAAGATGGGTTAATCCCAGCATTTGACATGGACATTGAAAAGTGTAAAACTTGCATGTTGACCAAAATAACTAAGAAACCTTTTTAGGGTGTTAGTCGTGAAACTAAGCTCTTGGAGCTAATACATAGTGACCTGTGTGATTTGCATGCCACTCCCTCTTTGGGGAATAAGAAGTACTTTGTGACATTTATTGATGATGCTTCTAGGTTTTGTTATGTCTATCTGTTACATACCAAGGATGAAGCATTATTTAAATTCAAAGTGTTTAAAACTGAAGTTGAATTACAACTTGAGTCTTTGATCAAAATATTAAGGACTGATAGGGGAGGTGAGTACATGGATACTCTGTATTTTCAGTATGTTGGTATAATCCATGAAACGACTGCTCCCTATACTCCTAAGCAGAATGGTATTTCTGAAAGGAAAAACAAGTGCTGAAGGAGATGGTTAATTCCATGTTGTCCTATTCAGGACTGAGTCAAGGGTTCTGGGGTGAAGCTATGTTAACAGCTTGCTATTTATTAAATAGGGTTCCCAACAAAAGGAACAAGGTTACCCTTTATGAACTCTGGACTAAAAGGAAACCTATAACAACCCGTAAAAATTCGGATTATAATAATAATATTTATTATATCAGAAAATTCAAATCAATTATTTTCTGACAAAATACCAATACCTATAATTTAAAAACGGGAAGTCATCTCGTTCCTGTTAAAAATAAGACACCGCATACACGATACTTACCCACTAAGTATCTTCATAATAAATGTGAAATTTATTATTGTCCTAGTTAAAATTTAAGTATACATAAGCTTAATCCAATAGTTAATCCGCATACTGCAGCGCAGTAGCATACAACACTAAAAATAAATAATGAGATAAGTGAAATATACCCATTTTATCATTCAAGGATAATTCACTAAAGAAAACAAGAGATTATCTCGTGAATTTAGAAGTCACGGCACCGCACGCATTCCGACACCAATTAAATAACGGCAAACATTTATAATCAAATTTCAACATAATAAGAATGTCATAATATTACGTTTAAGAAATCGTTTCTGAAAATATAATTTCTATTCTTTTCGGATACCGGGAAGAGATACCTAAACAGAGTTTCGATAAAACACGGGGTACAGATTATACAGTATTTGATAATAAAACAAAAGAAATAATATACTCCACCCACTCTCTCTCCCACGTTTTGTTTTATCTGTTTCCCTTCTCTCTTTCTACTGTCGACACAAACCAGGGACAAACACAAAAATAGGAGCTTTCCTTCTTTCTTTAAAGTCAACTCCCATAACCCTTCTTATCACCTTCTCTAAATACTCAGGCTAACCACATAGCCATCACTGTCACCTTGAGGCGTGGCTAGGAGTGAGAGACAGCAGCCAAGAATGGTAACTACTCGTGCAAAGACCAAGGAAAGAAGAGCCAAGACTTTCTTGCTATCCATCTTTTTATAGGGTCGAATTAGTGAAGGTTTATTCACACTCTTTTCACAAAATCACAAAACTAGGGTTCCAGGAATAGGGTTCTTCGAAAAATTAGTAAAGGGGTTTTCAAAATTTCCAAAGGGGTTTTGATATTCGGTGCATAAGGAAGCTATCCCAAGAGACTAATTGTCCCAATCCGTCCCGAAAGTCCTCCAGCTGAGCTCGTTGCTTTCGGTATTCACCTATTTTGTAAGAACATGATTATTATTATTTAATTCTTTTGAATCCGTTGAGTTGTATTGTCATTTGTCTAAATTCGAATTTAATAAATTTTTGTTCATACCAAATAATTAAGAAATTTTGATTGATAATGGTGTTGTTGGAAGTAAAGGATGGGATTTGTTATCTCTATTTTTTTGGAACTGATAAAATGGATTAATGCCTATTGTTGTTGTTGTTCGTGGCTGTCAAAGACAAAAGACACAAAGAAAATAAACTAAAAACTGAAATAATGAAAAGCAATTTGTTGTAATCGACTTAGTTGATTTTGACTTATTTTCTTGACTCATTCGTTTTGAAACCAGACTGTGAAACACGCCCTCCCTAAGGGTGTTAGTGTTGACCTATGTATCGACTCGTATGGCCCCGTGCCACGAGGGCGTTGAGTCAAGTGACAAGTCATGAGTAGTACTCGACTTCACTTGTCATCAGTCAAGTAAGACTTCAAATGTTTCTTTTTTTTATTTGCCTTGTTTCGGTGTGAATATCGGCTCACAAAAGTCTTGTGATCGTAGTGGTATCGAGTCACCAAGGAGTCCACATGTTTTGCTTGCTTCGAGCCAAGGGAGAACACCTCGAGGGTGTTTCCACCCGACTCAACACTAGACCATGCCGTAGTCGTAGAGGACTCGTAAAAATCTTGTTAAGAGTTGCGTTTCTCAGTTGTGTATACGTTTTGATTGTTCTTCTTGAGTCAGAGCAGCACATCCACACAAAGTTATCACAAGCTGCCTTCTAAGAATTTTTAAAAATTTATTTGGTTTGCATTTCCAACGACTCCTAGTTAGCGATCCCAAAAGAGTGGTCGATCGAGTCTAAAACACTTTCGTTAGCGTTGTATAAATGGCCTACCAATCGTGTTCAAAGAAAAAGCGTGACCTTAGAATCCTACGGCCAAGAAAACTAAGAGCACAATATTCCTCCTTGGTCACAAAAATTTCATTGTGTTGCGTTTTGTTATATTTGTTCTTGTTTAAAATGAAGACTTTTGGGTTAAAAGACACTAGGCCGCAGCCCACCTCACATCACACACAAACCAGACAGTATCCTTCTTGGGCCACAGCCCACCTCTCACTAATGGGGGGAGAAGGGAAGAGCGTTTGAAATGTGCTGGAAACAAATCAAGTGTATAAATTTTTTGTAAAGGGATAACAAGCATTTAAATGTCTAGACAAAAGCAAAATATTTGTAGTCCTTGTAAATTGTCATTTCTTTTGTGATCCATCCTAAGCGACACGACTAGTACTATATAAACATATATGATCTTTGAACGCGTCGCCTTGAAACTTATACTTATACCATTAAAAACTAAAGTCTCAAACCGTTGATGGAAGCTTGAACGCTAAAATAAAATTTGAAAACATAATTTCTTTTAAGTAAAATGAGTTCTTTTATTAACACATAAACGAGCATTTTTCGTACTACTTATAACAAAAATTTAAACGCCATATATAAATACTTAGACACTTACTTATAAATCTATTTCAAATATTTAAACCTAATAAAATTTATTACCAAACTTTGACATTAGTCATCACGTACAAATAAAAATTTGTATACGGGATATGCTCGATTTTCGACAAAAATATATATTTCGAATTATTATATTTTTGGTAATCACTAGAGAATATTTATTCCATAAATTTTCACACATTGATGTTTCTAAAAACAAATGTAACCTTAGAGCATCTTTACTTTAACTAATAATGGAGATATAACAATATTTATACCTATATGTACATCTAATATGTACTTTGTCAATAATATTCACATAAACCATTAGCGTCTAATGCTACAAATGAACATTTGCCATGCATCGTCTTTTGGTTTTCATCGAACCAAAGACTCATCCGTCCTTGATACTTTTCCTATTTATACTTAAGCACTTCCAAGAGCCAATACTTACAAACATTTAGAAGACTGATAACCTTAAATAACGCCACACAAACAACAACAACAACACAAACATTTAAAAATTTATAAAGTTAGTTAAACTTTATCGAGTCTTAAACATAAAGACTAAATTGCCATATTAATTAGGTTGCGTGTCGGAGCCGTGCACTATCACTCCTTGATTTAATTCCCTTTAGACTTCATATTGCACATTGCCAAGGTGAGTTTCATAGCCCCTACTTTTACTTGTTTTATAACTGTTTTGGGGGAAGATACATGCTCATTTTTACTTAAATGATTTAATTACTAAAATTCTACTTTCTATGCATACTATGCCCTTTGATTGATATGTTTTAAGATACATCATACCTAGATGCTTTAAGGACCACACCAAAACCTTTGACCTAGAATATTACGCAACTTAGCCTAAGACTTTAGATCCCAAATTGCCCTTTTCATGAACCGTCAATTCCTGCTAGGAAGCGCGAATGTTATAAATAGATCTATTGGGGGTGACTCCCCTGTTCGGTTGGCCCCGCATGGGTCAAGGCGAACATATAGCATGTCGAGACCGAGTGTATTGGGATAAACACTCGCCATGGGCTCCTTATTTGTATGACTTCCTTGTGCATACATGAACTGTCGTAGCTTCGGTTGCATGAACTTAGTGCTAGCGTAATAGATCCAATATATGACATTATATTCGTTGTAATGTACATATACCCTACTTATGGTTCACTAATGAAATCTCTTTTATGAAATCCTTTTATGAATTGAAATCATAAACTTTATGACATTATGCAAGATGTAATGATCATCAAAAACCAAATTTGAAACAATGTACTGAAATACCTTTTTAAATAAATCTATGAACTCACCAGCGTAAGCTGACCCCTTTTAGCATGTATCTTCAGGTTTTGAGGTGATAGCTTATCTTTGGAGGCGCAAGGAAAAGGCATGGCATGGTCATAGACGACTCTGATTTATGTATTGGGACCACCTTTTTATAATGGGCCATTTTCTGCATCAAATCAAAAATGTAAACATTGTTTTTAAGAAATGAATAAAAGTTTAATTATGAAATACCAATTGTTTTATGCTTATGTTGTGATACCAATTTAGTAGCACCCCAATACTTGTATGCTTCCGTTGAGCCATTTTGGGGGTGTTACAGATTGGCATCCGAGCCTAAGTTATAGAGAACTTGGTATATTTTTAAAACCTAGACTATAACCGCTTTTACAAAAACTAAACCCTATGACCGACACGTGCCTGCCTGCCGAGCTGATGCCTCACTTATGATCCTGTTAAGATCATACTTGATAAGATACATGTTTTATCACTGCTCACCTAGTTTCATTATAGGTTACAATTATCTTCCCTATACGTATACTTACGTATCACAGCACTACACTTTTCCTCACATAAAGAGAATAATTGTTCTAATCCTTCAAGACAACCCTTAAAAGTATTGTGACATATTACTAGCGTAACTAAGCTAAGTATTTCAAAATTCATTGAACCTCGGGTGAATATAGACTGATCACCTATATTCAACCAGGGATAGTGGGACATAGCCTGATCACCTATGTCCGACTCAGAGGTGAATTTTGCAGTACTTAGGATAGTTATAATAGCTTTATGACCAGTGAGAAAATGATAATATTTTAATGAACATGTACCATTTTAATAAGCCACACATAGAGGTTACACTAAAGCCACACACTGACGTCACACTAATCCTTAATCACAAGCCACTCACTGGCATTCCCTAATCATAAACCACTCACCGGCATTTCCTTAATCACAAGTCACTCACTGACATTCCTTAATCGCAAGTCACTCACTGACATTCCTTAATCACAAGTCACTCACTGACATTCCTTAATCGCAAGTCACTCACTGGCATTCCTTAGTCATAAACCATTCACTGGCATCACAATATTCCTTAATCATAAGCCACTCACTTGCGTCATACTACTTCTTAATCATAAACTTTATAATTCCATATCACAATCGGGTTATGTTATAGTCACTCCTACCCCACACCTTACACTCCATGGACAAATCAAACCATTCTAGGAGCAACCTTTCAATAGCACCTATGAGAAAATATAATAAACCTCTAGCCAAATCTAGAAAGACACGACAAATGACCCATAATCCCACAAAACTTGAAAATTTTACCATTGAAAATTTAATACCTAAAAACTCCATCCACCTTTTAAGAATAACCGTGGCTACCTTATTACTCTTCTACAAACAAAAGAGTTGCCATACAAACTATTTCCGATTATCCCTCAAACCATTATAATCAAAATACTTCATGAACCACTCCATGAATTATTCTACAAACCAAATTACCACCTTACCATTACACCATAAAGTAAACCACAATTCTACCCATACCTTACCAAAATAAAGTGTTCCTTAATACTTTGAAAAGTATCCCAAAACCAATCTATTGGTTACTTATTTCCTTGAAATGTGTTTTAAGTTAATACCCCATAAACAGAAATGATCAATGTCCTCCTTGATCGCTAAGCCTGACCTTAGGATGTATCCTACACCTCTGCATAAAACCATAGATAACCATGAGGTTCATCAACTATTAAACCTTGTATAATCCAAGATCCGGACTCAACTAGAGTGTATATTAACAATGATTGAACATGCACAGCGGAATAATAAGAACACAATCAATGTTACCAACAAGGTTTTTCTTATAAAATTAATGATCCTCTATGGATCTTTACACCCTCTCTAAAGAGGTTTTTCTTGAATGTTTTTATCAAAAAGTTCTTCTAATACATAAGACCTAAGTTCCTTTTATAGACAAGGAACACTATTCCCTTTATTGGGAAAAGAACAAGCATGCAACTAAAGTACAAGCATGCAACTAAATAATAAATGTAAAGCCCATACGCATGCCCATGCTATCCTTGGGCAGTACACTAAAGCTATCCTCGGGCAGTACAATAATAAAGATGAGCTAGCATTAAATAATACAAATAGCGCCTCCTATCCTACGTGGATTCACTCTATTAGCATAATCACGATTCTACGCTTTACTACTTCAGTAGAAATGTAACTTCAGCAGAATCCACTTGTGCTTCAGCAGAAACCATGGCTTCACTACTTCAAGAGATTCCACGCGCCCAGATTTCAACTGTTTCACTACTTCAAGATTCCACAGCTTCAGACTTCAACTGTTTCACTACTTCAGTAGAATAACTTCAACATAGTTCCTACTTTGTATGTTTATTTTACTTCGCAGAACTCTTCTTCGAGAATCCATTGTTTCTCGATCAGCAGAATCACTGTTTCACAGAATTCCCAACAATCCTCCCCTAAAATGGAATTTAAATGATACTGATTGTAGAAGCCAAGAGGATTGGATCATTTAAGTTCCAGTTTCCAGAACTTTAATAATTTCAGAACTAGAGGATTGAAACATTTAACGAAAAAATTTCCCAACAATCCTTCCCAACAATCTTTAACACTTCGTAAACCAGAGGATTGTACTCGAACAGCAGTAGCAAATAACCAAAACAATTACATCTCTATGATGACCAAACTTTGAAACGCCAGGTCTTTGCAGCAACAAATGACATATGGTACATCAATACATATTAGTTTCAAACTATTCTCATCACATCCGGTGTGTTAACTCCTGTGAGAGGTGAATCATTGAAAATAATGGATTTGATGTCTCTTTACCAATAGCCATCACTATTGGAGTAGCCAAATGTTTAAGTTCGAAAACTATGGTACACTGATAACCATCTGATTTATTGGCAAACCAGCAACCATATAACTGATTTGATATGTCTTTACCGGAGCCGTTTGCTCGGACTAGCCAACTCTTTGATGGAATGCCGTCATCATCATGGTGAGTAGATTACCATTTATGGATTTCAGCCGCACCTTTACCACAAGCCATAATCTTGTGGGCTAGCCAACTCTTGTGTCAGAAAAACATGGTGAGATGAAAACCATGAGTGGTGGGGTAAGGAACCAACACCAAAACCTGCAATCAAGAATGAGTAGAAACTGAACACATGCAGGTTAGAGGTTTTTTTTTTAATCACTAAACACAAGACATAACACGGAGTTTTTTAACTAAGAAAGAATAAAAATAACCAAAACATGTACAAGATACCATCAAGCAGCAGCGGAAACCAAAGACATTTGTAGTGTCGCAGAAACACTAAGCCTCCCCTTAGGCGTATGAGGATCCAACAGCTGCAAAAATGGTTAGAATACAAGAAAATACAACAATAAGCCTCCCCTTAGGCTTATGCCTCCCCTCAATCAATGCACCTGACACAGACTTTTGTTCTTGGGTACCCAGAATGAACGTTTCCTTTGAGTTTTCCAAGAATAACATGTTGAGGTCTTAACAACATTTGCCACACTAACTCCACCATGTGCCTTGGTCATATGAGATACATAAGGTGTATATGACTGAAAATAAGAACTTTTAGGTCTATAGGGCATAAGCCTAGCATTACTGTTCCACCAACCATTAGTAGTCACCGGTGAAGAATATCCTCCACCGAGGGAACTGAAAAGGCTTATGAAGCCTGTTAGCAGAAACAGATGCATACACCTTTGGTTTACCAGTAGGAACTGGTTTACCTGCTCTCACATGAGCAGATTTGGGAACAAATGGAGGAATACTAGCAACATTAGTCCATGTGGGTCTAGAAGTCTTATGGCCAGAGGAAACACTCATCTTTTTCTCATGATAATCACAGTCTATAATAAGATGGAGTTTACTACCACACACAAAACAAGATTTCTTCTTAAATGACTTATTCTTAACACAACTTTGTTTATTACATTTAAACTTATCAGAAACAGAAGTAGAAGCAAATTTGTGTTTAATAGCATAAGCAACTGGCTTTGTTTTGAGCTCATCATCAGCTACTATGGACTTAGGTGTGGTCATGGATGTGCTACTAGCTGAGTCAGACTTTTCACTTGAATCACATGAGGTATAGTCAGTGGACTTTAGATCTGATGACTCGTCACTTGTAGAACAAGAGACAGCGTCAGTAGTTTTGCTACTAAGGTGTAAAACCCTGAAAATATAAAGCATGTGAAAGACCATTTTATCCTCGAATTTAATATTTATAAAATACGTAAACTATCGAACTTTAATCCACATTATTCTCAGTGTAATGAAATTTAACTTGACATAAGATTCGAGGTTTAATGAAAGTAAAAGCTACAATCACCGGATAAATAACGTGTACAAAATCGACCCACGCCTATGTCCATTTTTTTTATATGCTTTGCATGGGCCAAAAATATTACCATCACAATATAACTTAAATTTAAAACCCACTATAATTATAAAATGGAAAGTATTTTTTTTCTGTTTTGAATTCCCTACTAATCAGCCAATCCCCTCCCCATTTAACCCCATTATTCTCGTTATTATCCTACCATATTACATCACACGCATAAAACCCTAATCAAGAAAAAAATGACGGCAAGACAATTTTTCCCTCCTTCATTCGAACCAAGGCAAGCACAAGGAGGGTCGTAAGGCGTTTTGAGGGAGCTGCTGGTGATCGCGGGTCTCTTATTCGAAGTGGTTACTTTGGTTGGCCTTGTCGCGGGTTAGGTTCGAATAGGCTAACTGATCGTGATATTGGTTCAAGGCTGGTCGTGATGTTGTGTTAAGGATGGTCGTGAGTTCTTGGTCGAGAAGTTGTGGCTGTTTTGGTTCGACCTCGTCTCGTTCCTTTGTTTGTCTTCCACTCGCTCACATCCGGGGTATATCATCCTAACCTTATTATAATTTCTCTCTTCCTTGTTTCTCTTTTGATGGTGCCGTGAGTTGCTAACCAAAGCATGCATGATATCACTTCTACATACAATGAGATATAGTATTGTCACATGAAAAGATAAAAGAAGAACCATGTATACGACCTATACACACTCCCTTTGGATCTGTTTTGGACCTCCTTTTAAATGCATGTGCACATTCTAAAAACCTCACATGAATGTTAAGAGAAGTCTCGTATAAAATAATAACCTTGGTCTTATGATATGTCGAATAAATGGGAGATAACTAAAGAAAGACTCATATGTGCCAAACCATATATTTTTCCTTTTTGGATCTGTTTGACGTAAATATATACGAAAGGATCTTTGCATGAAACTATAAAAAAATGGTCACATGAAATGGTAACATATATCACATAAAATAGCAATTGAGGATGGCCATATATATGACCCATATGTAATCTGTTTTTCATCTACTCGACCTACCCGTAACTCGACATAAACGTGTTCCATCTATTTTGTATCATGCTAAACGAAATAATTATGCACGAGTACACTTTGGCCTAGTTTTGTGTCGATATAAATAATTCCTAAAGGGTGTCTCGACTTAACTTGTTGGTCTCGTATGGAAGGGTTGATTTGGTCCTGGCATGCCTCGACTAGGTAGCAACATAAGAGAGTCGTATACTTGTTAGATTTAGAATTCGAATGGTTAAAATTTAAATGAGAATCGAAATGATTTAGGAGTTTCAAATGAATATTCGGTTCTAAATAAAGGAAAAAGGACTCATTGTGTAAATTGTGAAACACGAAGGATTTGGTCGTTAAAATGGAAAGAGAATGGATTGATTTGTAAAATGAGCAAACTTATTATATTTACACTTAAGCCCTATACTTTGTAATATTTACACTTTAAACCCTAAACTTGTGTAATTTGGCATAAATAATCCTTAAAGTATAATAATACTCATTTAACCTAATATGTCTTTAAATGCATCATAAATGACTAAATCTGTTAAATACGGAAACCTGCTAAAAATGGAGAGCCGTCTAAAATGAGTAATCGGATCTTAATAAGCGTATCTAATTCATAGGTTCCGGACGGCGGGATTGATTCATCGTGTGACCGTACTTCCTATTTTTCTGGCTTCGAATGAGGTACAGATATTCTGACCTTTCTCATAAGGTTTCTCATGATCTCTTTGCATCTTTGATCTCTTGCCAATTTGATATTTAACCTTTGCTCTGCTATTGAACTATTGATATTGAACCTTTGCTATTGACCCTTTGCTATTGAACCCTAATATTGATCCTTTGCTATTTGAATCTTTGATAATTGAACCATTGATATTGGACTATTGATTTGATTTGTGAACTGCTAATATTGGACTTTTGATATTGATTGAACTCTATGCTATACACTTTGACCTGTCAGTTGATACCCGAGCCATTAACTAGGCATGGGGGTTCCATGTCCGTGTCATTGATGCACCAATGGCATGACTCCAGTGTGGATGAGTGATGTTCCACACCGTCCCCATTTTGTATTGATTATGCGCGCTTCAGATATATTGTCTGGCCACTATTGTTTTGGGGGGCGTATGGATGCATCCTAGATTTGTTTTGATTTGAATTTGATATGATATGATTTGTTTTGGTGATGCGGTGCGTGTGTGCAATACACCCCCTCACATTTTGGGAGCTAGCTACTCCACTGGTTACTGAGGTCTCCCCTCATATTGGTTTGGTATTCCGAGGTCACCCCTCCGAATACAATGGTTACTATTGGTTACTTGGCTGCTATTGCCACTATTGATATGGTTTGTTTTGTTGGCTCGGGATAGATTTCTGACAACCCTTACACTTTTGATATACCTATATTGGACCTTCTAGATTCCCCACTGCACCATATTCTGAATTGACTGTCCTTTACCCAATACCCTTATGTGACTCACTCTACTACCATGATATACATTCCATTGCATTGATATGTCATACTCTTATTCCGTTACTTCAGACTATCGTTCCATTCACGTACCGGGTTATGATATGATTATTGAATTTGATTTTGTTTATACATGTTCTATGTGACTATCGTCTGCCCTGCTACTATATTAGTAATATGTGATTGTTTGATTTACCTATTGTCATGCTAATAACTGATCAACCGTTTATCATGTTTTTATGTGACCCTTAATTTATCTGGCCCATGCTAATGTATAAATAATTGTTTTGACGGTTAGTATGTAAACTTCGTTCGGTTAACCTCGTGAACTGTGAATCTCCGTTAGTATCGTTATTTGCCTATTGTTGACCTGCCATGTGTACATTGCTGTTTATGCTACTGTTTGATTGGATAAATGTTTCGACTTATGACGTCTAGCTTGTTAACTGGTTTAATTGCCCTGCTATGTTTTTAGTTCATTTATTATAGTGTTCACTGTATTCCTACTTGCTACGTGTGACTGCCATGTTTTGACTGCTGCGATGATACTTGTTATGTTTCCAATTAAGAGTTTTGACCTGTGTGAATTGCCATGCTCACTGATTAATTATTTGCTTCCGCTTTCCTGTAGACATCTGTTTGGCTTGTATGTCTTCTGTTTTTTCCTGAATTAATTGTATGAGATATATGTTGTGTGGATGCGACGCCTGTTATGTTTGCTTATGTTTCAGTCCTTGTATGTCTGGTTTGTATGTGCTTGTTTATATGTCATCGATGCTTTGCTTTGCTTCGTTCTCCTTGTTATCTGTTCGTTTTGGATATCTGTATAATTGTGTTCTGCAGGATCCTTATTGACTCATTGTTCTCATTTCGCTGTGACTTTATTATCCGTTCCCTTTTGTTCATTTTGCATTTCAGATTCCATTTAGCTTTCGTTTTGTTATATCTGTTCACTGGGCTTTTTAAGCTCAGCCGCATTTTCTTTTCCTGCGGCAGGTGTTAGGTTTAAAGATGGGCTTTGATGGGCTGAAAGTTGGAGTATTTGAGTGGACCAACCCTAGTTACCTTATTATTTGGATTTATCTTGTCGGGCTATTGTTTTGAGATTTCCTATTATTTTTTTTTTAGACATTTTGGATTTTGTAATCTTCCTTGTCAGTCGATTGTTTATATGATTTGATACTTCATTTTCAAGGTTTTTGTTTATAAGGATTTTATCTGTATATTCTGATATGACACCAGAATGTGACACTTCTACCCTTGTCGGGTTGGGGTGTTACAATTATGGTATCAGAGCCAGGTTTCGTCTTGTTGACCTTAGGATTGACCTGTGAGGACTGGGTAGACATTAGGCTTCCGTCTGTTCTGATCTCTTTCGATTCCTCTTGATTGTCGTTCAGATTTGACTTCGATATTCTTTTGTCTTCACTGATTTGGCCTTCTTCTCTTCGCATTTGATTTTGCTATGTTAATTTCGCACATCCGTTTGTCGATCGTTAGACGGAGACTACTCATGGAATCGAAGATGATGGTGCCGACCCTGCGTTGCTGCAGCAGTTCCTGAGCTGGAGAGGTTCGTGAAGCAGAAACCGCACTCGACTGCCATGCTGCTGGAGATATCAGGATGCTGCTGGAGGGAGCTGGACGAATCAACCAAAGGCGCAAAGACGGAGACAAGATTCAACTGGTGGCTGAGAAGGTTCATCTACTTCATATGATTGGGCGCGACTTGTGTTACTCTGATTTGTTTGTCACGCATTTTGAGGCGGTTTGATATTTTGCTAAGTGATTTTGATCGGTATTGTTTTTCTTTGATTTGTTCAGAACTCGGTTTGAATCGTGAAGTTTTATGATTTAGCATTTTGGTATTATCTCTTTTTTGTTTTGGATCGTCAGTAATGAGTCATGAGGAACCGTTTCGAGAAAGTTGGTGGCCTTCTTCTTTGGTGAAATGGTAAGTTGTCTGATGTAGTATATGATGTATGTATGTGTTCTGGCCTATTTTGGTATGTTGCTTGCTATCTATATGATATCGGTTTTGTTATGATATTGGTTATGTGGTTTGTCATGACCCGAGGCTGGATATGATGACCATAAGGACTTGTTATGTGATGCAAGTATTATGACGCCTGATCAACGTGATAATATCGAGATCATATAATTTGAACTTATGGAAATAATACGACGTCTTGGGAAATGCCTGGGGTTGGTACGTGAATGGACTAGGACTTATATCCGCTATTTGTCACTCCTCATGTTCGTCTGGAATTCTGTACCTCTTTGCGAGATTATCACCGACATCTGTTACGTATAAGTTTTGGTACACTTTGGAACCGAAATCGTTATGATCTGTGTGAAACTGTTGATTGCTATGTCTGCCTTAAACCGGTACGTCTTCAGGTACTTCTGCGACTTCAATTTTCGAGGACGAAAATTTTCTTTTAGTGGGGAAGAGTTGTAAAACCCTGAAAATATAAAGCATGTGAAAGACCATTTTATCCTCGAATTTAATATTTATAAAATACGTAAACTATCGAACTTTAATCCACATTATTCTCAGTGTAATGAAATTTAACTTGACATAAGATTCGAGGTTTAATGAAAGTAAAAGCTACAATCACCGGATAAATAACGTGTACAAAATCGACCCACGCCTATGTCCATTTTTTTTATATGCTTTGCATGGGCCAAAAATATTACCATCACAATATAACTTAAATTTAAAACCCACTATAATTATAAAATGGAAAGTATTTTTTTTCTGTTTTGAATTCCCTACTAATCACCAATCCCTCCCCATTTAACCCCATTATTCTCGTTATTATCCTACCATATTACATCACACGCATAAAACCCTAATCAAGAAAAAATGACAAGAAAGACAATTTTCCTCCTTCATTCGAACCAAGGCAAACAAGGAGGGTCGTAAGGCGAGGGAGCTGCTGGTGATCGCGGGTCTCTTATTCGAAGGTGGTTACTTTGGTTTGGCCTTGTCGCGGGTTAGGTTCGAATAGGCTAACTGATCGTGATATTGGTTCAAGGCTGGTCGTGATGTTGTGTTAAGGATGGTCGTGAGTTCTTGGTCGAGAAGTTGTGGCTGTTTTGGTTCGACCTCGTCTCGTTCCTTTGTTTGTCTTCCACTCGCTCACATCCGGGGTATATCATCCTAACCTTATTATAATTTCTCTCTTCCTTGTTTCTCTTTGATGACTGCCGTGAGTTGCTAACCAAAGCATGCATGATATCACTTCTACATACAATGAGATATAGTATTGTCACATGAAAAGATAAAAGAAGAACCATGTATACGACCTATACACACTCCCTTTGGATCTGTTTTGGACCTCCTTTTAAATGCATGTGCACATTCTAAAAACCTCACATGAATGTTAAGAGAAGTCTCGTATAAAATAATAACCTTGGTCTTATGATATGTCGAATAAATGGGAGATAACTAAAGAAAGACTCATATGTGCCAAACCATATATTTTTCCTTTTTGGATCTGTTTGACGTAAATATATACGAAAGGATCTTTGCATGAAACTATAAAAAAATGGTCACATGAAATGGTAACATATATCACATAAAATAGCAATTGAGGATGGCCATATATATGACCCATATGTAATCTGTTTTTCATCTACTCGACCTACCCGTAACTCGACATAAACGTGTTCCATCTATTTTGTATCATGCTAAACGAAATAATTATGCACGAGTACACTTTGGCCTAGTTTTGTGTCGATATAAATAATTCCTAAAGGGTGTCTCGACTTAACTTGTTGGTCTCGTATGGAAGGGTTGATTTGGTCCTGGCATGCCTCGACTAGGTAGCAACATAAGAGAGTCGTATACTTGTTAGATTTAGAATTCGAATGGTTAAAATTTAAATGAGAATCGAAATGATTTAGGAGTTTCAAATGAATATTCGGTTCTAAATAAAGGAAAAAGGACTCATTGTGTAAATTGTGAAACACGAAGGATTTGGTCGTTAAAATGGAAAGAGAATGGATTGATTTGTAAAATGAGCAAACTTATTATATTTACACTTAAGCCCTATACTTTGTAATATTTACACTTTAAACCCTAAACTTGTGTAATTTGGCATAAATAATCCTTAAAGTATAATAATACTCATTTAACCTAATATGTCTTTAAATGCATCATAAATGACTAAATCATAAATACGGAAACCTGCTAAAAATGGAGAGCCGTCTAAAATGAGTAATCGGATCTTAATAAGCGTATCTAATTCATAGGTTCCGGACGGCGGGATTGATTCATCGTGTGACCGTACTTCCTATTTTTCTGGCTTCAATGAGGTACGATATTCTCGACCTTTCTCATAAGGTTTCTCATGATCTCTTTGCATCTTTGATCTCTTGCCAATTTGATATTTAACCTTTGCTCTGCTATTGAACTATTGATATTGAACCTTTGCTATTGACCCTTTGCTATTGAACCCTAATATTGATCCTTTGCTATTTGAATCTTTGATAATTGAACCATTGATATTGGACTATTGATTTGATTTGTGAACTGCTAATATTGGACTTTTGATATTGATTGAACTCTATGCTATACACTTTGACCGCTGGCTGATACCCGAGCCATTAACTAGGCATGGGGGTTCCATGTCCGTGTCATTGATGCACCAATGGCATGACTCAGTGTGGATGAGTGATGTTCCACACCGTCCCCATTTTGTATTGATTATGCGCGCTTCAGATATATTGTATGGCCACTATTGTTTTGCAGTGGGCGTATGGATGCATCCTAGATTTGTTTTGATTTGAATTTGAAATGATATGATTTGTTTTGGTGATGCGCGGTGTGCAACACACCCTCACATTTTGGGAGCTAGCTACTCCACTGGTTACTGAGGTCTCCCTCATTGGTTTGGTATTCCGAGGTCACCCCTCCAATACAATGGTTACTATTGGTTACTCTGGCTCGCCATTGCCACTATTGATATGGTTTGTTTTGTTGGCTCGAGATAGATTTCTGACAACCCTTACACTTTTGATATACCTATATTGGACCTTCTAGATTCCCCACTGCACCATATTCTCAATTGACTCGTCCTTACCCAATACCCTTATGTGACTCACTCTACTACCATGATATACATTTCATTGCATTGATATGTCATACTTTTATTCCTAAGTTACATTCAGACTATCGTTCCATTCATTCCATCTTACCGGGTTATGATATGATTATTGAATTTGATTTTGTTTATACATGTTCTATGTGACTATCGTCTGCCCTGCTACTATATTAGTAATATGTGATTGTTTGATTTACCTATTGTCATGCTAATAACTGATCAACCGTTTATCATGTTTTTATGTGACCCTTAATTTATCTGGCCCATGCTAATGTATAAATAATTGTTTTGACGGTTAGTATGTAAACTTCGTTCGGTTAACCTCGTGAACTGTGAATCTCCGTTAGTATCGTTATTTGCCTATTGTTGACCTGCCATGTGTACATTGCCTGTTTATGCCTGCTTCCATTGATTGGATAAATGTTTCGACTTATGACGCCTAGCTTGTTAACTCGTTTAATTGCCATTCGCTATGTTTTTAGTTCATTTATTATAGTGTTCACTGTATTCCTACTTGCTACGTGTGACTGCCATGTTTTGACTGCTGCGATGATACTTGTTATGTTTCCAATTAAGAGTTTTGACCTGTGTGAATTGCCATGCTCACCCTATTTGATTAATTATTTGCTTCTCGCTTCTGTAGACATCTGTTTGGCTTGTATGTCTTCTGTTTTTTCCCTAATTAATTGTATGAGATATATGTTGTGTGGATGGCTTTGTTATGTTTGCTTATGTTTCAGTCCTTGTATGTCCTGGGTTTGTATGTGCTTGTTTATATGTCATCGATGCTTTGCTTTGCTTCGTTCTCCTTGTTATCTGTTCGTTTTGGATATCTGTATAATTGTGTTCTGCAGGATCCTTATTGACTCATTGTTCTCATTTCGCTGTGACTTTATTATCCGTTCCCTTTTGTTCATTTTGCATTTCAGATTCCATTTAGCTTTCGTTTTGTTATATCTGTTCACCTGGGCTTTTTAAGCTCACCGCATTTTCTTTTCCTGCGCAGTGTTAGGTTTAAAGATGGGCTTTGATGGGCTGAAAGTTGGAGTATTTGAGTGGACCAACCCTAGTTACCTTATTATTTGGATTTATCTTGTCGGGCTATTGTTTTGAGATTTCCTATTATTTTTTAGACATTTTGGATTTTGTAATCTTCCTTGTCAGTCGATTGTTTATATGATTTGATACTTCATTTTCAAGGTTTTGTTTGTAAGGATTTTATCTGATATTCTCGATATGACACCGAATGTGACACTTCTACCCTTGTCGGGTTGGGGTGTTACAATTATGGTATCAGAGCCATGTTTCGTCTTGTTGACCTTAGGATTGACCTGTGAGGATTGGGTAGACATTAGGCTTCCGTCTGTTCGATCTCTTCGATTCCTCTTGATTGTCGTTCGGATTTGACTTCGATATTCTTTTGTCTTCACGATTTGGCCTTCTTTCTTCGCGATTTGATTTTGCTATGTTAATTTCGACATCCGTTTGTCGATCGTTAGATGGAGACTACTCGTGGAATCGAAGATGATGGTGCCGACCCTGCGTTGTTGCCCAGCCTCGAGCCGGAGAGGTTCGTGAAGCGAAACCGCACTCGACCGCCATGCCTGGAGATATCGATGCTCTGGAGGGAGTGGACGAATCAACCAAAGGCGCAAAGACGGAGACAAGATTCAACTGGTGGCTGAGAAGGTTCATCTACTTCATATGATTGGGCGCGACTTGTGTTACTCTGATTTGTTTGTCACGCATTTTGAGGCGGTTTGATATTTTGCTAAGTGATTTTGATCGGTATTGTTTTTCTTTGATTTGTTCAGGACTCGGTTTGAATCGTGAAGTTTTATGATTTAGCATTTTGGTATTATCTCAGTTTTGTTTTTGGATCGCGTCGGAATGAGTCATGAGGAACCGCTTTCGAAAGTTGGTGGCCTTCTTCTTTGGTGAAATGGTAAGTTGTCTGATGTAGTATATGATGTATGTATGTGTTCTGGCCTATTTTGGTATGTTGCTTGCTATCTATATGATATCGGTTTTGTTATGATATTGGTTATGTGGTTTGTCATGACCGAGGTGGATATGATGACCATAAGGACTTGTTATGTGATGCAAGTATTATGACGCCTGATCAACGTGATAATATCGAGATCATATAATTTGAACTTATGGAAATAATCTGACGTCTTGGGAAATGCCGGGTTGGTACGAATGGACTAGGACTTATATCCGCTATTTGTCACTCCTCATGTTCGTCCTGGAATTCATACCTCTTTGCGAGATTATCACCGACATCTGTTACGTATAAGTTTTGGTACACTTTGGAACCGAAATCGTTATGATCTGTGTGAAACCGTGATTGCTATGTCTGCCTTAAACCGTACGCCTTCTCGTGTATTTCTGCAACTCCAATTTTCGAGGACGAAAATTTTCTTTTAAGAGGGGAAGAATTGTAAAACCCTGGAAATATAAAGCATGTGAAAAGACCATTTTACCCTCGAATTTAATATTTATAAAATACGTAAACTATCGAACTTTAATCCACATTAGTGTAATGAAATTTAACTTGACATAAGATTCGAGGTTTAATGAAAGTAAAAGCTACAATCACTAGATAAATAACGTGTACAAAATCGACCCACGCCTATGTCCATTTTTTTTATATGCTTTGCATGGGCCAAAAATATTACCATCACAATATAACTTAAATTTAAAACCCACTATAATTATAAAATGGAAAGTATTTTTTTTCTGTTTTGAATTCCCTACTAATCAGCCAATCCCCTCCCCATTTAACCCCATTATTCTCGTTATTATCCTACCATATTACATCACACGCATAAAACCCTAATCAAGAAAAAAATGACGGCAAGACAATTTTTCCCTCCTTCATTCGAACCAAGGCAAGCACAAGGAGGGTCGTAAGGCGTTTTGAGGGAGCTGCTGGTGATCGCGGGTCTCTTATTCGAAGGTGGTTACTTTGGTTTGGCCTTGTCGCGGGTTAGGTTCGAATAGGCTAACTGATCGTGATATTGGTTCAAGGCTGGTCGTGATGTTGTGTTAAGGATGGTCGTGAGTTCTTGGTCGAGAAGTTGTGGCTGTTTTGGTTCGACCTCGTCTCGTTCCTTTGTTTGTCTTCCACTCGCTCACATCCGGGGTATATCATCCTAACCTTATTATAATTTCTCTCTTCCTTGTTTCTCTTTTGATGACTGTCGTGAGTTGCTAACCAAAGCATGCATGATATCACTTCTACATACAATGAGATATAGTATTGTCACATGAAAAGATAAAAGAAGAACCATGTATACGACCTATACACACTCCCTTTGGATCTGTTTTGGACCTCCTTTTAAATGCATGTGCACATTCTAAAAACCTCACATGAATGTTAAGAGAAGTCTCGTATAAAATAATAACCTTGGTCTTATGATATGTCGAATAAATGGGAGATAACTAAAGAAAGACTCATATGTGCCAAACCATATATTTTTCCTTTTTGGATCTGTTTGACGTAAATATATACGAAAGGATCTTTGCATGAAACTATAAAAAAATGGTCACATGAAATGGTAACATATATCACATAAAATAGCAATTGAGGATGGCCATATATATGACCCATATGTAACTGCTTTTCATCTACTCGACCTACCCGTAACTCGACATAAACGTGTTCCATCTATTTTGTATCATGCTAAACGAAATAATTATGCACGAGTACACTTTGGCCTAGTTTTGTGTCGATATAAATAATTCCTAAAGGGTGTCTCGACTTAACTTGTTGGTCTCGTATGGAAGGGTTGATTTGGTCCCGCATGCCTCGACTAGGTAGCAACATAAGAGAGTCGTATACTTGTTAGATTTAGAATTCGAATGGTTAAAATTTAAATGGGAATCGAAATGATTTAGGAGTTTCAAATGAATATTCGGTTCTAAATAAAGGAAAAAGGACTCATTGTGTAAATTGTGAAACACGAAGGATTTGGTCGTTAAAATGGAAAGAGAATGGATTGATTTGTAAAATGAGCAAACTTATTATATTTACACTTAAGCCCTATACTTTGTAATATTTACACTTTAAACCCTAAACTTGTGTAATTTGGCATAAATAATCCTTAAAGTATAATAATACTCATTTAACCTAATATGTCTTTAAATGCATCATAAATGACTAAATCTGTTAAATACGGAAACCTGCTAAAAATGGAGAGCCGTCTAAAATGAGTAATCGGATCTTAATAAGCGTATCTAATTCATAGGTTCCGGACGGCGGGATTGATTCATCGTGTGACCGTACTTCCTATTTTTCTGGCTTCGAATGAGGTACAGATATTCTGACCTTTCTCATAAGGTTTCTCATGATCTCTTTGCATCTTTGATCTCTTGCCAATTTGATATTTAACCTTTGCTCTGCTATTGAACTATTGATATTGAACCTTTGCTATTGACCCTTTGCTATTGAACCCTAATATTGATCCTTTGCTATTTGAATCTTTGATAATTGAACCATTGATATTGGACTATTGATTTGATTTGTGAACTGCTAATATTGGACTTTTGATATTGATTGAACTCTATGCTATACACTTTGACTGTCGTTGATACCCGAGCCATTAACTAGGCATGGGGGTTCCATGTCCGTGTCATTGATGCACCAATGGCATGACTCAGTGTGGATGAGTGATGTTCCACACCGTCCCCATTATTGTATTGATTATGCGCGCCGCTGATATATTGTATGGCCACTATTGTTTTGCAGGGGCGTATGGATGCATCCTAGATTTGTTTTGATTTGAATTTGATATGATATGATTTGTTTTGGTGATGCGGTGCGTGTGTGCAATACACCCCTTCACATTTTGGGAGCTAGCTACTCCATCGGTTACCTGAGGTCTCCCTCATATTGGTTTGGTATTTCGAGGTCACCCCCTCCGAATACAATGGTTACTATTGGTTACTTGGCTGCTATTGCCACTATTGATATGGTTTGTTTTGTTGGCTCGGGATAGATTTCTGACAACCCTTACACTTTTGATATACCTATATTGAACCTTCTAGATTCCCCACGCACCATATTCAATTGACTGCCCTTACCCAATACCCTTATGTGACTCACTCTACTACCATGATATACATTCCATTGCATTGATATGTCATACTCTTATTCCGCTACTTGCACTATCGCTCCATTCACGTACCGGTTATGATATGATTATTGAATTTGATTTTGTTTATACATGTTCTATGTGACTATCGTCGCCCTCGCTACTATATTAGTAATATGTGATTGTTTGATTTACCTATTGTCATGCTAATAACTGATCAACCGTTTATCATGTTTTTATGTGACCCTTAATTTATCTGGCCCATGCTAATGTATAAATAATTGTTTTGACGGTTAGTATGTAAACTTCGCTCGTTAACCTCGTGAACTGTGAATCTCCGTTAGTATCGTTATTTGCCTATTGTTGACCTGCCATGTGTACATTGCTGTTTATGCTACTGTTTGATTGGATAAATGTTTCGACTTATGACGCTCTAGCTTGTTAACGTTTAATTGCCCTGCTATGTTTTTAGTTCATTTATTATAGTGTTCACTGTCAGATTCCTACTGCTACGTGACCGCCATGTTTTGACCGGCCGCGATGATACTTGTTATGTTTCCAATTAAGAGTTTTGACTGTGTGAATTGCCATGCTCACCGATTAATTATTTGCTTCCGCTTTCCTGTAGACATCCTGCTTGGCTTGTATGTCTTCGCTTTTTTCCTGAATTAATTGTATGAGATATATGTTGTGTGGATGCGACGCCTGTTATGTTTGCTTATGTTTCAGTTCTTGTATGTCCGGTTTGTATGTGCTTGTTTATATGTCATCGATGCTTTGCTTTGCTTCGCTCTCCTTGTTATCTCGCTTTGGATATCTCAGATAATTGTGTTCTGCAGATCCTTATTGACTCATTGTTCTCATTTCACTGTGACTTTATTATCCGCTCCCTTTTGTTCATTTTGCATTTCGATTCCATTTAGCTTTCTTTGTTATATCTGCTCACTGGGCTTTTTAAGCTCACCGCATTTTCTTTTCCTCGCGCAGTGTTAGGTTTAAAGATGGGCTTTGATGGGCTGAAAGTTGGAGTATTTGAGTGGACCAACCCTAGTTACCTTATTATTTGGATTTATCTTGTCGGGCTATTGTTTTGAGATTTCCTATTATTTTTTTTTTAGACATTTTTGATTTTGTAATCTTCCTTGTCAGTCGATTGTTTATATGATTTGATACTTCATTTTCAAGGTTTTTGTTTATAAGGATTTTATCTCAGATATTCGATATGACACCGAATCGTGACACTTCTACCCTTGTCGGGTTGGGGTGTTACAATTATGGTATCGAGCTGCCGGGTTTCGTCTTGTTGACCTTAGGATTGACCTGTGAGGACTTGGGTAGACATTAGGCTTCCGCCGTGCTCGATCTCTTTCGATTCCTCTTGATTGTCGCTCGATTTGACTTCGATATTCTTTTGTCTTCACTGATTTGGCCTTCTTCTCTTCGCATTTGATTTTGCTATGTTAATTTCGCACATCCGTTTGTCGATCGTTAGACGGAGACTACTCATGGAATCGAAGATGATGGTGCCGCACTCGCTGCCGCAGCAGCCTCGAGCCGAGAGGTTCGTGAAGCGTAAACCGCACTCGACCGCCATGCTGCCGAGATATCGGATGCTGGAGGGAGCTGGACGGATCAACCAAAGGCGCAAAGACGGAGACAAGATTCAATTGGTGGCTGAGAAGGTTCATCTACTTCATATGATTGGGCGCGACTTGTGTTACTCGATTTGTTTGTCACGCATTTTGAGGCGGTTTGATATTTTGCTAAGTAATTTTGATCGGTATTGCTTTTCTTCGATTTGTTCAGAACTCGGCTTGAATCGTGAAGTTTCATGATTTAGCATTTTGGTATTATCTCAGTTTTGTTTTTGGATCGTCAGTAATGAGTCATGAGGAACCGTTTCGAGAAAGTTGGTGGCCTTCTTCTTTGGTGAAATGGTAAGTTGTCTGATGTAGTATATGATGTATGTATGTGTTCTGGCCTATTTTGGTATGTTGCTTGCTATCTATATGATATCGGTTTTGTTATGATATTGGTTATGTGGTTTGTCATGACCCGAGGTCGGATATGATGACCATAAGGACTTGTTATGTGATGCAAGTATTATGACGCCTGATCAACGTGATAATATCGAGATCATATAATTTGAACTTATGGAAATAATACGACGCCTTGGGAAATGCCCGGGTTGGTAATGCGGAATGGACTAGGACTTATATCCGCTATTTGTCACTCCTCATGTTCGCCGGAATTGTACCTCTTTGCGAGATTATCACCGACATCTGCTATTATAAGTTTTGGTACACTTTGGAACCGAAATCGTTATGATCTGTGTGAAACTGTTGATTGCTATGTCCGCCTTTAAACCGTACGTCTTCGTGTACTTCATGACTTCAATTTCGAGGACGAAAATTTTCTTTTAGTGGGGAAGAGTTGTAAAACCCTGAAAATATAAAGCATGTGAAAGACCATTTTATCCTCGAATTTAATATTTATAAAATACGTAAACTATCGAACTTTAATCCACATTATTCTCAGTGTAATGAAATTTAACTTGACATAAGATTCGAGGTTTAATGAAAGTAAAAGCTACAATCACCGGATAAATAACGTGTACAAAATCGACCCACGCCTATGTCCATTTTTTTTATATGCTTTGCATGGGCCAAAAATATTACCATCACAATATAACTTAAATTTAAAACCCACTATAATTATAAAATGGAAAGTATTTTTTCTCGTTTTGAATTCCCTACTAATCACCCAATCCCTCCCCATTTAACCCCATTATTCTCGTTATTATCCTACCATATTACATCACACGCATAAAACCCTAATCAAGAAAAAAATGACGGCAAGACAATTTTTCCCTCCTTCATTCGAACCAAGGCAAGCACAAGGAGGGTCGTAAGGCGTTTTGAGGGAGCTGCTGGTGATCGCGGGTCTCTTATTCGAAGGTGGTTACTTTGGTTTGGCCTTGTCGCGGGTTAGGTTCGAATAGGCTAACTGATCGTGATATTGGTTCAAGGCTGGTCGTGATGTTGTGTTAAGGATGGTCGTGAGTTCTTGGTCGAGAAGTTGTGGCTGTTTTGGTTCGACCTCGTCTCGTTCCTTTGTTTGTCTTCCACTCGCTCACATCCGGGGTATATCATCCTAACCTTATTATAATTTCTCTCTTCCTTGTTTCTCTTTTGATGACTATGGTGAGTTGCTAACCAAAGCATGCATGATATCACTTCTACATACAATGAGATATAGTATTGTCACATGAAAAGATAAAAGAAGAACCATGTATACGACCTATACACACTCCCTTTGGATCTGTTTTGGACCTCCTTTTAAATGCATGTGCACATTCTAAAAACCTCACATGAATGTTAAGAGAAGTCTCGTATAAAATAATAACCTTGGTCTTATGATATGTCGAATAAATGGGAGATAACTAAAGAAAGACTCATATGTGCCAAACCATATATTTTTCCTTTTTGGATCTGTTTGACGTAAATATATACGAAAGGATCTTTGCATGAAACTATAAAAAAATGGTCACATGAAATGGTAACATATATCACATAAAATAGCAATTGAGGATGGCCATATATATGACCCATATGTAATCTGTTTTTCATCTACTCGACCTACCCGTAACTCGACATAAACGTGTTCCATCTATTTTGTATCATGCTAAACGAAATAATTATGCACGAGTACACTTTGGCCTAGTTTTGTGTCGATATAAATAATTCCTAAAGGGTGTCTCGACTTAACTTGTTGGTCTCGTATGGAAGGGTTGATTTGGTCCCGCATGCCTCGACTAGGTAGCAACATAAGAGAGTCGTATACTTGTTAGATTTAGAATTCGAATGGTTAAAATTTAAATGAGAATCGAAATGATTTAGGAGTTTCAAATGAATATTCGGTTCTAAATAAAGGAAAAAGGACTCATTGTGTAAATTGTGAAACACGAAGGATTTGGTCGTTAAAATGGAAAGAGAATGGATTGATTTGTAAAATGAGCAAACTTATTATATTTACACTTAAGCCCTATACTTTGTAATATTTACACTTTAAACCCTAAACTTGTGTAATTTGGCATAAATAATCCTTAAAGTATAATAATACTCATTTAACCTAATATGTCTTTAAATGCATCATAAATGACTAAATCATAAATACGGAAACCTGCGCTAAAATGGAGAGCCGCCTAAAATGAGTAATCGGATCTTAATAAGCGTATCTAATTCATAGGTTCCGGACGGCGGGATTGATTCATCGTGTGACCGCACTTCCTATTTTTCGGCTTCAATGAGGTACGATATTCGACCTTTCTCATAAGGTTTCTCATGATCTCTTTGCATCTTTGATCTCTTGCCAATTTGATATTTAACCTTTGCTCTGCTATTGAACTATTGATATTGAACCTTTGCTATTGACCCTTTGCTATTGAACCCTAATATTGATCCTTTGCTATTTGAATCTTTGATAATTGAACCATTGATATTGGACTATTGATTTGATTTGTGAACTGCTAATATTGGACTTTTGATATTGATTGAACTCTATGCTATACACTTTGACCTGTCAGTTTGATACCGAGCCATTAACTAGGCATGGGGGTTCCATGTCCGTGTCATTGATGCACCAATGGCATGACTCAGTGTGGATGAGTGATGTTCCACACCGTCCCCATTTTGTATTGATTATGCGCGCTTCAGATATATTGTATGGCCACTATTGTTTTGCAGGGGCGTATGGATGCATCCTAGATTTGTTTTGATTTGAATTTGATATGATATGATTTGTTTTGGTGATGCGGTGATTGTGTGCAATACACCCCCTCACATTTTGGGAGCTAGCTACTAACCGTTACTGAGGTCTCCCTCATATTGGTTTGGTATTCCGAGGTCACCCTCCGAATACAATGGTTACTATTGGTTACTTGGCTGCTATTGCCACTATTGATATGGTTTGTTTTGTTGGCTCGGGATAGATTTCTGACAACCCTTACACTTTTGATATACCTATATTGTACCTTCTAGATTCCCCATCGCACCATATTCTCAATTGACTGTCCTTACCCAATACCCTTATGTGACTCACTCTACTACCATGATATACATTCCATTGCATTGATATGTCATACTCTTATTCCGTTACTTGCACTATCGTTCCATTCACGCACGGGTTATGATATGATTATTGAATTTGATTTTGTTTATACATGTTCTATGTGACTATCGTTTGCCCTGCTACTATATTAGTAATATGTGATTGTTTGATTTACCTATTGTCATGCTAATAACTGATCAACCGTTTATCATGTTTTTATGTGACCCTTAATTTATCTGGCCCATGCTAATGTATAAATAATTGTTTTGACGGTTAGTATGTAAACTTCGTTCGTTAACCTCGTGGAACTGTGAATCTCCGTTAGTATCGTTATTTGCCTATTGTTGACCTGCCATGTGTACATTGCTGTTTATGCTACTGTTTGATTGGATAAATGTTTCGACTTATGACGTCTAGCTTGTTAACCTGGTTTAATTGCCCGCTATGTTTTAGTTCATTTATTATAGTGTTCCTTTGTATTCCTACTTGCTACGTGTGACTGCCATGTTTTGACTGCTGCGATGATACTTGTTATGTTTCCAATTAAGAGTTTTGACCTGTGTGAATTGCCATGCTCACTGATTAATTATTTGCTTCCGCTTTCCTGTAGACATCTGTTTGGCTTGTATGTCTTCTGTTTTTTCCTGAATTAATTGTATGAGATATATGTTGTGTGGATGCGACGCCTGTTATGTTTGCTTATGTTTCAGTCCTTGTATGTCTGGTTTGTATGTGCTTGTTTATATGTCATCGATGCTTTGCTTTGCTTCGTTCTCCTTGTTATTTGTTCGTTTTGGATATCTCAGTATAATTGTGTTCTCGCAGATCCTTATTGACTCATTGTTCTCATTTCGCTGTGACTTTATTATCCGTTCCCTTTGTTCATTTTGCATTTCAGATTCCATTTAGCTTTCGTTTTGTTATATCTGTTCACGGGCTTTTAAGCTCACCGCATTTTCTTTTCCTGCGGCAGGTGTTAGGTTTAAAGATGGGCTTTGATGGGCTGAAAGTTGGAGTATTTGAGTGGACCAACCCTAGTTACCTTATTATTTGGATTTATCTTGTCGGGCTATTGTTTTGAGATTTCCTATTATTTTTTTTTTAGACATTTTTGATTTTGTAATCTTCCTTGTCAGTCGATTGTTTATATGATTTGATACTTCATTTTCAAGGTTTTTGTTTATAAGGATTTTATCTCAGATATTCTCGATATGACACCGATGTGACACTTCTACCCTTGTCGGGTTGGGGTGTTACAATTATGGTATCGAGCCGGTTTCGTCTTGTTGACCTTAGGATTGACCTGTGAGGACTTGGGTAGACATTAGGCTTCCGTCTCTGATCTCTTTTCGATTCCTCTTGATTGTCGTTCAGATTTGACTTCGATATTCTTTTGTCTTCACTGATTTGGCCTTCTTCTCTTCGCATTTGATTTTGCTATGTTAATTTCGCACATCCGTTTGTCGATCGTTAGACGGAGACTACTCATGGAATCGAAGATGATGGTGCCGACCCCGCTGTCGCAGCAGCCTGAGCTGGAGAGGTTCGTGAAGCGAAACCGCACTCGACCGCCATCTTGCTGGAGATATCGGGGAGGAGGGAGTTGGACGAATCAACCAAAGGCGCAAAGACGGAGACAAGATTCAACGGTGGCAGAAGGTTCATCTACTTCATATGATTGGGCGCGACTTGTGTTACTCTGATTTGTTTGTCACGCATTTTGAGGCGGTTTGATATTTTGCTAAGTGATTTTGATCGGTATTGTTTTTCTTTGATTTGTTCAGGACTCGGTTTGAATCGTGAAGTTTTATGATTTAGCATTTTGGTATTATCTCAGTTTTGTTTTTGGATCGTCAGTAATGAGTCATGAGGAACCGTTTCGAGAAAGTTGGTGGCCTTCTTCTTTGGTGAAATGGTAAGTTGTCTGATGTAGTATATGATGTATGTATGTGTTCTGGCCTATTTTGGTATGTTGCTTGCTATCTATATGATATCGGTTTTGTTATGATATTGGTTATGTGGTTTGTCATGACCCGAGGCTGGATATGATGACCATAAGGACTTGTTATGTGATGCAAGTATTATGACGCCTGATCAACGTGATAATATCGAGATCATATAATTTGAACTTATGGAAATAATACGACGTCTTGGGAAATGCCCGGGTTGGTGCGTGAATGGACTAGGACTTATATCCGCTATTTGTCACTCCTCATGTTCGTCTGGAATTCTGTACCTCTTTGCGAGATTATCACCGCATCATCCGTACGTATAAGTTTTGGTACACTTTGGAACCGAAATCGTTATGATCTGTGTGAAACTGTTGATTGCTATGTCCGCCTTAAACCGTACGTCTTCAGTACTTCTGACTTCAATTTTCGAGGACGAAAATTTTCTTTTAGTGGGGAAGAGTTGTAAAACCCTGAAAATATAAAGCATGTGAAAGACCATTTTATCCTCGAATTTAATATTTATAAAATACGTAAACTATCGAACTTTAATCCACATTATTCTCAGTGTAATGAAATTTAACTTGACATAAGATTCGAGGTTTAATGAAAGTAAAAGCTACAATCACCGGATAAATAACGTGTACAAAATCGACCCACGCCTATGTCCATTTTTTTTATATGCTTTGCATGGGCCAAAAATATTACCATCACAATATAACTTAAATTTAAAACCCACTATAATTATAAAATGGAAAGTATTTTTTTTCTGTTTTGAATTCCCTACTAATCACCAATCCCTCCCCATTTAACCCCATTATTCTCGTTATTATCCTACCATATTACATCACACGCATAAAACCCTAATCAAGAAAAAAATGACGGCAAGACAATTTTTCCCTCCTTCATTCGAACCAAGGCAAGCACAAGGAGGGTCGTAAGGCGTTTTGAGGGAGCTGCTGGTGATCGCGGGTCTCTTATTCGAAGGTGGTTACTTTGGTTTGGCCTTGTCGCGGGTTAGGTTCGAATAGGCTAACTGATCGTGATATTGGTTCAAGGCTGGTCGTGATGTTGTGTTAAGGATGGTCGTGAGTTCTTGGTCGAGAAGTTGTGGTGTTTTGGTTCGATCTCGTCTCGTTCCTTTGTTTGTCTTCCACTCGTACACATCTAAGGTATATTACCATAACCTTATTATATTTTCTTCTTTTCCTGGTTTCTCCTTGATGGCTGTCGTGAGTTGCTAACCAAAGCATGCATGATATCACTTCTACATACAATGAGATATAGTATTGTCACATGAAAAGATAAAAGAAGAACCATGTATACGACCTATACACACTCCCTTTGGATCTGTTTTGGACCTCCTTTTAAATGCATGTGCACATTCTAAAAACCTCACATGAATGTTAAGAGAAGTCTCGTATAAAATAATAACCTTGGTCTTATGATATGTCGAATAAATGGGAGATAACTAAAGAAAGACTCATATGTGCCAAACCATATATTTTTCCTTTTTGGATCTGTTTGACGTAAATATATACGAAAGGATCTTTGCATGAAACTATAAAAAAATGGTCACATGAAATGGTAACATATATCACATAAAATAGCAATTGAGGATGGCCATATATATGACCCATATGTAACTGCTTTTCATCTACTCGACCTACCCGTAACTCGACATAAACGTGTTCCATCTATTTTGTATCATGCTAAACGAAATAATTATGCACGAGTACACTTTGGCCTAGTTTTGTGTCGATATAAATAATTCCTAAAGGGTGTCTCGACTTAACTTGTTGGTCTCGTATGGAAGGGTTGATTTGGTCCTGGCATGCCTCGACTAGGTAGCAACATAAGAGAGTCGTATACTTGTTAGATTTAGAATTCGAATGGTTAAAATTTAAATGAGAATCGAAATGATTTAGGAGTTTCAAATGAATATTCGGTTCTAAATAAAGGAAAAAGGACTCATTGTGTAAATTGTGAAACACGAAGGATTTGGTCGTTAAAATGGAAAGAGAATGGATTGATTTGTAAAATGAGCAAACTTATTATATTTACACTTAAGCCCTATACTTTGTAATATTTACACTTTAAACCCTAAACTTGTGTAATTTGGCATAAATAATCCTTAAAGTATAATAATACTCATTTAACCTAATATGTCTTTAAATGCATCATAAATGACTAAATCTGTTAAATACGGAAACCTGCTAAAAATGGAGAGCCGTCTAAAATGAGTAATCGGATCTTAATAAGCGTATCTAATTCATAGGTTCCGGACGGCGGGATTGATTCATCGTGTGACCGTACTTCCTATTTTTCTGGCTTCGAATGAGGTACAGATATTCTGACCTTTCTCATAAGGTTTCTCATGATCTCTTTGCATCTTTGATCTCTTGCCAATTTGATATTTAACCTTTGCTCTGCTATTGAACTATTGATATTGAACCTTTGCTATTGACCCTTTGCTATTGAACCCTAATATTGATCCTTTGCTATTTGAATCTTTGATAATTGAACCATTGATATTGGACTATTGATTTGATTTGTGAACTGCTAATATTGGACTTTTGATATTGATTGAACTCTATGCTATACACTTTGACCTGTCAGTTGATACCCGAGCCATTAACTAGGCATGGGGTTCCATGTCCGTGTCATTGATGCACCAATGGCATGACTCCAGTGTGGATGAGTGATGTTCCACACCGTCCCCATTTTGTATTGATTATGCGCGCTTCAGATATATTGTATGGCCACTATTGTTTTGTAGGGGCGTATGGATGCATCCTAGATTTGTTTTGATTTGAATTTGATATGATATGATTTGTTTTGGTGATGTGGTGCGTGTGTGCAATACACACCCTCACATTTTGGGAGCTAGCTACTCCACTGGTTACTGAGGTCTCCCCTCATATTGGTTTGGTATTCCGAGGTCACCCCTCCGAATACAATGGTTACTATTGGTTACTTGGCTGCTATTGCCACTATTGATATGGTTTGTTTTGTTGGCTCGGGATAGATTTCTGACAACCCTTACACTTTTGATATACCTATATTGGACCTTCTAGATTCCCCACTGCACCATATTCTGAATTGACTGTCCTTTACCCAATACCCTTATGTGACTCACTCTACTACCATGATATACATTCCATTGCATTGATATGTCATACTCTTATTCCGTTACTTCAGACTATCGTTCCATTCACGTACCGGGTTATGATATGATTATTGAATTTGATTTTGTTTATACATGTTCTATGTGACTATCGTCCCCGCTACTATATTAGTAATATGTGATTGTTTGATTTACCTATTGTCATGCTAATAACTGATCAACCGTTTATCATGTTTTTATGTGACCCTTAATTTATCTGGCCCATGCTAATGTATAAATAATTGTTTTGACGGTTAGTATGTAAACTTCGTTCGGTTAACCTCGTGAACTGTGAATCTCCGTTAGTATCGTTATTTGCCTATTGTTGACCTGCCATGTGTACATTCTTTGTTTATGCTACTGTTTGATTGGATAAATGTTTCGACTTATGACGTCTAGCTTGTTAACTGGTTTAATTGCCCTGCTATGTTTTTAGTTCATTTATTATAGTGTTCACTGTATTCCTACTTGCTACGTGTGACTACCATGTTTTGACTGCTGCTATGATACTTGTTATGTTTTCAATTAAGAGTTTTGACCTGTGTGAATTGCCATGCTCACTGATTAATTATTTGCTTCCGCTTTCCTGTAGACATCTGTTTGGCTTGTATGTCTTCTGATTTTTCCTAAATTAATTGTATGACATATATGTTGTGTGGATGCGACGCTTGATATGCTTGCTTATGTTTCCGTTCTTGTATGTCTGGTTTGTATGTGCTTGTTTATATGTCGTCGATGCTTTGCTTTGCTTCGTTCTCCTTGTTATCTGTTCGTTTTGGATATCTGTATAATTGTGTTCTGCAGGATCCTTATTGACTCATTGTTCTCATTTCGCTGTGACTTTATTATCCGTTCCCTTTTGTTCATTTTGCATTTCAGATTCCATTTAGCTTTCGTTTTGTTATATCTCGTTCACTTGGGCTTTTTAAGCTCACCGCATTTTCTTTTCCTCGTGCAGTGTTAGGTTTAAAGATGGGCTTTGATGGGCTGAAAGTTGGAGTATTTGAGTGGACCAACCCTAGTTACCTTATTAATTGGATTTATCTTGTCGGGCTATTGTTTTGAGATTTCCTATTTTTTTTAGACATTTTGGATTTTGTAATCTTCCTTGTCAGTCGATTGTTTATATGATTTGATACTTCATTTTCAAGGTTTTTGTTTATAAGGATTTTATCTCAGATATTCGATATGACACCGAATGTGACACTTCTACCCTTGTCGGGTTGGGGTGTTACAATTATGGTATCGAGCCGGTTTCGTCTTGTTGACCTTAGGATTGACCTGTGAGGACTGGGGTAGACATTAGGCTTCCGTCTGCTCGATCTCTTTCGATTCCTCTTGATTGTCGTTCAGATTTGACTTCGATATTCTTTTGTCTTCACTGATTTGGCCTTCTTCTCTTCGCATTTGATTTTGCTATGTTAATTTCGCACATCCGTTTGTCGATCGTTAGACGGAGACTACTCATGGAATCGAAGATGATGGTGCCGACCCTGCGTTGCTGCAGCAGTTCCTGAGCTGGAGAGGTTCGTGAAGCAGAAACCGCACTCGACTGCCATGCTGCTGGAGATATCAGGATGCTGCTGGAGGGAGCTGGACGAATCAACCAAAGGCGCAAAGACGGAGACAAGATTCAACTGGTGGCTGAGAAGGTTCATCTACTTCATATGATTGGGCGCGACTTGTGTTACTCTGATTTGTTTGTCACGCATTTTGAGGCGGTTTGATATTTTGCTAAGTGATTTTGATCGGTATTGTTTTTCTTTGATTTGTTCAGGACTCGGTTTGAATCGTGAAGTTTTATGATTTAGCATTTTGGTATTATCTCAGTTTTGTTTTTGGATCGTCAGTAATGAGTCATGAGGAACCGTTTCGAGAAAGTTGGTGGCCTTCTTCTTTGGTGAAATGGTAAGTTGTCTGATGTAGTATATGATGTATGTATGTGTTCTGGCCTATTTTGGTATGTTGCTTGCTATCTATATGATATCGGTTTTGTTATGATATTGGTTATGTGGTTTGTCATGACCGAGGTGGATATGATGACCATAAGGACTTGTTATGTGATGCAAGTATTATGACGCCTGATCAACGTGATAATATCGAGATCATATAATTTGAACTTATGGAAATAATACGACGTCTTGGGAAATGCCTGGGGTTGGTACGTGAATGGACTAGGACTTATATCCGCTATTTGTCACTCCTCATGTTCGTCTGGAATTCTGTACCTCTTTGCGAGATTATCACCGACATCTGTTACGTATAAGTTTTGGTACACTTTGGAACCGAAATCGTTATGATCTGTGTGAAACTGTTGATTGCTATGTCTGCCTTAAACCGGTACGTCTTCAGGTACTTCTGCGACTTCAATTTTCGAGGACGAAAATTTTCTTTTAGTGGGGAAGAGTTGTAAAACCCTGAAAATATAAAGCATGTGAAAGACCATTTTATCCTCGAATTTAATATTTATAAAATACGTAAACTATCGAACTTTAATCCACATTATTCTCAGTGTAATGAAATTTAACTTGACATAAGATTCGAGGTTTAATGAAAGTAAAAGCTACAATCACCGGATAAATAACGTGTACAAAATCGACCCACGCCTATGTCCATTTTTTTTATATGCTTTGCATGGGCCAAAAATATTACCATCACAATATAACTTAAATTTAAAACCCACTATAATTATAAAATGGAAAGTATTTTTTTTCTGTTTTGAATTCCCTACTAATCAGCCAATCCCCTCCCCATTTAACCCCATTATTCTCGTTATTATCCTACCATATTACATCACACGCATAAAACCCTAATCAAGAAAAAAATGACGGCAAGACAATTTTTCCCTCCTTCATTCGAACCAAGGCAAGCACAAGGAGGGTCGTAAGGCGTTTTGAGGGAGCTGCTGGTGATCGCGGGTCTCTTATTCGAAGGTGGTTACTTTGGTTTGGCCTTGTCGCGGGTTAGGTTCGAATAGGCTAACTGATCGTGATATTGGTTCAAGGCTGGTCGTGATGTTGTGTTAAGGATGGTCGTGAGTTCTTGGTCGAGAAGTTGTGGCTGTTTTGGTTCGACCTCGTCTCGTTCCTTTGTTTGTCTTCCACTCGCTCACATCCGGGGTATATCATCCTAACCTTATTATAATTTCTCTCTTCCTTGTTTCTCTTTTGATGACTGTCGTGAGTTGCTAACCAAAGCATGCATGATATCACTTCTACATACAATGAGATATAGTATTGTCACATGAAAAGATAAAAGAAGAACCATGTATACGACCTATACACACTCCCTTTGGATCTGTTTTGGACCTCCTTTTAAATGCATGTGCACATTCTAAAAACCTCACATGAATGTTAAGAGAAGTCTCGTATAAAATAATAACCTTGGTCTTATGATATGTCGAATAAATGGGAGATAACTAAAGAAAGACTCATATGTGCCAAACCATATATTTTTCCTTTTTGGATCTGTTTGACGTAAATATATACGAAAGGATCTTTGCATGAAACTATAAAAAAATGGTCACATGAAATGGTAACATATATCACATAAAATAGCAATTGAGGATGGCCATATATATGACCCATATGTAATCTGTTTTTCATCTACTCGACCTACCCGTAACTCGACATAAACGTGTTCCATCTATTTTGTATCATGCTAAACGAAATAATTATGCACGAGTACACTTTGGCCTAGTTTTGTGTCGATATAAATAATTCCTAAAGGGTGTCTCGACTTAACTTGTTGGTCTCGTATGGAAGGGTTGATTTGGTCCTGGCATGCCTCGACTAGGTAGCAACATAAGAGAGTCGTATACTTGTTAGATTTAGAATTCGAATGGTTAAAATTTAAATGGGAATCGAAATGATTTAGGAGTTTCAAATGAATATTCGGTTCTAAATAAAGGAAAAAGGACTCATTGTGTAAATTGTGAAACACGAAGGATTTGGTCGTTAAAATGGAAAGAGAATGGATTGATTTGTAAAATGAGCAAACTTATTATATTTACACTTAAGCCCTATACTTTGTAATATTTACACTTTAAACCCTAAACTTGTGTAATTTGGCATAAATAATCCTTAAAGTATAATAATACTCATTTAACCTAATATGTCTTTAAATGCATCATAAATGACTAAATCTGTTAAATACGGAAACCTGCTAAAAATGGAGAGCCGTCTAAAATGAGTAATCGGATCTTAATAAGCGTATCTAATTCATAGGTTCCGGACGGCGGGATTGATTCATCGTGTGACCGTACTTCCTATTTTTCTGGCTTCGAATGAGGTACAGATATTCTGACCTTTCTCATAAGGTTTCTCATGATCTCTTTGCATCTTTGATCTCTTGCCAATTTGATATTTAACCTTTGCTCTGCTATTGAACTATTGATATTGAACCTTTGCTATTGACCCTTTGCTATTGAACCCTAATATTGATCCTTTGCTATTTGAATCTTTGATAATTGAACCATTGATATTGGACTATTGATTTGATTTGTGAACTGCTAATATTGGACTTTTGATATTGATTGAACTCTATGCTATACACTTTGACCTGTCAGTTGATACCCGAGCCATTAACTAGGCATGGGGGTTCCATGTCCGTGTCATTGATGCACCAATGGCATGACTCCAGTGTGGATGAGTGATGTTCCACACCGTCCCCATTTTGTATTGATTATGCGCGCTTCAGATATATTGTATGGCCACTATTGTTTTGCAGGGGGCGTATGGATGCATCCTAGATTTGTTTTGATTTGAATTTGATATGATATGATTTGTTTTGGTGATGCGGTGCGTGTGTGCAATACACCCCTCACATTTTGGGAGCTAGCTACTCCAATGGTTACGAGGTCTCCTCATATTGGTTTGGTATTTCGAGGTCACCCCTCCGAATACAATGGTTACTATTGGTTACTTGGCTGCTATTGCCACTATTGATATGGTTTGTTTTGTTGGCTCGGGATAGATTTCTGACAACCCTTACACTTTTGATATACCTATATTGAACCTTCTAGATTCCCACGCACCATATTCTGAATTGACTGTCCTTTACCCAATACCCTTATGTGACTCACTCTACTACCATGATATACATTCCATTGCATTGATATGCATACTCTTATTCCGTTACTTCAGACTATCATTCCATTCACGTACCGGGTTATGATATGATTATTGAATTTGATTTTGTTTATACATGTTCTATGTGACTATCGTCTGCCCTGCTACTATATTAGTAATATGTGATTGTTTGATTTACCTATTGTCATGCTAATAACTGATCAACCGTTTATCATGTTTTTATGTGACCCTTAATTTATCTGGCCCATGCTAATGTATAAATAATTGTTTTGACGGTTAGTATGTAAACTTCGTTCGGTTAACCTCGTGAACTGTGAATCTCCGTTAGTATCGTTATTTGCCTATTGTTGACCTGCCATGTGTACATTGCTGTTTATGCTACTGTTTGATTGGATAAATGTTTCGACTTATGACGTCTAGCTTGTTAACTGGTTTAATTGCCCTGCTATGTTTTTAGTTCATTTATTATAGTGTTCACTGTATTCCTACTTGCTACGTGTGACTGCCATGTTTTGACTGCTGCGATGATACTTGTTATGTTTCCAATTAAGAGTTTTGACCTGTGTGAATTGCCATGCTCACTGATTAATTATTTGCTTCCGCTTTCCTGTAGACATCTGTTTGGCTTGTATGTCTTCTGTTTTTTCCTGAATTAATTGTATGAGATATATGTTGTGTGGATGCGACGCCTGTTATGTTTGCTTATGTTTCAGTCCTTGTATGTCTGGTTTGTATGTGCTTGTTTATATGTCATCGATGCTTTGCTTTGCTTCGTTCTCCTTGTTATCTGTTCGTTTTGGATATCTGTATAATTGTGTTCTGCAGGATCCTTATTGACTCATTGTTCTCATTTCGCTGTGACTTTATTATCCGTTCCCTTTGTTCATTTTGCATTTCAGATTCCATTTAGCTTTCGTTTTGTTATATCTGTTCACTGGGCTTTTTAAGCTCAGCCGCATTTTCTTTTCCTGCGGCAGGTGTTAGGTTTAAAGATGGGCTTTGATGGGCTGAAAGTTGGAGTATTTGAGTGGACCAACCCTAGTTACCTTATTATTTGGATTTATCTTGTCGGGCTATTGTTTTGAGATTTCCTATTATTTTTTTTTAGACATTTTGGATTTTGTAATCTTCCTTGTCAGTCGATTGTTTATATGATTTGATACTTCATTTTCAAGGTTTTTGTTTATAAGGATTTTATCTGTATATTCTGATATGACACCAGAATGTGACACTTCTACCCTTGTCGGGTTGGGGTTTTACAATTATGGTATCGAGCCGGTTTCGTCTTGTTGACCTTAGGATTGACCTGTGAGGACTGGGGTAGACATTAGGCTTCCGTCTGCTCGATCTCTTTCGATTCCTCTTGATTGTCGTTCAGATTTGACTTCGATATTCTTTTGTCTTCACTGATTTGGCCTTCTTCTCTTCGCATTTGATTTTGCTATGTTAATTTCGCACATCCGTTTGTCGATCGTTAGACGGAGACTACTCATGGAATCGAAGATGATGGTGCCGACCTCTGCTTTGCGCAGCCTCGAGCGGAGAGGTTCGTGAAGCGCGCACTCGACGCCATGTGCTGGAGATATCGATGTCTGCTGGAGGGAGCTGGACGAATCAACCAAAGCAAAGACGGAGACAAGATTCAACGGTGGTGAGAAGGTTCATCTACTTCATATGATTGGGCGACTTGTGTTACTCGATTTGTTTGTCACGCATTTTGAGGCGGTTTGATATTTTGCTAAGTGATTTTGATCGGTATTGTTTTTCTTTGATTTGTTCAGGACTCGGTTTGAATCGTGAAGTTTTATGATTTAGCATTTTGGTATTATCTCAGTTTTGTTTTTGGATCGTCAGTAATGAGTCATGAGGAACCGTTTCGAGAAAGTTGGTGGCCTTCTTCTTTGGTGAAATGGTAAGTTGTCTGATGTAGTATATGATGTATGTATGTGTTCTGGCCTATTTTGGTATGTTGCTTGCTATCTATATGATATCGGTTTTGTTATGATATTGGTTATGTGGTTTGTCATGACCCGAGGCTGGATATGATGACCATAAGGACTTGTTATGTGATGCAAGTATTATGACGCCTGATCAACGTGATAATATCGAGATCATATAATTTGAACTTATGGAAATAATACGACGTCTTGGGAAATGCCTGGGGTTGGTACGTGAATGGACTAGGACTTATATCCGCTATTTGTCACTCCTCATGTTCGTCTGGAATTCTGTACCTCTTTGCGAGATTATCACCGACATCTGTTACGTATAAGTTTTGGTACACTTTGGAACCGAAATCGTTATGATCTGTGTGAAACTGATTGCTATGTCCGCCTTAAACCGTAGTGCGTCTTCAGTGTACTCTCGACTTCAATTTTCGAGGACGAAAATTTTCTTTTAGTGGGGAAGAGTTGTAAAACCCTGAAAATATAAAGCATGTGAAAGACCATTTTATCCTCGAATTTAATATTTATAAAATACGTAAACTATCGAACTTTAATCCACATTATTCTCAGTGTAATGAAATTTAACTTGACATAAGATTCGAGGTTTAATGAAAGTAAAAGCTACAATCACCGGATAAATAACGTGTACAAAATCGACCCACGCCTATGTCCATTTTTTTTATATGCTTTGCATGGGCCAAAAATATTACCATCACAATATAACTTAAATTTAAAACCCACTATAATTATAAAATGGAAAGTATTTTTTTTCTGTTTTGAATTCTACTAATCACCCAATCCCTCCCCATTTAACCCCATTATTCTCGTTATTATCCTACCATATTACATCACACGCATAAAACCCTAATCAAGAAAAAAATGACGGCAAGACAATTTTTCCCTCCTTCATTCGAACCAAGGCAAGCACAAGGAGGGTCGTAAGGCGTTTTGAGGGAGCTGCTGGTGATCGCGGGTCTCTTATTCGAAGGTGGTTACTTTGGTTTGGCCTTGTCGCGGGTTAGGTTCGAATAGGCTAACTGATCGTGATATTGGTTCAAGGCTGGTCGTGATGTTGTGTTAAGGATGGTCGTGAGTTCTTGGTCGAGAAGTTGTGGCTGTTTTGGTTCGACCTCGTCTCGTTCCTTTGTTTGTCTTCCACTCGCTCACATCCGGGGTATATCATCCTAACCTTATTATAATTTCTCTCTTCCTTGTTTCTCTTTTGATGACTGTCGTGAGTTGCTAACCAAAGCATGCATGATATCACTTCTACATACAATGAGATATAGTATTGTCACATGAAAAGATAAAAGAAGAACCATGTATACGACCTATACACACTCCCTTTGGATCTGTTTTGGACCTCCTTTTAAATGCATGTGCACATTCTAAAAACCTCACATGAATGTTAAGAGAAGTCTCGTATAAAATAATAACCTTGGTCTTATGATATGTCGAATAAATGGGAGATAACTAAAGAAAGACTCATATGTGCCAAACCATATATTTTTCCTTTTTGGATCTGTTTGACGTAAATATATACGAAAGGATCTTTGCATGAAACTATAAAAAAATGGTCACATGAAATGGTAACATATATCACATAAAATAGCAATTGAGGATGGCCATATATATGACCCATATGTAATCTGTTTTTCATCTACTCGACCTACCCGTAACTCGACATAAACGTGTTCCATCTATTTTGTATCATGCTAAACGAAATAATTATGCACGAGTACACTTTGGCCTAGTTTTGTGTCGATATAAATAATTCCTAAAGGGTGTCTCGACTTAACTTGTTGGTCTCGTATGGAAGGGTTGATTTGGTCCTGGCATGCCTCGACTAGGTAGCAACATAAGAGAGTCGTATACTTGTTAGATTTAGAATTCGAATGGTTAAAATTTAAATGGGAATCGAAATGATTTAGGAGTTTCAAATGAATATTCGGTTCTAAATAAAGGAAAAAGGACTCATTGTGTAAATTGTGAAACACGAAGGATTTGGTCGTTAAAATGGAAAGAGAATGGATTGATTTGTAAAATGAGCAAACTTATTATATTTACACTTAAGCCCTATACTTTGTAATATTTACACTTTAAACCCTAAACTTGTGTAATTTGGCATAAATAATCCTTAAAGTATAATAATACTCATTTAACCTAATATGTCTTTAAATGCATCATAAATGACTAAATCTGTTAAATACAGAAACTTGCTAAAATGGAGAGCCGTCTAAAATGAGTAATCGGATCTTAATAAGCGTATCTAATTCATAGGTTCCGACGCGGGATTGATTCATCGTGTGACCGTACTTCCTATTTTTAAAGCTTCGAATGAGGTACAGATATTCCGACCTTTCTCATAAGGTTTCTCATGATCTCTTTGCATCTTTGATCTCTTGCCAATTTGATATTTAACCTTTGCTCTGCTATTGAACTATTGATATTGAACCTTTGCTATTGACCCTTTGCTATTGAACCCTAATATTGATCCTTTGCTATTTGAATCTTTGATAATTGAACCATTGATATTGGACTATTGATTTGATTTGTGAACTGCTAATATTGGACTTTTGATATTGATTGAACTCTATGCTATACACTTTGACCTGTCAGTTGATACCCGAGCCATTAACTAGGCATGGGGGTTCCATGTCCGTGTCATTGATGCACCAATGGCATGACTCCAGTGTGGATGAGTGATGTTCCACACCGTCCCCATTTTGTATTGATTATGCGCGCTTCAGATATATTGTATGGCCACTATTGTTTTGCAGGGGGCGTATGGATGCATCCTAGATTTGTTTTGATTTGAATTTGATATGATATGATTTGTTTTGGTGATGCGGTGCGTGTGTGCAATACACCCCCTCACATTTTGGGAGCTAGCTACTCCACTGGTTACTGAGGTCTCCCCTCATATTGGTTTGGTATTCCGAGGTCACCCCTCCGAATACAATGGTTACTATTGGTTACTTGGCTGCTATTGCCACTATTGATATGGTTTGTTTTGTTGGCTCGGGATAGATTTCTGACAACCCTTACACTTTTGATATACCTATATTGGACCTTCTAGATTCCCCACTGCACCATATTCTGAATTGACTGTCCTTTACCCAATACCCTTATGTGACTCACTCTACTACCATGATATACATTCCATTGCATTGATATGTCATACTCTTATTCCGTTACTCGCATATCGTTCCATTCACGTACCGGGTTATGATATGATTATTGAATTTGATTTTGTTTATACATGTTCTATGTGACTATCGTCACTCGCTACTATATTAGTAATATGTGATTGTTTGATTTACCTATTGTCATGCTAATAACTGATCAACCGTTTATCATGTTTTTATGTGACCCTTAATTTATCTGGCCCATGCTAATGTATAAATAATTGTTTTGACGGTTAGTATGTAAACTTCGTTCGGTTAACCTCGTGAACTGTGAATCTCCGTTAGTATCGTTATTTGCCTATTGTTGACCTGCCATGTGTACATTGCTGTTTATGCTACTGTTTGATTGGATAAATGTTTCGACTTATGACGTCTAGCTTGTTAACTGGTTTAATTGCCCTGCTATGTTTTTAGTTCATTTATTATAGTGTTCACTGTATTCCTACTTGCTACGTGTGACTGCCATGTTTTGACTGCTGCGATGATACTTGTTATGTTTCCAATTAAGAGTTTTGACCTGTGTGAATTGCCATGCTCACTGATTAATTATTTGCTTCCTTTCTCGTAGACATCTGTTTGGCTTGTATGTCTTCTGTTTTTTCCTGAATTAATTGTATGAGATATATGTTGTGTGGATGCGACGCCTGTTATGTTTGCTTATGTTTCATCCTTGTATGTCCTGGTTTGTATGTGCTTGTTTATATGTCATCGATGCTTTGCTTGGCTTCGTTCTCCTTGTTATCTGCTCGTTTTGGATATCTCAGATAATTGTGTTCTCGGGATCCTTATTGACTCATTGTTCTCATTTCGCTGTGACTTTATTATCCGTTCCCTTTGTTCATTTTGCATTTCAGATTCCATTTAGCTTTCGTTTTGTTATATCTGTTCACTGGGCTTTTAAGCTCAGCCGCATTTTCTTTCCTGCGGGTGTTAGGTTTAAAGATGGGCTTTGATGGGCTGAAAGTTGGAGTATTTGAGTGGACCAACCCTAGTTACCTTATTATTTGGATTTATCTTGTCGGGCTATTGTTTTGAGATTTCCTATTTTTTTAGACATTTTGGATTTTGTAATCTTCCTTGTCAGTCGATTGTTTATATGATTTGATACTTCATTTTCAAGGTTTTTGTTTATAAGGATTTTATCTCAGTATATTACGATATGACACCGAATGTGACACTTCTACCCTTGTCGGGTTGGGGTGTTACAATTATGGTATCGAGCCAGTTTCGCCTTGTTGACCTTAGGATTGACCTGTGAGGACCGGTAGACATTAGGCTTCGTGCTATTTCGATCTCTTTCGATTCCTCTTGATTGTCGTTCAGATTTGACTTCGATATTCTTTTGTCTTCACTGATTTGGCCTTCTTCTCTTCGCATTTGATTTTGCTATGTTAATTTCGCACATCCGTTTGTCGATCGTTAGACGGAGACTACTCATGGAATCGAAGATGATGGTGCCGACTTCGCTGTTTCGCAGCAGCCTCGAGCGGAGAGGTTCGTGAAGCGTAAACCGCACTCGACCGCCATGCTGCCGGAGATATCGATGATGCCTGGAGGGAGCTGACGAATCAACCAAAGGCGCAAAGACGGAGACAAGATTCAACGGTGGTGAGAAGGTTCATCTACTTCATATGATTGGACGCGACTTGTGTTACTCCGATTTGTTTGTCACGCATTTTGAGGCGGTTTGATATTTTGCTAAGTGATTTTGATCGGTATTGTTTTTCTTTGATTTGTTCAGGACTCGGTTTGAATCGTGAAGTTTTATGATTTAGCATTTTGGTATTATCTCAGTTTTGTTTTGGATCGTCGGAATGAGTCATGAGGAACCGTTTCGAGAAAGTTGGTGGCCTTCTTCTTTGGTGAAATGGTAAGTTGTCTGATGTAGTATATGATGTATGTATGTGTTCTGGCCTATTTTGGTATGTTGCTTGCTATCTATATGATATCGGTTTTGTTATGATATTGGTTATGTGGTTTGTCATGACCGAGGCGGATATGATGACCATAAGGACTTGTTATGTGATGCAAGTATTATGACGCTTGATCAACGTGATAATATCGAGATCATATAATTTGAACTTATGGAAATAATAATGACGTCTTGGGAAATGCCCGTTGGTACGTGAATGGACTAGGACTTATATCCGCTATTTGTCACTCCTCATGTTCGATCTGGAATTACGTACTCTTTGCGAGATTATCACCGACATCTGTTACGTATAAGTTTTGGTACACTTTGGAACCGAAATCGTTATGATCTGTGTGAAACTGTTGATTGCTATGTCCGCCTTAAACCGTACGTCTTCGGTACCTGCGACTTCAATTTCGAGGACGAAAATTTTCTTTTAGTGGGGAAGAGTTGTAAAACCCCTCGAAAATATAAAGCATGTGAAAGACCATTTTATCCTCGAATTTAATATTTATAAAATACGTAAACTATCGAACTTTAATCCACATTATTCTCAGTGTAATGAAATTTAACTTGACATATGATTCGAGGTTTAACGAAAGTAAAAGCTACAATCACCGGATAAATAACGTGTACAAAATCGACCCACGCCTATGTCCATTTTTTTTATATGCTTTGCATGGGCCAAAAATATTACCATCACAATATAACTTAAATTTAAAACCCACTATAATTATAAAATGGAAAGTATTTTTTTTCTGTTTTGAATTCCCTACTAATCACCAATCCCTCCCATTTAACCCCATTATTCTCGTTATTATCCTACCATATTACATCACACGCATAAAACCCTAATCAAAAAAAAAATGACAGAAGACAATTTTTCCCTCCTTCATTCGAACCAAGGCAAGCACAAGGAGGGTCGTAAGGCGTTTTGAGGGAGCTGCTGGTGATCGCGGGTCTCTTATTCGAAGGTGGTTACTTTGGTTTGGCCTTGTCGCGGGTTAGGTTCGAATAGGCTAACTGATCGTGATATTGGTTCAAGGCTGGTCGTGATGTTGTGTTAAGGATGGTCGTGAGTTCTTGGTCGAGAAGTTGTGGGCTTTTTGGTTCGACCTCGTCTCGTTCCTTTGTTTGTCTTCCACTCGCTCACATCCGGGGTATATCATCCTAACCTTATTATAATTTCTCTCTTCCTTGTTTCTCTTTTGATGACTGTCGTGAGTTGCTAACCAAAGCATGCATGATATCACTTCTACATACAATGAGATATAGTATTGTCACATGAAAAGATAAAAGAAGAACCATGTATACGACCTATACACACTCCCTTTGGATCTGTTTTGGACCTCCTTTTAAATGCATGTGCACATTCTAAAAACCTCACATGAATGTTAAGAGAAGTCTCGTATAAAATAATAACCTTGGTCTTATGATATGTCGAATAAATGGGAGATAACTAAAGAAAGACTCATATGTGCCAAACCATATATTTTTCCTTTTTGGATCTGTTTGACGTAAATATATACGAAAGGATCTTTGCATGAAACTATAAAAAAATGGTCACATGAAATGGTAACATATATCACATAAAATAGCAATTGAGGATGGCCATATATATGACCCATATGTAACTGCTTTTCATCTACTCGACCTACCCGTAACTCGACATAAACGTGTTCCATCTATTTTGTATCATGCTAAACGAAATAATTATGCACGAGTACACTTTGGCCTAGTTTTGTGTCGATATAAATAATTCCTAAAGGGTGTCTCGACTTAACTTGTTGGTCTCGTATGGAAGGGTTGATTTGGTCCCGCATGCCTCGACTAGGTAGCAACATAAGAGAGTCGTATACTTGTTAGATTTAGAATTCGAATGGTTAAAATTTAAATGGGAATCGAAATGATTTAGGAGTTTCAAATGAATATTCGGTTCTAAATAAAGGAAAAAGGACTCATTGTGTAAATTGTGAAACACGAAGGATTTGGTCGTTAAAATGGAAAGAGAATGGATTGATTTGTAAAATGAGCAAACTTATTATATTTACACTTAAGCCCTATACTTTGTAATATTTACACTTTAAACCCTAAACTTGTGTAATTTGGCATAAATAATCCTTAAAGTATAATAATACTCATTTAACCTAATATGTCTTTAAATGCATCATAAATGACTAAATCATTAAATACGGAAACTCTGCTAAAATGGAGAGCCGTCTAAAATGAGTAATCGGATCTTAATAAGCGTATCTAATTCATAGGTTCCGGACGGCGGGATTGATTCATCGTGTGACCGTACTTCCTATTTTTCGCTCGAATGAGGTACGGATATTCGACCTTCTCATAAGGTTTCTCATGATCTCTTTGCATCTTTGATCTCTTGCCAATTTGATATTTAACCTTTGCTCTGCTATTGAACTATTGATATTGAACCTTTGCTATTGACCCTTTGCTATTGAACCCTAATATTGATCCTTTGCTATTTGAATCTTTGATAATTGAACCATTGATATTGGACTATTGATTTGATTTGTGAACTGCTAATATTGGACTTTTGATATTGATTGAACTCTATGCTATACACTTTGACCTGTCAGTTGATACCCGAGCCATTAACTAGGCATGGGGTTCCATGTCCGTGTCATTGATGCACCAATGGCATGACTCAGTGTGGATGAGTGATGTTCCACACCGTCCCCATTATTGTATTGATTATGCGCCGCCTGATATATTGTATGGCCACTATTGTTTTAAGTGGGCGTATGGATGCATCCTAGATTTGTTTTGATTTGAATTTGATATGATATGATTTGTTTTGGTGATGCGGTAAGTGTGTGCAATACACCCCAGTTCACATTTTGGGAGCTAGCTCTCTAATGGTTACAGGTCTCCCCTCATATTGGTTTGGTATTCCGAGGTCACCCTCCGAATACAATGGTTACTATTGGTTACTTGGCTGCTATTGCCACTATTGATATGGTTTGTTTTGTTGGCTCGGGATAGATTTCTGACAACCCTTACACTTTTGATATACCTATATTGGACCTTCTAGATTCCCCACGCACCATATTCTAATTGACTGCCTTTACCCAATACCCTTATGTGACTCACTCTACTACCATGATATACATTCCATTGCATTGATATGTCATACTCTTATTCCGTTACTTCAGACTATCGTTCCATTCACGCACCGGTTATGATATGATTATTGAATTTGATTTTGTTTATACATGTTCTATGTGACTATCGTCCTGCCTGCTACTATATTAGTAATATGTGATTGTTTGATTTACCTATTGTCATGCTAATAACTGATCAACCGTTTATCATGTTTTTATGTGACCCTTAATTTATCTGGCCCATGCTAATGTATAAATAATTGTTTTGACGGTTAGTATGTAAACTTCGTTCGGTTAACCAAATCGTGAATCGTGAATCTCCGTTAGTATCGTTATTTGCCTATTGTTGACCTGCCATGTGTACATTCTGTTTATGCTTACTGTTTGATTGGATAAATGTTTCGACTTATGACGTCAGCTTGTTAAGCCGGTTTAATTGCCTGCTATGTTTTTAGTTCATTTATTATAGTGTTCACCTTGTATTCCTACTTGCTACGTGACTGCCATATTTTGACTTTGCGATGATACTTGTTATGTTTCCAATTAAGAGTTTTGACATTATGTGAATTGCCATGCTCATCGATTAATTATTTGCTTCCGCTTTCCTGTAGACATCCGTTTGGCTTGTATGTCTTCGTGTTTTCACCGTCCCTGAATTAATTGTATGAGATGAGATATGTTGTGTGGATGCTTTGTTATGTTTGCTTATGTTTCATCCTTGTATGTCCGGTTTGTATGTGCTTGTTTATATGTCATGGTCGATGCTTTGCTTTGCTTCGTTCTCCTTGTTATCACTGCTCGCTTTGGATATCTCAGATAATTGTGTTCTGCAGATCCTTATTGACTCATTGTTCTCATTTCACGTGACTTTATTATCCGTTCCCTTTTGTTCATTTTGCATTTCAGATTCCATTTAGCTTTCGTTTTGTTATATCTGTTCACTGGGCTTTTTAAGCTCACCAATTTTCTTTTCCTCGGCAGTGTTAGGTTTAAAGATGGGCTTTGATGGGCTGAAAGTTGGAGTATTTGAGTGGACCAACCCTAGTTACCTTATTATTTGGATTTATCTTGTCGGGCTATTGTTTTGAGATTTCCTATTTTTTTAGACATTTTGGATTTTGTAATCTTCCTTGTCGACGATTGTTTATATGATTTGATACTTCATTTTCAAGGTTTTTGTTTATAAGGATTTTATCTGTATATTCTGATATGACACCAGAATGTGACACTTCTACCCTTGTCGGGTTGGGGTGTTACATAAGGTCTGGTAAGTCACTTGACTTTTTGCCATATAAATGGTGTGATCCATCAAAGTCAATGTAAATGGTCGGTCAAGTGGCATGAATTCACCTCTAATAGGTCCAGGACGAATGTAAATCACCTTCCTTTTTAAAATTAGCTAAGCCTAAGCCGGGTGTTGATTTACGACCATCATTCCTAGCTTCCAATCCTACATACTTTTGAAAACCTAAACCTAGGCCTGAGGTTACAGATTGACTGTTATAGATTTCTCTAGCCGATTGTCACCGAGATTAACCATTGTTTATGCCTAGCTATTTCCTCACCTAGTTTTTCTTTAAGCTCTAGGTTCTCGACAAAGCTTCTTTGCTTTCTCAGATATTTTCAAATAATTATTTGCAACTTCTAGATCACTTTCTAGCATTCTAATCTTTTCCTCATAAGCCACTTGATTCTTTTGAAACCATACCTTTTGTCTTTCTAGTGTTTTTAATGCTAGTTTATGAGCTTCATTATCAACGTAGCATTCATTATACTTAGGTTTCATATCATCATAGGTTGCTTTTAGTTCATTATATCTCTCTTTACAACTATAATCACAAGTATGTACCTGAGAGATGCCCATGAAAGCAATTGGCGGATGGCAAATCCTTCTACATAACCTTCAAAGATCAACTTCCTTGCTCATCTTCTGAAATCACCTTTTCACCAAACCTTGCTTTGATAGCATTCCATATAAGATTTCCATCATCCATATGGCAAAAATCTGCTATATGATCAGCAGGAATAGATTTAAGCAAGATAGTTGCGACCTTTGACTCTCTTTGTACAAACAATGTGTTCATCCGCGGTCGTTGGAGGACTAATAATGAAGTTACCATCACGATCATTTCCAACCCTTTTAAATCAATACATTTTGGATCACCTTCCGGATATTCATATCATTATTCATGATCCAAAGTTTCATCTTTTTAGCCCGGACTTCATCATCATCCATCAAATAAGGAAATATAACATCATCCCTATGATTATCAAATTCTGCCATGTTGAGGAGAAAAGATTGCACAGAAGCAATGTAGCAAAGAAAATTCCAGCAACAACCTTATGAACTTCAAGAGAAACAATAAAATAGTGGGGACCAAAATTTTGTTTAACCTTACGTAAACCTTCAAAGCAACGGTGGAGAGAAAAAATTTGACTACACGTGTGATCTCATGTGATAGACCTCTACACTTTGTAACCCACGTGATAACCCAATAGACCAATCGGATTAATGATCCATCCCATAACCATCATACATCACCCCATATTGAATTTCAGCAGAAATGAATAAAAATTCGTGCCCAATCGTGGGTAACCCTTTTCCCCACGCCAACCAATCAAAACCCTCGGTTACGAACACACCAACGCGGTTTATATCATACCACGACAAGAATATGGAAATCGATTATTGACCCCATTTTTTTTTTAAGTATAAAGACGACACTTTTGGTGTTACTAAAACTTGAAAAATTTAACTTACATGATGGTGTCTTAAGCGTTTTTCGGCACGTGTATCTTTTGACTGAGACCTCAGATCAACAATCCCTTCGGTGGAAACCTTCCTTGATATACCAAGAGCTTCCAGTCCAAATTTTATGCCGATCCAACGGTTAACAACCAAGTTATGACTGTTTCAAAAGCTTCATGTGAAGTATCCTTACGGATCTTTTTCGCAGACTTCTACAAATGATAACTTTTGATTGGAAGCTCTGATTGACAATCCCTCCAGTGAAGCTTTAGATTACTATACCGAGATGCACCAGAATAAATTGTAGCTCGATCCAACGGTTCAAGACAAAGTTATCGCTGTTTTAAAACAGCCCAGTGAAGAAGACTACGAAAATTACTAACAACTTCGAGTTTTGAATCTTTCTTCTAAAAAACCTTGTAAACTCAAGATCAAGAGCCAACCTGGCTTTGATACCAATTGTATAATCCAAGATCCGGACTCAACTAGAGTGTATAGTAACAATGATTGAACATGCACAACGGAATAATAAGAACACAATCAATGTTACCAACAAGGTTTTTCTTATAAAATTAATGATCCTCTATGGATCTTTACACCCCTCTAAAAGAGGTTTTTCTTGAATGTTTTTATCAAAAAGTTCTTCTAATACATAAGACCTAAGTTCCTTTTATAGACAAGGAACACTATTCCCTTTATTGGGAAAAGAACAAGCATGCAACTAAAGTACAAGCATGCAACTAAATAATAAATGTAAAGCCCATACGCATGCCCATGCTATCCTTGGCAAGCACACACTAAAGCTATCCCTGGGCGCATAATAATAAAGATGGGCTAGATTAAATAATAAATACTTCCCTATCCTACTGGATTCACTCTATTAGCATAATCACGATTTACGCTTTACTACTTCAAGTAGAAATGTAACTTCGAGAATCCACTTGTGCTTCACAGAAACCACGCCCACTACTTCAGAGATTCCACTTTCAAGAATCAGCTTTCACTACTTCAAGATTCCACGCCAAGATTTCAATCGTTTCACTACTTCGAATAACTTCAAAGAATTTATAGTTCCTACTTTGTATGTTTATTTTACTTCAGCAGAACTCTTCTTCAGCAGAATCCATTGTTTCTCGATCAGCAGAATCACTGTTTCACAGAATTCCCAACAAACCTCCATCCTTACCCAACGTAGACAACTAAACCCTACTCATAGCTATTGGTAAATGTTATACCCTGCTACACATCCTTACTACAACAAAATTTTCAAATTGGAGGATTCTTCAAAAAAAAAATCCAACAATAATATTTTCCAAATCCCTCATAAAAATGAGACAAAATGCTGAAACACTAAAAGTTTCGCAAAATTTCTTTATACACCCCATAATTAAGAACCGGTTTTACAACCTCTTAAAAAAAATGTGTCATTTTTACATATTATTGATTTTTAAATCTGGTCTTAGTCAAACTTGTGCAAACATTTATTCAAAAGAAAAATTCTAAAACAAATGTTTCTTCACCCTTTAAAGAAGAAAACACACAAACCCGTAGCAAACCTTAAGAATTAACCACTATACCTTAGAACCATTAAAGACCAGAAGTGAGTACGAGAAATTAGAGGTGCCCACACTAACAAAATAGTGAAACCTCATAACATCAAAATTTGAAACTTCACCCAATGAACCTACCCTAGAAAATCATGACTCTTCAGATAAGAGGATGTGCTGCTGGCATAACACCTAGGTACCCATACCCAAAGGAGAAACCCAAGAACAACCTAGGGAAAATTCAAAACTAATTCCAAATACCATCACCTCATTCCCGACACTCTATTGGGTAACGTAAACTGAGATCTGGGACGGATCTCCTGTAAGGTGGGTAGACTATAACAACCCGTAAAATTTCGGATTATTATAATAATATTTATTACATCAGAAAATTCAAATCAATTATTTTCTGACAAAATACCAATACTTATAATTTAAAAACGGGAAGTCATCTCGTTCCTGTTAAAAATAAGACACCGCACACACGATACTTACCCACTAAGTATCTTCATAATAAATGTGAAATTTATTATTGTCCCGATTAAAATTTAAGTATACATAAGCTTAATCCAATAGTTAATGCGTCATAATACAGTAGCATACAAAACTAAAAATAAATAATGAGATAAGTGAAATATACCCATTTTATCATTCAAGGATAATTCACTAAAGATAACAAGAGATTATCTCGTGAATTTAAAAAGTCACGCGCAGACATTCGACACCAATTAAATAACGGCAAACATTTATAATCAAATTTCAACATAATAAGAATGTCATATTATTACGCTTAAGAAATCGCTCAAAAATATAATTTCTATTCTTTTCGGATACCGAAGAGATACCTAAACGAGTTTCGATAAAACACGGGGTACGAGATTATACTGATTTGATAATAAAACAAAAGAGATAATATACTCCACCCACTCTCTCCCACGCTTTTGTTTATCCGTTTCCCTTTCTCTTTCTAACATCGTCGACACAAACCGTGGACAAACACAAAATAGGAGCTTTCCTTCTTTCTTTAAAGTCAACTCCCATAACCCTTCTTATCACCTTCTCTAAATACTCAGGCTAACCACATAGCCATCACTGCCACCTTGAGCTTGGGAGTGAGAGACAGCACCAAGAATGGTAACTACTGTGCAAAGACCAAGGAAAGAAGAGCCAAGACTTTCTTGCTATGCATTTTTTATAGGGTCGAATTAGTGAAGGTTTATTCACACTCTTTTCACAAAATCACAAAACTAGGGTTCCAGGAATAGGGTTCTTCGAAAAATTAGTAAAGGGGTTTTCAAAATTTCCAAAGGGGTTTTGATATTCGGTGCATAAGGAAGCTATCCCAAGAGACTAATTGTCCCAATCCGTCCCGAAAGTCCTCCAGCTGAGCTCGTTGCTTTCGGTATTCACCTATTTTGTAAGAACATGATTATTGTTATTTAATTATTTTGAATCCGTTGAGTTGTATTGTCATTTGTCTAAATTCGAATTTAATAAATTTTTGTTCATACCAAATAATTAAGAAATTTTGATTGATAATGGTGTTGTTGGAAGTAAAGGATGGGATTTGTTATCTCTATTTTTGGGAACCGATAAAATGGATTAATGCCTACTGTTGTTGTTGTTCGAGGAAATTTCACAAAGACAAAAGACACAAAGAAAATAAACTAAAACGAAATAATGAAAAGCAATTTGTTGTAATCGACTTAGTTGATTTCGACTTATTTTCTTGACTCATTCGTTTTGAAACTGTGACTGTGAAACACGCCCTAAGGGTGTTAGTGTTGACCTATGTATCGACTCGATGGCCCGTGCCACGAGGGCGTTGAGTCAAGTGACAAGTCATGAGTAGTACTCGACTTCACTTGTCATCAGTCAAGTAAGACTTCAAATGTTTATTTTTTTTATTTGCCTTGTTTCGGTGTGAATATCGGCTCACAAAAGTCTTGTGATCGCAGTGGTATCGAGTCACCAAGGAGTCCACATGTTTTGCTTGCTTCGAGCCAAGGGAGAACACCTCGAGGGTGTTTCCACCCGACTTAACACTAGACCATGCCGTAGTCGTAGAGGACTCATAAAAATCTTGTTAAGAGTTGCGTTTCTTAGTTGTATATACGTTTTGATTGTTCTTCTTGAGTCAGAGCAGCACATCCACACAAAGTTATCACAAGCTGCCTTCTAAGAATTTCTAAAAATTTATTTGGTTTGCATTTCCAACGACTCCTAGTTAGCGATCCCAAAAGAGTGGTCGATCGTGTCTAAAACACTTTCGTTAGCGTTGTATAAATGGCCTACCAATCGTGTTAAAAGAAAAAGCGTGACCTTGGAATCCAACGGCCAAGAAAACTAAGAGCACAATATTCCTCCTTGGTCACAAAAATTTCATTGTGTTGCGTTTTGTTATATTTGTTCTTGTTTAAAATGAAGACTTTTGGGTTAAAAGACACTGGGCCGCGACCCCCCTCACATCACACACACAAACCGATAAATTATCCTTTTTGGGCCACCCACCTCTCACTAATGGGGAGAAGGGAAGAGCGCTTGAAATGTGCTCGGAAACAAATCAAGTGTATAAAATTTTTGTAAAGGGATAACAAGCATTTAAATGTCTAGACAAAAGCAAAATATTTGTAGTCCTTGTAAATTGTCATTTCTTTCGTGATCCATCCTGCGACCGACTAGTACTATATAAACATATATGATCTTTGAACGCGTCGCCTTGAAACTTATACTTATACCATTAAAAACTAAAGTCTCAAACCGTTGATGGAAGCTTGAACGCTAAAATAAAATTTGAAAACATAATTTCTTTTAAATAAAATGAGTTCTTTTATTAACACATAAACGAGTATTTTTCGTACTACTTATAACAAAAATTTAAACGCCATATATAAATACTTAGACACTTACTTATAAATCTATTTCAAATATTTAAACCTAATAAAATTTATTACCAAACTTTGACGTTAGTCATCACGTACAAATAAAAACTTGTATACGGGATATGCTCGATTTTCGACAAAAATATATATTTCGACTTATTATATTTTTGGTAATCACTAATAAGAGATTGATGTTTCTAAAAACAAATGTAACCTTGAAGCATCTTTACTTTAACTAATAATGGAGATATAAAAATATTTATACCCATATGTACATCTAATATGTACTTTGTCAATAATATTCACATAAACCATTAGCTTCTAATGCTACAAATGAACATTTGCCATGCATCGTCTTTCGGTTTTCATCGAACCAAAGACTCATCCGTCCTTGATACTTTTCCTATTTATACTTAAGCACTTCTAAGAGCCAATACTTAGAAACATTTAGAAGACTGATAACCTTAAATAACGCCACACAAACAACAACAACAACAACAACAACAACAACACAAACATTTAAAAATTTATAAAGTTAGTTAAACTTTATCGAGTCTTAAACATAAAGACTAAATTGCCGTATTAATTAGGTTGCGTGTCGGAGCCGTGCACTATCACTCCTTGATTTAATTCCCTTTAGACTTCATATTGAACATTGCCAAGGTGAGTTTCATAGCCCCTACTTTTACTTGTTTTATAATTGTTTTGGGGGAAGATACATGCTCATTTTTACTTAAATGATTTAATTACTAAAATTTCGCTCTATGCATACTATGCCCTTTGATTGATATGTTTTAAGATACATCATACCTAGATGCTTTAAGGACCACACCAAAACCTTTGACCTAGAATATTACGCAGCTTAGCCTAAGACTTTAGATCCCAAATTGCCCTTTTCATGAACAGTCAATTCCTGCTAGGAAGCGCGAATGTTATAAATAGATCTATTGGGGTGACTCCTCTTCGGTTGGCCCGCATGGGTCAAGGCGTAACATATAGCATGTCGGGACCGAGTGTATTGGGATAAACACTTGCCATGGGCTCCTTATTTGTATGACTTCCTTGTGCATACATGAACTGTCGTAGCTTCGGTTGCATGAACTTAGTGCTAGCATAATAGATCCAATATATGACATTATATTCGTTGTAATGTACATATACCCTACTTATGGTTCACTAATGAAATCTCTTTTATGAAATCCTTTTATGAATTGAAATCATAAACTTTATGACATTATGCAAGATGTAATGATCATCAAAAACCAAATTTGAAACAATGTACTGAAATAGCTTTTTAAATAAATCTATGAACTCACCAGTAGAAGACCCCTTTTAGCATGTATCTTCTGGTTTTGAAGTGATAGCTTATCTTTGGAGGCGCAAGGCAAAGGCCCTGCATGGTCATAGACTACTCGATTTATGTATTGGGACCACCTTTTTATAATGGGCCATTTTCCGCATCAAATCAAAAATGTAAACATTGTTTTTAAGAAATGAATAAAAGTTTAATTATAAAAAACCAATTGTTCTATGCTTATGTTGTGATACCAATTTAGTAGCACCCCAATACTTGTATGCTTCCGCTGAGTCATTTTGGGGTGTTACAAAACCCAACCTGAACTATCTCAGGGTTTGGGGTTGTAGGGTTGTTGTAAGACTCCCTGATCCAAAGCTAAAAACTTTGGGTGAAAAAGACATTGATTGCATCTTTGTTGGATATGCTGAGCATTCCAAGGCTTTTAGGTTCTATGTTATTGAACCTAATGAATATGTATCAATTAACTCCATAATTGAATCAAGGGATGCAATGTTTGATGAGAATAGATTCTTATCAGTCCTTAGACCAAGTCAAAGGATTCCTAATGGAACTCATGACATTGGTATATTAGAGGTGCCTAATGAAGAACCCTCAGAGGTCCCTGATGAGGTTGTGGTTCAACAACCTGAACCTATGCTCAAAAAGAGCAAAAGGGTCAGGAATCCAAAGTCATTTGGACCTGAGTTTCAATTATATTTAATTGAAGGAACAAAGGATGAGGTCTCTGACCAATACTCCTATTGCTTCATTGTTGAGGATGATCCCAAGACATGTGAAGAAGCAATGAAGTCCAGTGATATTGCTTTCGGAGAAGCAATCAATGATGAGATGGATTCCATCATGGGCAACAACACTTGGGTGTTGGTTGATTTACCACCTGGTTGTAAACCTTTGGGTTGAAAATGGATTTTCAAAAGGAAAATGAAGGTAGATGGATTGAAAAGTTCAAGGCTAGACTAGTCATTCATGGCTTTAAACAAAATTCAGGGATAGACTATTTTGATACTTATGCCCTTGTGGCTCGTATCAGTACCATAAGACTGCTGATTGCTTTGGCATCTATTCACAATCAGATTATTCATCAGATGGATGTGAAGACAGCTTTCTTGAATAGTGAATTGGATGAGGAGGTTTATATGAACCAACCTTAGGGCTTCATCTTGCCTGGCAATGAAAACAAGGTGTGTAAACTGATTAAGTCTCTTTATGGACTAAAGTAGGCACCTAAGCAATGGCATCAAAAATTTAAAAATTTGATGAAGTGGTTTTGTCTAGTGGTTATGTTCTTAACCAAGCTGACAAATGTGTGTATAGCAAATTTGATGAATCTGGTAAAGGAGTAATCATTTGTCTATATGTTGATGACATGTTGATATTTGGCACTGACCAAAATCAGTTGACCGACAAAGAAATTTTTGTCATCAAGGTTCTCCATGAAGGACATGAGGGAGGCTGATGTTATCCTTGGTATAAGGATTAAACATGAAAGTAAAAGAATTTCTACCTCTCAGTCTCATTATATTGAGAAGGTGTTGAGAAAATTCAATTACTTTGATTGTACTCCAGTGAGTACACCTATGGATACTTGTGAGAAGTTGAGGCCTAATAATAATTGGCTTCATGATGTATGCCATGACTTGTACAAGACCTGATATTGCTTTTGCAGTGGGTAAACTGAGCAGGTATACTAGTAATCCTAGTGCTCATCACTGACAAGCAGTTCAGAGGGTACTGAAGTATCTGAAGGGAACTATGGACTACAGTCTCTCATATACTGGTTATCCTTCAAGATAAGGATACACCGATTCAAGTTGATCAGAACAATGAAGACAATTCGTCTACCGTGGTGGGTATTCTACTTGGTGGAGGTGCAATTTCTTGGGCATCCAAGAAGCAAACTTGCATCACCAGTTCAACAATGGAATCTGAATTTGTGGCTTTAGCATCTGCTGGTAAAGAAGTTGAATGGTTGAAAAACTAGCTTCTTGAGATTCCATTGTGGCCTAAACCTATAGCACCTATTTCTATTCGTTGTGAGAGTGCAGCTACATTGGCAAAGGCTTATAGCCAGATGTACAATGGGAAGTCTAGACACTTAGGAGTCAGACATAGCATGATTCGTAAGCTTATCATGAATGAGTGGTATCTATAGAGTTTGTTAGATCTCAACAAAATTTAGCTGATCACTTGACGAAGGGATTGGCTAGAGACTTGGTTATAAAGTCTACTAAAGGGATGAGTTTAAGTCCAACTTAGTCACTGAATGCTAAGACACCCAACTCCCTCCTAAGGAAACTTGGGAGCTGAGTTCAATGTGGAAAGCTCAACATTCAGTGGACTGGAGCACATGTTTTATTTACATCCCAAGGTTGTGCTCGTAACTCCTGAAAGGAGGATGAAGTCTTTACTTCTTAATGGTTAATTTTCTTTAAAAAAGTGCTTGGCAAGAGCATGAATAAAGAGGAACCACCTATGTGAATGTTGAAGTTTTGCCGCTTCAGGGAGCTTTTGGACTTTTGGCTCTTACAACATTTATGAATTTGGATAGGGACACATGGCTCGTATAGTGTCAGGAGCTTTTAAGTGTTTGAAAACTTGTGTGTATTTTATCTTCAGGTATTCAAATGGGTTGAAGGGTTCAATTCTTAGAACACCCTGATTCTCGAATATTTGAACGTGTAATGTATTAAGATGGAAATTCAATCCTCATGATATTTTCGTTTATGCACATGTTTTGTTTGATGTTTGTTTTTCTTGCAAATAAAGTGAACTAAATTTGGGGAGGATTGTTGAAAAATTTAGTGCACTTGTGGGATTAGTTCACACATGGTATTGGGTTAGGAGGTACGGAGTGTACACCCATGAGGTCCCTGAATGCCCTGACTCAATAGTGGTTAGTACTGCTAGTGTATTGGTTACTACTGCTAGTATAGTAACTGATGGTTCCTACTGGTAGTGTATTGGTTCCTGCTGGTAGTGTATTGGTTGCTACTGCTAGTGTAATAACTGATGGTTCCTACTGGGTAGTGTTCGTTCCTACTGCTAGTGTAATGGTTCCTACTGGTAGTGTTGCAGGATTAATTTGTAAATGTTTTGACTCATTCAAGGGTGTTATGACCGCTTATGACCACGTTTAATTAGTCTTTTAATCACTATTCCTATGATAATGGAGGCTTATTATGGGTGATTAATTGGCCGTTAATCACACATAATGTCCATTGACTAGGAGTGAGTATTCTCTACTATAAATAGAGAAGGTTATCATCAGCAAGAAGATATACTGAAACCAGGAGAAACAAACAAAAAGCTTAAACACTTATTTGCGCAAGAGTTATTGATTGTGCCTAATTCAATAACTAACATTTGGTCTTATCCCAAGTAGATATTCATGTAACCCAGGCATAGGGTCGAATAGTTTACTTTGGAAAGTGATCACACGATTCCAAGTGATATCCGGCAACCACCTAGTGGTATTGCATTGCTACTGATTATCTTACCCTGCTGCTGGGCGAATAACCACCAACACTAGTTACTATCATAAGGATCAAGTTGCAGGTTTGTAGGATGGTTTGATCCACCAATGTGTGCAAAGTCTTTGAATATAATACTTGGGTTTGTTTAGGTCAATGAACTTGAAGCATCACTCCAATGAAGCCAAGACGAAGCCAAAAATGGAAGAAATATCTTATTTTTGGTTGGATTTGTTTCCTCATTTATGCTATGTTTATATATGGTTTAGCACATTGTAATGTAATGGTTTTGTAACATGTTAAAGTAATGGCTTTTGTAACATTTCAATGGGTTAACTATTTTCCTATTGCAATCGTAACAAAAATGACTACACATCAAAGTATTCAAAACACAGGTTAACATAGATAATGCAAATGTATATAATTTCAAATGCATAAAATTTTATTATCTATAACATTAATTTTTTTTATTATCTATAACATTAAAAGGTCGTTTGTTATTGCACTGGTAGCAATAACATTAAAAACATATGACCTACTATTTTAACAGTTACATAACACACATAATTGTTTAGAAAACATAAAAACATAACACAACATCTAACAAAATTGTACATGAGAATACTTTTAAAGGTATAATGGTACTTGACTAAACGGCTTGGGTAGAGGCTCAGTAACATGATCTACAAGGTCATCTAAAAGTAAAAATAATTGTTTTGAGCATGATGGAATAGTGGTATAGCTCATCCCTCTTATCTTTTCCCATGTCATTAATTACTGTTCTAATTGAGTTTGGAGACATTTTACGAAGATTAAATCTTGTCTTTCCATTTTTAACATGCAGTTCTATCATCTTATGCTCGTTAACAATTATCTTTCACTAATATTAGATTCACACTCTCACCACAAACTAACATCTAAATTAGTACCAGACTTAACAAAGTAGTAATGATTGATTTTTTTCACGATCATAATCTAGTTGAACCATATTAGTATCCATCTCTTCAATTGAAAAGTCAGCAATACACCAAATCAACTATAGTTTCCTTACCTTCATCACATATTTTCTCATAAAACATTATGAAAACACCATTATGATGAACTCTCATGTGAAACATGGATCATAAAACATAATGATGTCAAGATAACTAAAAAAAAGTAGGGACTTGTACTTAAAAAATGTAGGGATAACATGTATCTTAAGATACATGTTAGTTAAAACAAGATACATGTTAAAAATATTATAAAGCAACAAAAAAAGGTCGGGATAACATATATTTGTACTTAAAAGGTATATTTTTGTACAAATATATCTAACATTTTTTGTACTTAAAACAAAAAAGGTAGGGATAACATGTATCTTAAAAATGAATTATAATTGTCACTCTTTGTAGTTGTGTGTATTGTTGTTCGAATTCGATTATTTCGAGCATATTTTTTTTTTAAAATTTTTGATTATTTTGTGTGTCGATTGGGGTATTTTTGCGAATCGAATCACGTAACTTTGGAAATCAAATCAAGTATTTTTAGGAATTGATACACAAAATAATTAGAATTTGAAAAGATGTGTACGAAATAACCGGAATCGAAAAAGAGTACACACAACTACAAACAGTGACATGTATGATACATTTTTAGACAATTAGCCCAAAAACTAACCATATCTCTTTTACGCATAGTTATAAAGCACCAAATCTTCAACTGGATCAAAGTTTGTTCGTATATTCCAAAATGTAAAATCCATCTTGCTATTTTTTTTGCTGAAACACAAAGATTAGAGGTTTATGACATCATATTAGGGTTTGTTAAAAGGTTAGATTGAAAGTTTGGGGATGAAGTGTATTTCAATGTATGCCTGTTTAAAGCGGGATAAATGATAATACAAGAGCACAAAGTGTTTTAAGTGGAAAAAGACAAAGGATGGAAAAGACAAAAGTGCCTTCTCGTGACTATTACGTGACAACTGATACCAACCCAAACTAACGGCCATTTGAAGAAAGGACTACCGGGATGTTGGGGAGGGTTGATGTATTTATTTCAAGAAAAAGACTCGGTGTACTTGTTTTGGTACGAGTTCAGGGACGAACGGTGTAATTTTCCTTAGATAAAATATGTTGCAAAATTTTGTGACATGTCAAGGAAAAAAAACAACCTTTCATAACTTCGAGTTGAAGTCTAAGAAAAAAAGTGGCAAACACCTTACCACACTCTTCATATCTACATCAACCACATCTTTGAGTTACTTTATCTTTTAAAAAGTGTTTTTATGCTTTTATTCATGACATGTAAAAATAGGATGATAGGTAAGATGATATACTGATGCTCTTTCTATGTATCCTTCTACACATTTTTTGAAACGTAGATGCAAATATCTTGTCAAAATCTTTACAAAACTATAGACAACACTCATCTTTTGGACCACCTAAACGAATAACAATGATAGCCCTATAAAGGCCCATTATATCCAAATATAGCTACTGGAATACCAAAAGATTCTCAAAAAACAGACGTTCAAAAATAGTATTGCTTCATCTTTCAATTACATGCACTTTATTCATTTAACTACACACAACACCAAACCATCATTAACCAAACAAAACATCCAAAAATCTAACAATGTCTTCAAGCAACTCACAAGGACAAGGATCATCATCAGGTCCCACAAAGCCAGCACTAAGAAAACCTGTTTTTACTAATGTGGACAGTTTGAAACCTGGAACATATGGTTTGACACTTGTGGTTAAGGTTGTTAGCAGTGAAGCTGTTAATCTTCGTAGTGCTAGGATTTCTGAGTGTCTTGTTGGTGATGAAACTGGTGCTATTTTGTTTACTGCTCGTAATCATCAAGGTATCTATGGTACTATGGTTGGATATTGTGTTTTTATTTTTTTGTCGTTTTGTTGTTGTTGAGTTTGTCTATGGTTAGGAAATACTAGATTCTTAGGTAGTTGTATAAATTGCTGGACTATGTTGTGTTGTAGTTATGATATAATGTTGCTTGTGTTTGTTGTAGTGTTACAAAATGTATAATCGAAATGGCTCTACAAAGGATAGCGAAAAGAGAGAAAATTGCCAAACCGCAAAAAGTGCATAAGTTTTTTTTTTTTAGGTAACCATGGTTTCCAACATGTCGGAAGACCGATCCACGAGGTTTGAGCCTACCGCCACACAAACACAAACCTAGTAAAGCCCTTCTTTGTTTTGGGAAGGTAGGCATGACGAGGGTTGTTTGCATCTAGTAGGAATTGAACTTGAGACATCTCATATTTAGATGCTACTAGTCAGGGCCGTCCCATGAATCGGCAAAATTTTTAGAGGCCCTGTACGAAATTATATAATGAGGCCTTTCGTTATGCAACATTATATATAAAGTGTCACCGGTTATAAGATATAATGCAATTAGTTATCTAAAAGTTCTAACATATTACGCATTTAAGATATTTTCCCATCTAAATATTTTTTTCTTCGTGAAAAATATGTCTACACATACATACAATTATTAACGGCACAAATTTTGGGGCCCTAAAAATTCTGAGGCCCTGAATGGGTCGCTCACCTTGCATACCCTCAAAGACGGCCCTGCTACTAGTCACAAGACTTTTACCCACTAGGCCAACGGTGAGTGGTTGCAAAAAGTACAAAGTTTATGTACAAAATGTTAGAATATGTACGCAACTCCTGAAAAAGTGTTGTGTTAAAACTTTGCGAAAATCAAGAAATCTTGCAAAACTGTAAAAAGTAGAGAGTTTGTGTACAAATGTTAGAATAAGTTTACAACTCTTGAAAAAGTGAAATGTTGAAATTTCACAAATGTAGTTGGAACTTCTGGGTAAAATCAAGTTTTTGGCGATTTTGGGTGGTTTGCGAAATTTCATTGTTTCCGCCAAATTTCTTCTGCAAAATTTGGTCCAAACTTGGTATAGAGGAACATTATGTTATAAGTCCCATTACAAATGAGCCAATTAGTAATTTTATGTTATTTTATTATACATTGTTCATGTTTAGGGAGCTATGGTCCGAAAGTTTTGCTTTTGTAACACGGACTAGCTAGTTGTGTGTTAAAACCCGCAAACCTAACCTGATCAGGACTGCACTAGGCCAGGTTATGTATGGACAGGACCATTTTACGAGAAAATATTTGGTTATTGGTTCAGTCAAGTTTGCTATAATTTTTGTTTCTGTCCAATCCAAAACTGAAATATATCTTTTATCTTAATGAAAAAGGGGACTTGGGGACTGAAACGATGGTCCAATTTTTGAGGGTAGTTCACCGTCTATTATAGGTCTAAATCGCTTATAAACTGGCACCAAGCCAACTTGAGTATTTTGGTTCCGGCCTGGATCTCTTTTGGACTATTCTGCACCCCAAACACAACTTTGCTCTCTATGTGTTTCATTGTTTGTTTATGCCACAATTATTCTATAAATAAGTGGTCAATGTTTGACTTTTTAGGGTCTGAAATGAGCCATTTTTTAGCTCATGAGTTGGGAATTACTGGACTATCTGAACTTTTTGGGATAGAAGCTCTGGGGAATAAGAATTTACAAGAAATCATGTATGAAACTGTTTGCTCATTGTTGTTTTTTGCAGTTGATCTTATGAAACCTGGTGCTAGTGTTATCATTCGTAACGGAAAGATTGACATGTTCAAGGGATCGATGAGGCTTGCAGTCGACAAGTGGGGTCGTATTGAGGTCACTGATCCTGTTGCTTTCGAAGTCAACGAGGAGAACAATCTTTCTCTCGTGGAGTATGAGCTGGTTAATGTTTCCGAGTTAAGTAACTAGACTGGTGGTATTACTTAACGTTTAATCATGTTTTTTTAGTTATTCTGATAGCCTGATATAGTACGGGTATGAATCAGATTAGAAACATGGATCTGTCAACTTTATTATGGTGGGATTTTAATTGGACGTGGATAGATTGTTATTGTTGATGTTTAGTCATGCTTTTTTATTACGTTGGTGTTTCGCCGTTTTTAGGTTTAAGTGCAAGAAAAGTAATCAGCCACTTATGTACTTACAAAGAGATTATTGCAGATATAACTCTGTAGCAATAGCACCATGAATAAATATAATGGGCTAATTTATTATTGATTTTTTGGATTATAAACACACAATTAGTTAGAAGCCAAGGACATATACGTTCTGTCCACATAATTAGGAGAATCACATAAAGTGCAAACAGTGGTTAACTATTATGTTATTTGGTTCACAGTCATGTTAGTTATTGGTCACTTGAATTATAGTAAATCATTTTGAACCTTAAGTTAATGGGAGTGTCTTTGGTAAAACAACATGACTCTGTCGAGAGCTTCTTCTAGGGAAGATGGCTCTACAGCAAAAGATATACGGACCCAGTTTTTGAGACCAACAGTAAGTCCTGCAAAACCGTGAATATAAGGTTATTCTAAAAAATTTAATGTTATCGGAAGTGTTCTAATTTATGTGCTTATTACCTGGAAGAAGGATCACAGACTCTTCTTTAGCTAGCTTGAAACAGAAGTCAATGTCGTCACTAATATCTTTTAGTAAGGAAACATCCAGTTTCACCTGCATAAACCAATGCAGATTACACCAGCTTGACTTATCTACAAGAGTTTGAATCGAAGCAGCTAACTCATTACCATAACAGACATAGCTCCTTGGGGTTTTTGTGGACATGTTAAACAAGGAATTTCTTTAATTTTGTTGAAACAAATATCTGAAGCCTTGTTCAGTATGCTGAGAGTTCTTGAGAAGAACACATCTTTTGTGTCGCTGAGAATATGAGGAACTGCCGCCTGAAACACCGCTTAAGTTTTATATTTAATTTGGAAATGGAAGGAAGGTTTCTTTTTAAAGGTTCACTTTGTGCAAGGTTACACGCAGCTTTTTGCAAATACATCTAGTGACGAAATATAGATACAACCATAGAAGTATGACCTGCATAAATGTCGTTGCTGTACCACCACATATATCAAAGTATTTGTTTATCCGCTCAACAGTCTGAAAAAAAGAAGTTTTAGGATCATGATATATAGATACAACCATAGAAGTATGACCTGCATAAACGTCGTTAGAATGTTTTCTTTGTACCTTTGCATTCTTGAAGATGCCAGTAGGATCAGCAGTGACAAACCACCCGAGCCTCCAACCAGGCACCAGCCATCTTTTTGACAATGAACCAAGTGTAATAACAGGAACCATGGACCCAAACACACCCATAGGCACAAACGGGTTCTCACCAAATGCTAAATGCCCGTAAACTTCATCTGCTACAACGATAATTTTGTGCTTCTTTGCAGTTTCAGCGATCTGAAATAACCTCAACAATTAGTACCTTAAACCTTTTTTGTAGGCATCGAAATATAGAATAATTGCGACAAACTACCAAAAAATATAAAGACTAAATCATTGGGAAAAAAAGTTTAAGAGTCAACCTGTAAATTCAGTGAAAGTTTGAAGGATGAACCATAATTAACCTCATGCAACTTACCTTCTTTAAATGTTGATAACTATAGACATTGCCACAAGGATTCCCGGGGTTAATAATTACAACAGCAACCGTATTTTCATCAACCAGTGCATCGATGGCATCTAAGTCCGTCTCCCAACTAATATCAGGAAGAAGGTCATAATGACGGATTTCCACATTTCTAAAAGCTGCACAAAGCTCGTAAGTTGGGAATCCTGGTTTAGGAACCAAGATATTTGCATTTGGTTTAGCTAGAATTGATGTAGTGACTTCTATAGCTTGTGTACAGCCTGCAGTTATGTATACATCATCCGGTGATAATTTGTATGGGAGATCGTTGGATAAATATTCAGATATTGCCCTGATAACACCAGAAAGAAAGGGTCCAATATTCATTTTTAAATTTCATGCATATATATATTCTAGCTCTAAAATATGAAGGTGACGTTTAATCTCTTCAACATTCTTAGCTCGATGCTTAAAATACCATTTCCAGAAGTAAGTTGTTTGAATTTAAAAGTTAAGGCGAACTATAATTGGTACTACTTACAGGATTAAGACTATCTCAGAAAGAAAAAAAAAAAAAAAAAACATAAGATAAATTTAATAAAACTTATAAAGAATATCACAAGAAATTGTCAAAAAACATACTGTCGTGCTTGTGGGAGTCCAACGACAGGTGCATAGCCATTATATTTCTGGGATTCAAGAGTTTGAACCACAGAAAGTTGAGCAACATCAGTGGTGGTGAAGCAAGTATGAGCAGTTGGGTCTCCCATCCCTAGAGAGATTACTCTCTTTTTATTATCTTCATCTAAGCTTGCCATTAATTTACCAAGAATACCCTTTATCGTCACATTTGTTGGTGTCTCCATCTTCATCATCCCATTCTCCATGTTTGCACATATAGAACTCCAACGTGTCTGATGCTTCTTCGGCCAAATACCATATCCAAGTGGGACATGCACTATGCGCAAGCTGTGCCAAAAAACGTTTTTCCGCATTGCTCTTCCAGTCTTCGAAGCCTTTATTCTCAAGTTACCTTATCTAGCTAGGTCTCTGCACCTGTGTGTAGCAGACCTTGTGCCTTTAGCTACAAATAGAGACCCCGTCCTTGGCCTTTTGAGGAGTGGTGTGAGTAACACAGAACTTGAATCAATCGTTTGGCATATAAAGGGTATCTTTGTCTCTGCAACAACTTGCATTTGCATTGGTGAGCAAATAGCAATGTGAAGTAAGAACATTTATATAGATGCATGGGTTTTAAGCCATGGGCTGATAGGTAAAGGGGCTGGATATATCATCTATGGGACCAAATAAATAATATAAATCTTTGTACACGGGCTACAATTAGGCGTGGTGCAGAGTCCCACACGATACCTATTAAAACTACTTGCATGTAGTTTCTAAAAACGACTAATTAAACTATTACGTTTATATTGGTCAATAACGTGACACTGCTATAAGAGCGATTGATGAGTGTGTAAATACTCATCATTTTTTGTCAAATCTGAACTGCAAAACATTTAAAAACACTCAGAAATGCATCAAAATACTGAAAATATCCAAGGATTGTATTTTATATGTTTCAGATGCAAAATGTTATAAAACAGATGAAAACGAGCTAAGTTTGCATAATTGGGCTTCAGTCCCTCAACTTTCAAATCCGACAAAATCACCCCGAGCATTTGTTTTGGAATAAAAATCAACCCAAGTCCTTTCAAAATCAAAATTTATCAAAAATGATCCTTGGATATAAAGTTTGGAGAATTTACAAGTTTGGTCATTCAAGTTTCAAAATTGGCAAAAATAGTCCTTGGAAGTTTAAAAATGAAAAATTATCTTTTATGGTCCTTGTACTAATGAAACTTGGCAAGTTTGGCCCTTGGAATAACTTTGAAAAATTGGCGTGTCTGGCCCTCAAAATCAGAAATTACAAGAATGGTCCTTGTTATTAATACCAAACCCCTTGAACCCTTGCTTGAACCTTGAACCCCTGCCAATAAACCCTTGACCCCCTTTTGTGAACCCCCTGTCTATTATTATAAACACCCGGTCAAATACTCGGTCAAACCCACACCTTTTCCCTCCAAACCCACCTTCTTCACCCACCCTCTGCAAAACCACTCACCACCCCTTACCTCCAGCTCACATACCACCACCCTTATCACTCCACCTCACCAAACGCCCAAAGCATTTAATGCTTCCTTCACTGCACTCATCCTCCTCCCCTGCTATATCTTTTGGCCAAAAGCTCATCAACCATTAAATCCATTCCAAGCATCCAAAGGCCGGGATTATTGGTGGAAATGATCGAAGGGTACCACAAACCCTAATTTGAGCATATAAAAGAGAAGAGAAAGTCAAGACAAAGGGTTTTTTTTAGTTAAAATTATTGTCGTAGCTAGTGTAAACTCAAAATCAGTTGTAATCTTTGCTTTCTAAAACTTGTATTCTGTTACCTTGATGTAATTTGAACTCATTTTAATCTCAATTTCAAGTTTGTAGAATTAATTCTCATGTTTGCAATTTTAAATTCAAAATTCCAAATTAAGCTTTGTTGATTTAAAGTTGTTACATTGACCGATTGGGCTCACATAAGCTCCTAAATAGCTTAATATAGCTATTAGAAACCTTAAAACTTTGATTAGTATCAAAAAGCAAAAAAATACCAAAAAAAAAAAAAAATAGTGTAAAAATAAAAATCACAAGAAAAAAGAAGAAAAGGAGCATGGTGAAATGAAGATGGTTATGGGTTATTGAACCCGTGGAGGTTCTATAAAGAGTTTCTTGGTCCTAGTTCTTGGTTCTAAGCATTCACTCTAAAACTCTCATCACCAACGAAAGTCAAACCGGGGAATTTTGGGTTAAGCAGTTATGGAAATGGATTTGGGGTGATGCGAGTTTTTGGGTTGGATTTGGTTAAAAATAGGGTAGTTTGGTTCGTATAAGCCGTTAATAAGTCGGACTACTTGTGAGTACTTTACCTATTTCAATACTAGTATATTTTGCATCATCTAAATCTGTCTAAATTTGTTATTAGCTTTAGTTTAGATCTGCTCATTTAATTGTTTCTAGGCTATAGTTGATTCAGTTTAAGGTTTTGCATAAGCTAATTTAGTGTTATAGAGGTGTCAACTTGCATTTCGTTTCAAACTGTTGGATGTGATCATTGATCCGATTTGAGGTCTATTTTGTGGTTAAGCTTAGTTGATTTGATCTCAGTTAGGCTTATTGCATTCATATTAGGTCATAATATTGCGTCCTAGAACTGCACAAGTCAAAATCATTTTGATTCTTCTCTTGTGCTCATAACTGTTTAAATCAGTTAGTGAGATTTTGTATTTAGGTAGATATAGTCATAATTTAGCCTACATCAAGATATTTCATATCATCATATCATTTTCATTCAAAAGAATTGATTCAAATTTCATTTTAGTCAACATCTCAAAATCTGGTAAAAGTCAAAAGTGATTTAGTGGATTTTGCAAATCTTTCTGGATTTTCATGCACTCATCGATCTAAATTGATTGATATTTTGGAATCAAGAACTTCAATCGGGTTGAGTTTTTAAAATCATTTTGTAGAATTTTAGTAATTATCTATAAGCTCTCGCATAGCTTGTAAATGGGTTGTAGTGCTCGCTGCACACACCTGTGAGACAACTGAGTGTGCACAGTTCACAGATAATTCACAACAAGCTCATGGGAGCTTGTCTGGGCTAATTCTTGGTTTATAAACTCCCTTGGCCGTGTCTACTTGAGATTGTGATGTCCTGGTCCTAAGTTCCAACTAGGTTAGATAGCTTATTTTAAGCTCTAAGTCAACTTCTCAATACACTTGTTTGATTTTGTACTCATAAGCTTGTAGCTGGTTATATAGAGGTTTAGGTCTGTTGAAATAGGTTGATATTAAGTTGTTTTAGTATAATCTAGCTTATGTGTTCATTTTGTGCTTTCTAGTGCTTATTAGCTTATTTTAAGTGCTTATTCTCAAACAGTTTGCACTACAGTTTCATTTTCTCACACATAAGCATAGTTTTTATATTTTTTTTATAGATTTATAATATAATTTTAGACTTTTTCTGAATTTTTCATAATTTTTCATCACTGTTTAGTATTTTTCCTATTTTAAAACAGTTTTTAGGACTTTTTAAATAGCTTTTAATACATATAAATCAGAAAAAGGTCAAAAAAATAAGTTTTCAATTTTCATAGATTAAGATAAATAAAAAAAGACAAAAAAAATATTTTTCCATAATTTTCCTAGTTTAAATAGTATTTTTTAGCAATTTAATTAGTTTTAAATAGTTTTTAAATCATAGAAATTAGAATATAAATCATAAAAATACAAATTCAATTTTCAAAAGTTTTTTTAGTTATTTTTGATTTTTGAAAAATAGTTTCAAAATTTTCCTCTTTAATTTTATAATTTTTAGTATTTTAATTTAGTTTTAAAAGTTTAAAATTAGTTTTAATTCAAATTTATAAAAGAAAAATCAAGAAAATCCAATTTTAAAAATAGTGATAGCGTTTATTTAATATAATTTAGCTTTTTAATTTTCTTTCTTTTTTCCTTTGTCATCTAGTATTATCATTAACCCCTTTCCCTGCTCAATATCACCCGATAACTTCAAGTTTCTTCAATCGCACAACTCGTTGGGACTTAACGATCGGGAAACACTATACTCGACTTAATTGCTTTGGTTCTAGACTGCTTTGACTTTTATTACGGTTGACCATTCACAAGTGGTGACTTTGTAATAAACCCGACCGCTTGGGACCGATCAAATTTGCCGGAGTTGTGCTAATAATCTTACGCTTAGCGTATTAGTGATTTGAATATTCACTCCTTGTTCATACCATCTATATATGTTTATATTTTCTTTTAAAAATCCAAAATCCAAAACATATTAAAACCATAAAACCAAAAAGATTCTTCTTTCCCATTTTCATAATTCCCTTAACTCAAATTTCTTAGAGTCAATTTCTAGTGTATGCGACTGCCTCTTCTAGGTCAGGGAGCCCATTTCGTGAGATTGTCGATTCCAAGAAGGCGATCCGTAGACGCTTCGCCCATCGGCCGGATCTCGAGATCCTGACGCTTCGATATCTATCATGGCGGAAGAACGCCCGTATGAAGCTTCTAAAGATGGCCGATTTGGGCCTGCAAAGTGACCTAATCCGCAAGGGCCCAAAATCCAAGAGGGCCCCATAATTGTCCAGCCTCAGATATGGTGTACATCAACAAGAGTCCAAACACTGTTTTTTAGTTTGGCAACCCATTCGAGACTCGAGAATCGTCTTCATTCATTCAAACGAGTTCAACTGGTACAAATCTAGCCCTTTTTTCTTTAGTTTAATCCCCTTATTAGTTTTTACTTTCATAGCTTTTAAACTACTATTGTTGTGATTGGGATTTGGGAACCTGATGTAGTGATTTAGATAGAGATTTGTATAACATCTTTAGTTTTATTCTATAGTTGTTGACTTGTTGTGATTGGTGATTGGGAACCAATCGAACCGACTACCGAACCAATTTTAATTCATGTTAATTAAGTTATTGTTGTGATTAGAAATTTAGAATCACTGGAAGGATTTTATTTTTAAGCTTGATACATTGACACAATGATATATAATTTACTTAGTCATTATAATAAATATTAACATATACATCAGTTAGTAAACAAGAAGTTCTTTAGTTTTCTTTAAGCAATAATGTTACTCCGTATAATTTCAATGTACTAATTTGTAACTAATTTGTAAAGCATGGCTCCTGTTCAAAAATATCCATCCGGAGATGAAAAACGTAAAAAGAAAAAACAAGAAGATGCGTCCATAAGCACTCAAAAGGGATCCATGTATAACTATGTAATTGTACAAGGAGAGACACAAGTTCCTTTTCACAATCAGAATGTCGGTGACAATAATGTTGATTGTGATGAGTTTATGAGGGATGACGTCAATAATTTTTGGTTTAAGAGGGCCCTTTGATTGAAAGGGCACGTGGCCCCCAAAATCCACGGGACGGCCCTGTTCTCCAGGCACCCATCGATGGGTATGGAGATGCTATTGTTATTCCAGCCATTGTTGCTGAAAATTTTGAACTCAAAACCGGGTTACTAAATCTTGTAACCTCAAGTCAATTCTATGGTTTTGAAAGGGATGACCCTCATGCTCATATTCGATGGTTTAACAAGATTTCATCTACCATCAAATACAAGAATGTCCCTACCGATGTTGCAAACTTCTTCGTTCCCATTTTCCCTCGAGGGACAAGCCGGATTTGGCTTGAAAACAACCCCTAAATCGATTGAAACTTGGGAAGATTTGGTGAAGAAATTTGTGAACGAATTCTATGCACCTTCTAAAACCACGAAGTCTTAAAACGAAATCATCAAGTTCACACAAAGTTTGATGAATCCCTGAATCGGGATCGTTTTAAGGAGTTGCTCCCAAGAAATGTCCTCACCATGGTTTCTCCGAGTTGATGCAACTCGATACTTTCTATAATGGAGTGAGTCTATCTGATCAAGATTCTTCAATTCCTCCTACTGAGGAAATTTCTTGAGCAAAACTGTAAAAGACGCTTTAACGATAATTGAAAACAAGTCTAAAGTCCGCGACCGCACGGCAAACCGGTTGTTTCCCAAGTCAGTGTTGGTCCTTCGCTTCATCGTCATGAGTCAATCTAGCACCATGCTAAGATTGACAAACTCACCTGCAATTCAAGCTTTGGTTCTTCCAACCAAAGAAAGTTTCTTTTTCCACAAACTTCACCTCACGAAGTCAAGAGTATGTATAATGGCGGTGTGGCCCCATGCCTATTACAACTGTATGGCCACCGATGGTAACCCTTTTGAAGCAAATGTTGTGGGGGGATTTCCAATTCGAGGCAACCAATACCGGTCCTATGGACCCAACCACCGCCCCAACCACTACCTCGACCACCCTAAGCCTTCAACCAAAACCAAAACCGTAATCAAAATCAGAATAGAACGAACCAAGGTTTTCAAAACCAAGGTAATTTTAGTCAGAATAACGGTTTTCAAAATCAAAGTCAATATTTCCAAAACCAAGGAAATTTTAATAGAAACCAAGGTCAAGGAAATTTCAACCTGTGGTATTTTCATGGCAATAATCAAGGAAATTTCCAAAATCAAGGCCCTAATCCAAACAATAGAGGCCAGAATTTTCCTACACAAAATCGAGCCATTGTTCCAACCGACCATCATCTCGATGAGTTGTTGAAGCAATTCATGAAATCCCAAGAGGAAATGAATAGGTTGTTGGTTAGCCGATTTCGACATTAAGAAGTCTTTAAATGATCGACCCTGCCTGTGAACTTTACCTAGCAACACGATCGCTAATCCGAGGGGCGATGCAAAGGCGATCACAACCGTTAGTGCTTCATATGATGGACCCGCTATTCCTACTACCTCTTCTTCTTCTCTTCCGAAGGTAGTGGAAAGTGAACCTGAGGCGACAAAGGACCAAGTGCAACCCACTAGCTCACAAAGTACAACACATATCCATCCTCAAGTTGTCCCGAAACCCAAATCCAAACCAGGAGTTGTTTTTTAACCTCCTGTAGCTCCAGCTTGAAACCCCCAAATCCAAAACGCCTATTCCTTACCCATCACGCAAATGAGCAAAAGCTCCGCTAAAAAGCCACCATCAAATGGAAAAAAATTTCAAATTTTCCAAGAACTACATTTTGACATAAGCTTTTGATGCTATCATGCCGATGCCCAAGTTTGCATCAACTCTCAAACACATGTTAAGCAACAAGGAAAAACTGTTTAAGATGGCTAAAACTCTTTCAACGAGAACCGCTCGCCAGCTTTCAAAAGAAGCTTCCCGAGAAGCTTGGAGATCCTGGAAAATTTCTTCTACCTTGTGTTTTTCCAAGAATGATTGAATGCTTTGCCCTCGCCGATCTTGGTGCAAGCATCCATCTGATGCCTTATTCAAGATGGAAGAAACTTTTCTTCCAACTTATTCCCTACCGCATGACTCTTGAGCTTGCAGATCGCTCAATATCGGTCCTCTTGGCATCGAGGATGTATTCGTGAAAGTAGGAAAGTTCCATTTTCCAACCGACTTTGTGGTTGTTGAATTGATGCCGATCATCGGTTCCCCTCATTGTTGAACGAGATTCGAGAACGGCCGCGCTCTCATTGATGTATTTGAGCAAGAAATCACATTACGTACGGGTAATGAAGTCACACCTTTAACCTTGATCAAACTTCGAGGTACTCCTCAAACTATGATGTTGGAATAAGTTAATCGAATTGATGTAATTGATATGCTCGTGAGGAGTACTCTCAAGAGTTTCTTGGTTATTTTCATAATTGCGGAGTGGGGATCCCACCACATCTTCAACCAATTATTGCCGATTCTTCCCTCTCTTACCTCGCTTTGAGGGAGGTGACTTCTTTGAAGAGATCGACGAAGTTTCTTGCTAATGATGAATCGATTCTCACGGAATTGATAATGGTGTTTATGATTCGGAGGGAGATATCCTTTATCTTGAGCAATTGTTGAACGAAGATCCATTACCGCCACTTCCCGAAGAGATCACGATTGAAGAAATCAAACTGCATAAACATCTATCAAGAATTTCCGAGGTTGAACTTAAGGACCTACCTCATCTCGAAAGTATGCATTCTTGGAGGGTGATGATAAGTTACCCGTCATAATTGCTAAGGACTTAACAGGAGGAGAAGACTCTCTCATAAAGGTTTTGAAGTTGCACAAGCAAGCAATTGCTTGGAGACTCTCCACATCAGCGGTATTAACCTCAATTTTGTAACGACAAGATTTTATTGAGGATGACTTCAAACCAAAGCCCAACATCGAGCGGTGAATCCTAAGATTCATGAGGTTATCAAACAAGAGGTTCTCAAACTTCTTGATGCCGGTTTAATTTACCCGATCTCCGATAGCCCTCGGGTCACCCCATCCAATCGTTCCAAAAAGGGTATAAATCGTTGTCACAAATGAAGAAAACGAAGTTAATTCCAACTCGATTGGTTACGGATGGCGTGTGTGTATTGACTATCGAAGTTAAACGGGCCACCCGAAGACCATTTTCCTCTACCCTTCATGGATCGATGCTTGAGAGATTAGCAGGGAAGCTAATACTATTGTTTCCTAGATGGTTTTCTGTATTTTCGATCCCCATTGTTCGCAGGATCAAGAAAAGACCACATTCACCGCCCATACGGAACTTTTGCCTACACGACGATGCCTTTTGGCCTATGTAACGCCTCCGCACGCTCCAACGATGTATGATGGCAATTTTCCACCACATGATCGGGAAACAATGGAGGTGTTTATGGATGACTTCTCGGTCATTGGGGACTCATTTCAAACATGTCTCTCCCATTTAGAAAAATGCTCAAACGGTGTGAAGACACCAATCTTTGTCTAAATTGGGAGAAGAGCCATTTTATGGTCAAGGAAGGAATTGTCCTAGGCCATAAGATTTCAAAAAACGGGATTGAGGTTGAAGTTAAAGTGGATGTCATTGCTAAATTGCCTCATCCTACTACCGCCAGGTATTAGGAGTTTTTAGGTCATGTCGGTTTTTATCGCAGATTCATACAAGATTTTTCTAAAATCGCTCGGCCTATGACTCATCTCCCTGAGAAGGATGCTCCTTTTATCTTCTCACCCTGAGTGCATCGGGCTTTTGAAACATTAAAGAAAAGCTTACGAAAGCACCCATTCTAGTGCCCCCGACCGATTTACCCTTTGAACTCATGCCATGCAAGTGATTTTGCTATCGTACCTGGGCAACGTAAAACCAAGCATTTTCACTATCCACTACGCTAGTAAGACTATGATCGGCTCAAACCCATTACACCACTACGTAAAAGAATTATTAGTCGTGGTGTATGCGTTGAGAAGTTTCACCATACCTAATCTTGACCAAATGCGCGGTGTATACGGATCACCTACTCAAATATCTCTTTGCAAAACAAGATGCAAAGCCGAGATTGCTCCGCTGGGTTCTCCTCCTACAAGAATTTGATATCATTATACGTGATAAAAAAGGAGCCGAGAACCTCGGTTGCCGATCATCCGTCCCGCCTAGAAAACCCTCACCAGATGTGTCTGAGAAAAGGAAATAAACTAAACATTTCTCAAACACTCAATGTGGTTTCTTTTCGTCGAGACTCTTCTACCCCATGGTTTGTTGACTTTGCAAATTACCATGCGGGTAACTTTGTGGTGAAAGGGATGTCCCCTAACAAAAACAAATTCTTTAAAGATGTAAAACATTACTGATCTAATCCCTACTTATTCAAATTTATGATCAAGTCATCAGCGATGTATGGTCGAAGCCAATGACATTCTTAAGGCTTGCCATTCTCGACCTAATGGGGAAATAATAGCCCCAACTACACCGCCAAGAAGGTGTTTGATTCCGGATTCTATTGGCCCCCGATTTACAAGGATGCTCACTTAATGAATAAAACCGCGGACGCTTGTCAACGCCACGAATATCTCATAAAGAAATGAAATGCCGCGAAAACGCCATTCTGTGTGAGATTTTGACATCCGGGCATTGACTTTATGGGTCCATTTCCTTCATCTCGAGGAAATAAATACATACCAAGGACTATTTGTCAAAATGGGTTGAAGTTAAAGCTTGCCTACCAACGATGCCCGAGTTGTTGTCAAATTCTTAAAATCTCTTTTTGCTAGGTTTGGAACACCACGAGCTATAATCGATCGGTAACGATTGCAATGACCGCTTGATAGAGTCATGCAAAAGTATGGTGTAACTCACCGCCTTCATCATGCACTACCACCCCAAACAAGTGGGCAAGTGGAAGTTTCCAACCGAGGGATTAAAAGAATTCTCGAAAGGACAAGAGGCTTAAAACCGTGCCTCTTGTCGGATAAGCTAGATGACGACTCCTGGGCCTTCCGCAGACCTTTTATAAAACACCCATCGGGTGTACTCTACAAACTTGTATACGGAAGGCGTGTCATCCGCCGATTGAGCTTGATCACAAAGCATACTTGGCCTTAAAACATGCCAACTTCGATATCCAACAAATGGTGATCACCGGAAAGTTCAAATGAATGAATTAAATGAACTCCGTGATCAAGCATACGAGAACTCTTTGATCTACAAAGAAAAGACAAAGAAGATTCATGACTCTAAAATCAAGAACCCTGCCAACGCCGGTGATCGAGTCCTTTTTCAATTCAAGATTGAATATTTTCTCGAAAACTAAAATCCCACTGTCCGACCATTCACCATCACTAAAGTATTTCCTTATGGAACCATTGAGTTATCTCAGCCCGATGGTCCAAATTTTAAAGTGAATGGTCATAGATTGAAACACTATTTTGGGGAGGACATTCCACCCGGTTGTCCCGATCTACAAACTTTCCCATGAACCAATGAATGCGGGATCGAGTCAAGCTAGCGAATTCTGAATCAAAAACAGATAGCACACCATATGGGTTTTCACCCATATTTCTGACTTCTTTCTATTTTCTACCACCCTAGTGGGGAGTTGCCCTCACGTTGTATATAAGTTTTCAAAAAAAAAAATCACAAAAAATAAAATAATGGCCGTAGTATTTCCCTTTTACGCTCTATGTTTCGCATAATCACGGCACTTTGAATATTGAGGGCAATATTCATTTCTAGTGTGGGGGGGAATTCTCAAGAATTTTATCATGTAATTATACCACCCAATTCCCCATTTTTGGCCAAATTTTTTTTTGGAGTAAGTGTTTTGCACTTACTCACTTACTACGTTATCATCCGCCATGTCTAATAAACAAAAGAATTGGCTAATCCAGGAGCAAACGGCTCTTGGTAAAGATATCTCAAACCGCTTGACTCGGCTTGCAATTTGCCCAAAATTGTATGGTGTTCCATATCTTTAATTAGTGAAGAGTTGGCTAGCCCGCAAGTTTATGGCTTGTGGTAAAGGCGCTTGGAAAACCATAATTGGTAATCGACTCACTAACCAAAGATATTTTATCTAAGAGTTGGCTAGTCCGTATAAACTTTCCGTAAAGACAAATCAAAACCGTTGAAGTCGGTGATTTGCTCAAAATCATTTGGTTATCATTGTACCAAGGTTCTTACTTGAACCTAAACAATGGCTACCTCAAGTAATGGCTTTTGGTAAAGAGATTCAAATCCATTAAGTTTTTTCAAAAGATTGCTAGGGACTAGCAATGTTTTAGTATGGGGGATTGATGAGTGTGTAAATACTCATCATTTTGGTCAAATCAACCGCAAAACATTTAAAACACTCTAAATGCATCAAAATACCGAAAATATCCAAGGATTGTATTTTATATGTTTCAGATGCAAAATGTTTAAAAACGATGAAAACGAGCTAAGTTTGCATAATTGGCGCTTCACCCCTCAACTTTCAAATCCGACAAAATCGGTCCCGAGCATTTGTTTTGAATAAAAATCAACCCAAGTCCTTTGAAAATCAAAATTTATCAAAATGATCCTCGGGGTATAAAGTTTGAGAATTTACAAGTTTGGTCATTCAAGTTTCAAAATTAAAAAAAGTCCTGGAAGTTTAAAATGAAAAATTATCTTTTATGGTCCTTGTACTAATGAAACTTGGCAAATTTGGCCCTTGGAATAACTCTTTGAAAAATTGGCGTGTTTGGTCCCTCGAAAATCAAATTACAAGAATGGTCCTTGTTATTAATACCAAACCCTCAACCTTCTTGAACCTTGAACCCCTGCCAATATACCCTTGACCCCCTTTTGTGAACCCCCTGTCTATTATTATAAACACCCGGTCAAATACTCGGTCAAACCCACACCTTTTCCCTCCAAACCCACCTTCTTCACCCACCCTCTGCAAAACCACTCACAACCCCTTACCTCCAAATTTCACATACCACCACCTTATCACTCCACCTCACCAAACGCCCAAAGCATTTAATGCTTCCTCTACTGCACTCAATCCTCCCCCCAGCTTGCTATATCTTTTACGCCAAAAGCTCATCAACGGCTTAAATCCATTCCAAGCATCCAAAGGCCCGATTATTGGTGGAAATGATCAAGGGTACCACAAACCCTAATTTGAGCATATAAAAGAGAAGAGAAAGTCAAGACAAAGGGTAGTTTTTAGTTAAAATTATTGTCGAAGCTAGTGTAAACTCAAAATCACTTGTAAATTTGCTTTCTAAAACTTGTATTCTGTTACCTTGATGTAATTTGAACTCATTTCAATCTCAATTTCAAGTTTGTAGAATTAATTCTCATGTTTGCAATTTTAAATTCAAAATTCCAAATTAACCTTAAAACTTTGATTAGTATCAAAAAGCAAAAAATACCAAAAATAAAAAAAAATAGTGTAAAAATAAAAATCACAAGACAAAGAAGAAGAAGCAAGGAGCATGGTGAAATGAAGATGGTTCTCGGGTTATTGAACCCTGTGGAGGTTCTATAGGAAGAGTTTCTTGGTCCTAGTTCTTGGTTCTAAGCATCCACTCTTAAAACTCTCATCACCAACCAAAGTCAAACTGCGGGGAATTTTGGGTTAAGCGCTATGGAAATGGATTTGGGGTGATGCGAGTCTGGTTTTGGGTTGGATTTGGTTAAAAATAGGGTAGTTTGGTTCGTATAAGTCGTTAATAAGCGGACTACTTGTGTACTTTACCTATTTCAATACTAGTATATTTTGCATCATCTAAATCTGTCTAAATTTGTTGTTAGCTTTAGTTTAGATCTGCTCACTTAATTGTTTCTAGGCTATAGTTGATTCAATTTAAGGTTTTGCATAAGCTAATTTAGTGTTATAGAGGTGTCAACTTGCATTTCAGCTTCAAACTAGTGTTGGATCTAGATCATTGATCTGATTTGAGGTCTATTTTGTGGTTAAGCTTAGTTGATTTGATCTCGCTAGGCTTATTCCATTCATATTAGGTCATAATATTATGCCTCTAGAACCGCACAAGTCAAAATCATTTTGATTCTTCTTCTTGTGCTCATAATCGCTTAAATCGCTAGTGAGATTTTGTATTTAGGTAGATATAGTCATAATTTAGCCTACATCAAGATATTTCATATCATCATATCATTTTCATTCAAAAGAATTGATTCAAATTTCATTTTAGTCAACATCTCAAATCTGGTAAAAAGTCAAAAGTGATTTAAGTGGATTTTTGTAAATCTTTTCTGATTTTTCATGCACTCAATTCTGATCTAAATTGATTGATATTTTGGAATCAAGAACTTCAACTGGTTGAGTTTTTAAAAATAATTTTTGTAGAATTTTAGTAATTATCTATAAGCTCCTGCATAGCTTGTAAATGGGTTGTTGTTCTCACACACACTCGAGACAACCGAGTGTGCACAGTTTGTGATATTCACAACAAGCTCATGGGAGCTTGTCTTCAATTATTGGTTTATAAACTCCTTTCCGTCTCTACTTGAGATTGTGATGTCTCGGTCCTAAGTTCCAACTAGGTTAGATAGCTTATTTTAAGCTCTAAGTCACTCCGTAACCTAATTCACTTGTTTGATTTTGTACTCATAAGCTTGTAGCTGGTTATCTAGAGGTTTAGGTCTGTTGAAATAGGTTGATATTAAGTTGTTTTAGTATAATCTAGCTTCTTTGTTCATTTTGTGCTTTCTAGTGCTTATTAGCTTATTTTAAGTGCTTATTCTCAAACAGTTTGCACTACAGTTTCATTTTCTCACACATAAGCATAGTTTTTATATTTTTTTATAGATTTATAATATAATTTTAGACTTTTCCTGAATTTTTAATAATTTTTCATCACTGTTTAGTATTTTTCCTATTTTAAAACAGTTTTTAGGACTTTTTAAATAGCTTTTAATACATATAAATCAGAAAAAGGTCAAAAAAATAATTTTTCAATTTTCATAGATTAAGATAAATATAAAAAGCCAAAAAATATTTTTCCATAATTTTCCTAGTTTAAATAGTAATTTTAGCAATTTAATTAGTTTTAAATAGTTTTTAAATCATAGAAATTAGAATATAAATCAGAAAAATACAAATTCAATTTTCAAAAGTTTTTTTAGTTATTGTTGATTTTTGAAAAATAGTTTCACAATTTTCCTCTTTAATTTTATAATTTTTAGTATTTTAATTTAGTTTTAAAAGTTTAAAATTAGTTTTAATTCAAATTTATAAAAGAAAAATCAAGAAAATCCAATTTTAAAAATAGTGATAGCGCTTATTTAATATAATTTAGCTTTTTAATTTTCTCAGATTTTTCCTTTGTCATCTAGTATTATCATTAACCCCTTTCCGCTCAATATCACCCGATCACTACGCTTAGCTTCAATCGCGACAAACCGTTGGGACTTAACGATTCGGGAAATACTATACTCCTCTGGACTTAATTGCTTTGGTTCTAGACTGTTTGACTTTTATTACGGTTGACCATTCACAAGTGGTTGACTTGTGTAATAAATCTGACCGTTTGGGACCGATCAGCGATCGGTATGGTAAAATGGCTAACCATGTTAACCCTTGACGCCGCTGTGTTAAGAGGCGTTAACCATACTGTCGCCAGCGTTAAAGTCGCGTTAACATGGCTAGGTTATCCCTTTAACGCTCAAGTAAGATGGATTGTGTAAAAAAAAAATCATTTTGACCCCCCAAACGGCTATATATCCGTTGGGGTTAAAAAAAATCCATTTTAGTCCCCCAAGTAAAAAAGTAAAAGGCTAGGTTTTTTTTTAATAAAAAATCAAAACCATTTTCTTACCACTATAAATACTCAAATAACACACCATTGTTTTTCACACTTTCCCTACTCAATATCAAGTTTATATACTTCCTCTCTAACAAAAAAAAACCTGGATCCTGTATATTCAATGCAACGGTTAAGAAGTTTTTAGCACCTACAAAGAGTTGTGTAAGACATCAGGATGCGCAGACTGTAAGGCTGAGGCCAAAATTCATGCACGGAAGAGACTTAGGATTTCGGTCGTAAAAACAAACCTCGAAATACGTTGGAAAATACCAATACTTTGGAGTTTCTGACGATTTACAAGCTTGATGACACAAATAATTGATTTCTCGTGCCTTAGATTTCAATTGCCAAAAGAGATGAATTCGTTTATATCCTATCTATACTACATTACTAGGAGAGTACTCGCGAGTTGTGGCAGCGGGTAACCTAAAATAAATATTAACGACACCAAATATCTAATAGCGTGTTCGCATGTCTGTCACGGACAAATAATCAGTATAAACCATATTTTATAAAGTGCAAAAAATGAATAACATACATTTATTGATAAGACTAAAAATTCATATCCTAATGTTATTAGACATAGATGGCCCAAGCCAGGTTGTGGGCTTTGGGCCCGTTAGGGTTTCTAGTAGGTTCTATGTAATTGAATTATAGATACCGTATCAATAATACAATATCTCTCACGGGGTTTCACTATTCAACATGGTATCGGAGCGGGTCTGATCCTCAAACCTAGGTGGCTAAGTTGAGCCGCCTCCTTTATTGCACCTTGTCAAACCTTAGCCGCCACCATTTATCCCTTTAAAAAAAAATGTCTATGCTTTGCTTTTATTCTTGTTTCTTTGCTTTTATTGCTGCTGCAGATGAAGATTTGTCTCCGTTTGCTGCTATCGGATGTCCTCATCAACAAATATGTTATTTTCTTTTACTCGTGCTTTTATTTACTTTTGCTGCTATTTGAAGAATTGCTTCCGCTTGCTGCGGATTTCTTCATCAAAAAATTATATGCTCTCATGATTTTTTAGTTTTGTAATCCAATCCGAGCTTTTGCGATTTCGTCACTCGAATTGCGAGGGAGAATTAGATGTAGATGGCCCAAGCCCGGTTGTGAGCTTTGAGCCCATTAGGGTTTCTAGTAAGTTCTATGTAATTGCATTATAAATACGGTATCATTAATACAATATCTCCGACGGGGTTTACATTATCTAACAAAAATGTTTTACAATATATGTATACATCATATTGAAAATCCTACTGATGATGTACCCTCCGAACATGTCGAATGACACCCCTTCGAACTGTGTCGAAGCCTTTTTGTACGAAGGCCCAATTCAGTTCTCCCAAATGTTCATCAAGGCCAAACCATTCAACACACGGTTACCATGGGAATTCGCCACTCGAAGCCCTAAGCCTTTCGGGGTGTGGTTGACGAGGGAACAAAGGACATAGGACCATCTTGACTTGGTCAAACCCACGATCTCCCTCTCATCCTTGGCTTTCCCGCCAAGATTAACGCGGGTCACTAAGCCCTAGCGGTTACCTAAAAGCATGGGACGCCCCCATGTTCTCCGATATTAGCGCAGAGGTGCCCTCAAGCCTATTTTCTCTACTATAAATAGGCGGGACGGGCAGAAGTTTATGGTAAGCTTACAAAACATCACACTCTTTATTTACAGTTACTCATACAACCATAACTCGTACTTACTCTCTCACGGAGGTGGTTTTAATGGGTCCAACCCGCAATCACTTAACGTAGTGTCTTGGTATTTTTATTCTCGTAAAGGACAATTTGGTCGGAATACACACACCTCTTACCTTCGATCACAATCGAAGCCTGGTAGTGCAATTTAATATACAATCAGTGGCGCCATTCGTGGGACCCGCTATTATAAGTCCCCTAATCACCAAGTCTTAACCTCCTAAGTGATTACGCTACTTTTCCTGCATAGAACCAGGATAAACTGTGGGTTTTGAAGAACGTCTTGGCCGAGAACCTGGTAGAAGGGAGAGAGTAATAGGAGAAAGGAGGAGTGAGAAATCTAATCAGGAGTAATCAAGTAGGAAATGGAGGGTGAACCTACCACCTCTCTTGGCAGTACCATCTAGGAAGAGATGGAACTGGGGCACCGGTGCCACCATCCTACGTGTCGAGTGTAGGAGGACCTCCTCCGCACGCTGGGATGCACCAACTACCACCTCAAGGCATGAATCCCTACTTACCTACTCAACCCTATAATGTTTATCCTCCGAATGGGTCTCTCCCCAACCAAAGTTACCAGCACATGCTTTACGGACACTTCCCTATGCACCCTACACACCCAGTGGGGGGAAATCCCTCGTACCAAGCTCCCTCAGGTTATACCACATATTCGCAACCGCATATCCATGCAATTCACAACTCGTACAACCCTACACCTACTTATATGCCTCCACACAATTCTTTTTATGCGGAAGCTCCCTGGGCCTGTACACCTTTTGTGAAATGGATTGAAGACTACTCTCTACCTGATGGGTTGAAGATGCCTTCTCACATAGGCACTTACGACGGAAAGGCGATCCGATAACTTCTCACTTGTTCAAGGCACTATTGATCGTCAGAAGAACATACCCATGTTCACTTCCACCCTCAACCCAACAAAAGGTAGGAAGTATCGTAAGTTGGATGATCTTAAGGCCTTCGCTCATTCTGCATTAATCGACGAAAACCTTGCAAATCCTTGGGTTGCACGAGGAGCAAAGGATTTCTGGCTTCGTGCATGGCTTACAAACACGCAGTCTGGTGGAATTTCTATCTACCGATCTTCCGACCACTTACAAAGCACTCATGGAAAAGACGTATACTTGGATCGAATCTAAGGAAGTAGCAGCCAATGGAGCTTCGGTCGAGCCGGAGAAGTCTCCGAAAAGTTCTCTAGAGGGTCCTCTTGGGAAGGATCCAAGAATAGAAAGAAGAACAGGGACCGCTTCGCCCCCTACAATAAAGGCTCAAATCACGGACTCTTGGCAAACTTGGTCAAGTCTCCTTAAGAAATCATCGCTACCGAGAAAGCTGCCAAGTCCTTCGACCCACCCCCTCGCATGTCACCACGCAGGGCGGCGTGGACATGTCGGCACGCCACTTTCATGAAGATCATGGGCACGACACAAATAGCTGTAGAGAGTTAAAGAAGCAGATCGAAGAGGCAGTACGCTCTGGGTAGTTGACGCAGCTGGTGAAAGGGATCAAGAAAGGGAAAGAAAAGGTCTCTGACACTTAGTTGGGCGAATGGAAAGGAAACAAGAAGGAAACTATCCCTGCCGAAGCTCCAATACTAATGGTGCACAGGTGGGATCCAACTTTGAAGCGAAAAGAAGCAGACGGAGAGCTAGGAAGTGTAGGGGAAATTACGTTCCCATCCATCCTGGGGCAAACTCCTTCAACCTGATCCCGCTATCATCAGTGCTGGTCTCCAAATGAGAAGTGAACCGCATACATGGACTATGGAAGTTCTCGAGATCATATATAACACTCGTTTTTAAAACTCAAACCAAAGAATGCCAGAATGGAGCCGTGGATGGAGGGTCTGGCCGAAAAATACTTTCCAATGGAGCCGAGGATGTGAGGTCACTTTCAAAAATGAAGGAGTTTATGGAATACTTCCAACACTTACGCCCCAATCAAAGGCGGTGTTGTTCATGTATATCGCAGCCTCAATGGAGAGTATCGCTATCCCATCATGGAAAGAGACAAGAGGCAAATCCCAATGTATTTTGTTAGGGGTCTTACAAGGAGCGGAAATTAACTATCCCACATTGGAGAAGCTCATATTAGCCTTGATTTACGCTGCAAGGAGGTTCCGATGTTACTTGGCCCACCCAATCACAGTGTTAACTGACAAGCCACTCAAGCAAATCTTGTCAAAACCGGAAAAATCTGGACGGGTGGCAAAATGAGCCATCGAACTTGGAGAACACGAGATATAGTTTAAAGGCCGAAACTCTATCAAAGGGCAGATTCTTGCAAATTTCTTGGCAGAAACAAGGAGGAACCCAAGGCTAAGCCCACCGAAATACATGATGATCGGAAGCTTTACACGGACGGAGCATCAAGCTCCGATGGCTCCAGGGCTGGGTTGATGTTGGTTAGGCCCGAAGGGAAGGAGCATACATATGCGCTTCGGTTTGAATTTGAAGCCACCAACAATGAAGCAGAATACGAAGACTTATTTGCAGGCCTCCGGCTAGCAAGGGATATGGAAGTCAAGGCTCTAACCGCTTACCGACTCTCAGTTGGTGGCAAACCATGTAAAAGGCTCCTATGAAGCCAGACAGCCCGTCATCAAACAGTGCCTGGATAAAACATAGGAGATGTTGGATGGCTTTGACTCTTACATCATTCAAAGACGTCATAGAATCGTAACAAGAATGCGGACGATTGAGCAAACTAGCCTCCATGCCTTCACCATCTCACAAAGGAGGTGCTAGTAGAAGTTCGGCCTGGAAAGGTCGATTATAATTAAAGGAAGTCACTGACGTTGTCCATGAGGAAAGGGACACTTGATGACTCCCATCGTGGAATACTTGATAAGGCATCCTCCGAAGACCCAAAGCAAGCAAGGAAGGTACGGGTCAAATCTCTACAATACCGGCTGATAGGAGAAAACTTGTACAGAAGATCCTTCATGTCCCCTTGGCTCAGATGTTTTGGGCCTAAGCAGGCGTCGAGCATCATCACAGAGGTTCACGAAGGGTCCCGTGACCTTCACGCAGGACCCCGATCAGTTTTTTCGAAAGTAATGAAGTTAGGCGTACTAGAAGTGCACAAGATAAATATTTAAAAGTGCGTAGGGATATTTCCCTACTTGATTCCATTTAAAACTAGGGCCTTAACCCTAGTATCTGCATCATACGGCCGAAGCCCAGTCAATATTGTTTTCGGACAAAGCCACATACCACGATAACAAATTGTTTAACAGACAGACAGCATATAAAATTGTTTTAAAAGGGTACACGCTACCCTTGGATCCAAATTACTGCCAACATGGCAGCCTTCAATCTTTCTTCTGGGAGATGGAGTTGGGGATGGAAGAGCTGAGGTAGGCTTGGCAGAGGTTGTCTTCTTTGTAGGCGTCACAGGCTTGATCTTGCAAGGCTTCTTGGAGAGCAGATCTTCGAGAGGTGCCATGGGATCTTTAGTGGCTTCGAGCAGGAAGGGGTACTCTGCAGTAGCAAATGCATTCCTCGCATCTTCGTACTCAACCTTTGACAAGGGACGATAACATTCAACCTTGGATAGGTCCATAGGCTCACATGTCTTGGCCACCTCCTCCAATGCAAGACATCGTCCATGAAATATAGCTGATTTGATCAGCTTCCACATGACCACTCCAACCTCGTCACTATGATATAGCTCCATGGCAATGTAAGGCACTACCTTCGACACTACATCTACACGATCCTTCTCAGAGCATTTTGTAGCGCATCTTCAAGCCATCAAGCTCCTCCCTCATCTTGATCTCCAATTCACCAAGCCTGGATCTCTCACTCTCTAGACCTGCACATTTAGCTTCCAGAACAACCACCTGACCTGTGAGGCTCACAAACTTGGCCTCCTCCAGCTTCAGTTTGCCATATTCAGCTGTTGTGATAGCTAACTCCTTCTCTAGCTCAGCAATTCTGTTTCAGAGATCTTGAGCGAGTGGATTCTAGTCAAAATCCTTCTCAATCTCCTTACACTTGGCCTCAAGCTTAGCATATTGCTTGTCACTATGCTTTTCCCTGTCTAACATCACATTCATCTCCTGCCTAGCCTTCGTCACCGCCTGGAGCAGTTCCCTTGTGCGAACATTCAGATGGTTGTCCAAAACAGCTTGCCTTGCAACGCTTTTGTCGTGCAGATCGCAAACCCCTTCAATGGACATGTTGTCCAACAATCCTTTCCAGCTTAGAGGGGTGACATGATCCATGATGCGATGACAGGCAAGAGCGTTGGGAAGCTCTTTGGTGTCAGGCAAGCCTGCGACAAGTGAAATACCAAAGGGAAAGTTAGATGTGCCAATAGGCATTTTTTTATGATTTCAAAAACAAGTACATACCATGCATCTCCTGACAATCATCGGAAACCTGGCAAGGCACTTCACAGCCTTCTCACTCAAGGCCCGGACGCAGAGGTGGAGGGAGTCTTCCTCTTGGTTGAGGACTTGACAGCTTTAGCACTAGTTCCTTTCCTATTCTTCAACCTTTATGCAATGCCCGTAGAACCCGTGATCCGCATCTCTTCATCTGCAGGGTCATCTAAATCAGCCACATTCTCGACCAGTTAAGAAGGACCCTCCAATGGCACTTGTGGAGGGGAAAAGGCAAGAGGCTCCACTTTGATAGCATCAACATCATTGTTATTGACTGAAACAGATGGTGAACTAGCGCCATAGGACCCTTCAGCCTGCTCCATCGGCATAAAACTCAAATCTTCATCAATATCCTGTTGCATGAAGTTTCTGAAAGCCATCTATGCAAAACAATAAACAAGAAAAGATAAATATCAGTGCTAATTGGTCCTACTTAAAGAAAGTGGAAGTACACATACTTTTTCCACGATACATGATCATGGGCTTAGCAGGAGACCCCTCCCAGCTTTGAGCAATCCCCGCCATGAACAAAATAAGCTCGGCCGCTCGGGGAAGGATCGAACATCAGCGGGGTACTTGGCAAGACGCTGGTACAGAGGATTTCTTCAAACTTTATATGGAAGAGGGTCATTAAAACGCTTGGCATCAAATCTAAAGGCCTCGTTAAGCAATGTTGGACATTCAGGCGGAATGATAGTGTTTTGGATATAAAAGAAACTAGCTTTCCAATCTCTTATATTTGTAAAAGGCTTTAGAATAAGATTGAGAACATCCCCTTCACCCCTTTTCGCTAGGGTCAGCCAGTTCCCACCAGGATACAAGTTTAGAAACCCCCTAAGAACCTCAAGTGTAGGCTCAAAACCATAAGCCTTACACATCACAATATATGTCATGAGTTTGGCAAGGCCAAATGGATTAAACCGGGAAATGTGTACTTCATAGTACTGTAATAGTTCTAGGATCAAGGGATGAATGGGTATCCTAAGGTTTGACTGGCTAAATGAATGAGTATAAAGCCCTACGAAATTTTTTGGGGCATCGAAGATACCTTGATTTGGTTTTAGGAGCATGATTTTATACTCTTGGGGAATAGGGTATTAAGCAAGGAATTCGTGCAAGTCTTGGGATGATAGAGTACATTTTTGATGTTTGATGATGAATTTGGAATCCATAACCAATCAAAGCTAAGGAAAAGAATAAAAGATTGACTTTACCTTTTGCTCGAAGCCGGAAGCTGGGGGAGGTTTATGTAAAATTGGGCGGAGAAGGTAAAATGATTTAGGGTTTCACCTAACGCCCTATAAATACTCTTTTCAAATTTGCACATGGGGCCGCACACGTGTCCCATTGACTAATCTTATCCGGATTTCAAATTACGTTTAAATTTTGAATAGTTGTTTGGGAAAACCAAGGTCAGTGGGTCGTTAGGAGTTCCTGTAGCGAGTTGTTAGCATTAATCAGATAGCATTAAATGCGCATTAAGGGGCATAAGCACCTACGTTGTGTGCCGTTGTGGGCAAAATGAATTGATTTTGCTCGAAGGTTGAAGTCGAAAGCAATGCCTCCTTGTTCATAGGCATCACTTTCGACTGGGGGGCTTGATGATGTACCTCCAATCGTATCAAAGACACCCTTTCGAATCCGGTCGGCCTTTTGCACGCTAAGGCCCAAGTCGGTTCTCCCAAATGTTCATTGGCGCCAAACCATCCGCACACTAAGGTTACCTGGGTAATTCGCCACCAAGCCTTAAGCCTTCGGGTGTTGACGAGGGAACAAAGGATAGAGGACCATCTTGACTTGGTCAAACCCAGGATCTCCCTCTCATCCTTAGCTTTCCCTACAAGATTGAGAACGTGGGTCACTAAGCCCTAGAGGTTACCTAAAAGCATGGAACGCCCCATGTTCCCTCCTGGACATAGAGGTGCCCCTCAAGCCTATTTTCTCTACTATAACTAAAGGACGCGTAGTTTATGGTAAGCTTACAAAACATAACACTCTTTATTTACACTTACTCATACAACCATAACTCGTACTTACTCTCACACCAGAGGTGGTTCGTAGGGTCCAACCCCTGCGTAATCACTTAATGTAGTGTCTTGGTATTTCTTATTCTCAGGTAAAGGAAAATTTGGCTGGAATACACACACCCCTCTTACCTTCGATCACCATCGAATCCTGGTAGTGCTATTTATTGTACGATCACCTACACACATTTATATTTTGGAATCTTAATTAGATTGTACATTGTGGTTAAATAGTTGTATATTTTGTAAAGGGGTGTTTTTAATAATGTATTAATTGTATGTGTTGAATAATATTTTTTAGTTTTATTTTTGCTTTAAATACTTGTAAATTATGTTCATTTACTTGTATTTGCTTAAAAATCTATTTTTTGTAGTTTTAAAAAATTAATATGAGAGAGGGTCAAAGATGTATTATAAGGTAGTATAGATAAAGCATTTAAGACATTCCTAAAATGTAAGGCTTAAAATATTAAGACAACATACTTACTTTAAAGCACTTTTGTAGACATGGTTTTTAAAAAAAAATTAAAAAACATCAAAAACCATAACTACCTAACAAATGTTATTTTTAAAACACCGCTAATATAAAAAATTCTTATTATTATACATATTGTAGTAACTAATAAAACATACAAAACTTCATACAATTTATATGCAAACAAGTTAATGGTACATATGTTTTTACCAGACGATATAGAGCAAGGTCTTTGTGGAAAACTAGAGGGGGGGGGGGGTTGAATAGTTTTACCGATTAAAACTTCGTTTTAAACTATTTAGATAGACTTATGTCAATCTATTTAAACATGTGTGTTGTATGTTGATAGACAAGCATATATAAATATGTAATGAAAGAATAAGGAGTAAGAAGCACAAAACCACAACGCGAGTATTTATAGTGGTTCGGCTACAAGGACACCTTCCTTGCCCTACTCCACGAGTCACCTACTTGAGAGTTCAGAATCACTACACGACACCAACTCCGTATGGCGAAGAAGCCTTCACAACGTCGCCTACTCTTTATCCGCATAAGGCTAGATATCGGGTTCTTCCACGAGGTAGAACCAAACCTATCACAACGTCGCCTACCCTTTATCCGGTATTAGCCTAGATACCGAGTTCTATTACAATGGAGGAACTACTACCCAACGCTACAACAACAACTAACCCCAAAGGAGATCCTCTCCTTATAACAACATCAACAAGGATATTAATATCCTTTGACCCAATACTAATCTATCTTATACATCAAACATACCATATCGAATGTACACCTTAGGAACCTTTCACTAATGCCTTTGAATCGATCTCAAGGCACCCTTCACTAATGACTTTAGCCATGACTTCTAAGCACCCTTCACTAGTGCTTTCAATACGGACGTTCGACACCCTTCACTAATGTCTTCGTCTTGACCTTTTAGATATCTTTCACTTATGTCTTCGACTCTACACTTCTTATGAGAAAGAAGAGAACTATCAACAAGAGAACCTCAGTAGTCTTGATGATAACGAAGCATGGCAACTCATAGACTTGAGCTTGCTCGACTTCAAAAGGTGGTGATCTCACCTTTAAGAGGAACCTAGAGAATCACACAAAAACAAAACTACATACATAGATCACTTGGATATGAGGTTAAAGAGTTTATGACTCAAAGAGAAAATATATGTGAGAGAGGCAAGAAACAATGAGGAAATGGCTCACTATTTATAGAGGAAAAATAGATACTATTCCACGGATCCCTTACCTTGAGGGATCCGTCCAGTGTATTACTGGGGATCCGTGGGACGCTCCCCTTTGCCTATGGGTTTTGGGTCATGGGTCATGGGTTATGGATCATGGGTATCCAAGTAGATACAATGTATCTACAAGATGCAATGCATCTAGTCCATGGGTCATGGGTTAAAACCATGGGTCATGGATAATATCCATATATGACTTAAGCATGATGTCATGCAATGGGTTATGGATCATGCTCCATGGGTATGGGTCATGAACTTTGGGTTATACCCAACTACATTCAATGTATTTAGTCAATGAGTCAAATACTTAAGTTTCTACCCATTTATATTACCCATTATAATACATACTAGCTATGTATATATTTACCCAATATGTAAACACTAGTTGTTGTACATATGTATTACTAAATCATAAAATCACTTATACTTGTTTTAGTGTTTTATGTGAAAACGTAAGTGTGTTAGTAAACTATTGGCTCAAACCATTTACGTATTTTATTTGTTTTGTTAAAATGATTTTACGTTTGTTATCGACAAAACATTAGAAGATCGTAAAATATAAATAAACGTTTTTACGGCTTATTTGTATTAACAGTCTTGAAACCGCTCTAATACCATGTAAAATTTTTATAACCAAATCTTGAATCTCAATTCAAGACTGAAACAACAACTCTTAAAACAACAAGATTCTCAGAAACCAAACAACCAACCAAAACCTACCACTGTTAATGAGGTATGGATCTATTATCTATATTTATAATAGTTCTATTACAAACCAACAATGAATCACAAATCAATACATTCTTTTGAGAGAATAATGAGAGATGTAAACGTGTGTATGTTTTGGAAAGAGAAAACGAAATAGGGTTATGCCCTAAATCTGTCTACATCTTGGTTTATATAGCAAGGATTTAGATCTTTCAGCAACTTCTCAAATGCAGTCCTCCAAATTTATCTTTGTATTCATTCACAACCAAAACTCAAAACTACAAAAGAAAGTTTCAAAAAAATCAAGTTAGGTCCCTCAAAATGTCTTCCAGGCAAGATTATATAATTTTGATAGCTATTATTTGATTTGGTTTACAGTCATGACAATTATTGGTTAACTGACTTATAGTAAATCCTTTTGAACCTTATGTTAATGGGAGTGTCTTTGGTAATACAACATGACTCTATCGAGAGCTTCTTCTAGAGAAGATGGCTCCACACCAAAAGATATACGAACCCAGTTTTTGAGACCCATCGTAAGTCCTGCAAAACAGAAAAGACATGTAAGTTTATTTTAAAAGTTAGCATGTGTATCGAAAGTGTTCTAATCTATTATCTAAGTGCTCATTACCTGGAAGAATTGGTTACAAACTCTTCTTTAGCTAGCTTGAAACAGAAGTCAACGTCGTCACTAATATCTTTTAGCAAGGAAACATTCAGTTTTACCGACATAAATCAACACAGATTACATAAGATAAAAACAAGTTTTATGGTTGTTGGAAACTTTCAATTATTTACTATGAATTTGAATCGAAGCAGCTTGTAGAAACCAATATTATCAAGTTTAACACAAAGATAGATGAAATTACTAGAAAGAGAAAGATGTAGAGAGGAAAAGTTGTAAAGAGAAGGATAAGAGAATTGGTGGAATTTTATAGAGAGGGACAAATACAAGACATACACCCTCTTCATGTGTGAAGAGGCGTTTATATATGTCCACATAACCGGCCTTAGCCCATAATGGGCCAATCCCAATGGACTAACTAATGGACTAATATTGACTAGCTTATTAGACTACTTATTACACGCTTATACATATCAACTATTATGAGACTCGTAAGCACGGGAACGATCGCCACATTTATAATCCTAACAATCTCTCCTAAGAGGTGATCATTCACTTTATATAATGATGACTCCTTGTGGCCTTGATCTTTGATCTTCATGTATTTTGTATTGAACTTGAGCCTTGATATATAATAGTTATGCTAGTCCATTTATTCCTTTCATGTTTTGTGATCTTTGGATTAATCTCTTGATCTTTACTTGCCTTTAATCAGCATCTTCAAGTTCTTGTTATGGCGTCTTCTCCAACATGCTCAAACTTCTTGTAAAGCTTTGATCTTTATACTAATGTAGTCCTCATTTCCTTCTTGAACTTGTTCTTTGACATCTTGATCTTTTACTTTGATATAGAACTTTGTCATGAACTTTATTAACTTGATCTTTGAGGATGCTAGTATGAGCATGAGGAGTTGAAGATTATTGATGAATGTGATGATGGTATACAGTCTTCCTTCAAGGGGACTTTCATCAGTACCTACTTAAATAAGGTAGCTAATAATCATGTTAGGTCAATCGATGATTATGGATATTTTCTTATAGAATAGTTTCACTACGATTGTTTTATTGATGAATGTCTTAATTTCATTCACGTTGGATAAATCTAAGTATACACCTACGTCATTAGGAATCGATTCATGAAAGGAATCTCCTTGGTAGGATTTTCGACACCTACTTGTTCGGGTATCAAGAGCATTTGCAGCATAGTGTGCTAAATCTTTTCGAATCTTCACACAAGTCGTTCATGAATTGGATACCCTCAAGAAGGCTTACAACAAGACAGGTAAGCCGCTGAAGTATACCAAAGTATCACTCCACAACTGTAGACCGTTTGGGACATAAGTAACCACCATGAACACTAAGCTTAATTCGTAAGGAATTAACGAAGTGATATGCTGTCAGTGCTGTTTGATGTTGACATTGGCAGGAATTTCTATTCAATGAGCTAGGTTCACATGTGTGATTCTAGTATGAATGTTCTGGCACGATTGGTGATAAGGATTTAAAACATACGTTTTTAGAGGGTCATTAAAGCCCTAAATCGACACATTTTATATCCGTTACTGCTTAAAATCGTTCCTTTTCATATTTTAGGTCTTTTGAAGCAAAATGTCCGGAATGAAGCATATTTGGACTAAAAGGATGAAAACATGAAGAAAATGGCAAAGTCAAGATCAAAGGCCATCCAAGACACCGACGGCGCCCCAAACAAAGGGCTTACGCCGCCCTCTATTGAAGACTTGATCCAAAGTGCACGACGGGCTGGAATTTCTGGTCCTAAAGCCCTGCACGCCACGCCTTTAATTCTAGAAGGCCACTCACAAAACTACACTGCATCGCCTAAGATCCAAGATTCGACGATGTCCCCGTATGAAGACTCCGTCTACACATCTCAAGTGACGCCGCCCCAACGATGACTTGGCCCAAATGAAACCCTAATGACGCACCATGGCGCCACTAGCAAAAGGCGCACGCCACATTGTAAATCTATATATAGAATTCGATTTTTCAGTATTTTAAGAGGTAGAATTTCGGAGAGCAAACCCTAACTCGGGCCAGAGTCCCGACTTGGACAAGATTCTAGGTCCCATACCCTCTTTACATTGCAAGATAAGTTTGTTTATCTAATTTATCATTATGTCTACCCCATGTTCAATTGATTATGTGTATGCTTGCTTGTTTAACATGTCTAGCTAAATTACTCTTGTGTTTGCTTAGATCTATGAAACCTAGTTATTAATTGTTGCTAGGTTGTTTCTTGTCTTAATTGGTAGACGCTAGAGTAAGCAAAACTGGCTTCTTCTTTAATTGTTGCGAGCTTGAATGTCCTAAATAGCAAAAATCCATAGGAGTGCACCTAGGCCATTGTTGTGTTTATTGCGTGAGTTTTAGCTTTAGGATAGTAGTGTATCTGGGAGATACTATTTCACTTGCCGATCCCGGGTATTCTAAAGGAGAGTTACAATTCATAGAACTATGGGATTAGGCACCGCCTACGACTAATCGGAATAAAACGCACCAATTAAGATAAAGGAAGTGACAATTCAACCGACCAATAAAAGATAACTAGAGAGTAAAAGTATCTAAGTGAACACATATTTAATCATCATACGAGCACACCTCAATTAAACATAATCTATCTGTAGTTAGTTAGATAGTTAGATGAGTAGTTAAAGTAGTGAAATCGGTAGAAGTACCACCCCCAATCATATACCACGAGATTTTACTTTTGCTTTCTAAAAACCATAAAAAAGACTAAAAAGAATCATCCTCAACCCCACTTTCTCGTCATATATCTCTTTCTAGTATTCTTATTCCCCTAGAGAACGAAATCAATCTCTGAGGCTTACCCCACACTACACTACAACGATTAGGTTCACTGCCTAGAGAGTTGAAAAGCTTGCTCGTAGAAAAGGAGATTTTCTCACCCAACCTCTCGCTATCAAGTTTTATGCCACGGAAATAGAATAGCTAGTTAGACTTGTATCTCGTTTAGGTTCACTCGCTTGATTCCTATCAAGTGAGATTTTTCTCTTTTCATTAGTTTCCTTGTAATCTATCCCCCTTCTTTGTGTTTTTGTTCAGAATCTCATCACTTGCCATGATTCGCATCTTTTGCCAAAGAAACTTTGCACTACCCGCTCCAAACCCCTCAATGGAAAATGCAATCCCACAAAACCTTTCACCCGTTCACCACTTTGGAAATCACCTTGGGCATAATAAAATAAATTGGCATCATAATAGTCCCTAACATGTCTTACTTAAAGGTTTTGGGTTGTGAGGCATTTGTGAAACGAGACACGCCTGACAAACTTCAACAAAAATCTGTTAAGTGTATCTTTATAGGATATCCAAAGGAAACAATGGGCTACTATTTTTACTATACACCTGAAAAAAAAATAGTTGTTGCAAGGTATGCTGAGTTCCATGAAAAGAATCTCATCTCAAGAATTCAGTGTGAGGGTAGTAGATCTTGAAGATGATCAAGAAGATACATCACTATCTAAAAACACTAGCCAACTTCAAAAGGAGCCATAAAGTCTTGGACCTCCACCTGAAGTAGCTCCCATTCATAGGTCCATAAGAACAACTCGAGCTCCTAAGCGATTATGTCCAAATGTAGAAGTTGAGGAGTATAGTTTAGGGATCTTAATGAACCTGCTAACTATAAGGCTGCCATGGCTGATCCTGAAAAGGATAAATGGCAAGTAGCTATGAATGCGAAGATGAAATCCATAGAATATAATGAAGCATGGGTTGAAGAAGACCTTCCTCCTAATGCTAAATTTGTTGGTAACAAGTGGCTTTTCAAGAAAAAGACTGACATGGATGGTAAAGTACACACCTATAAGGCTCGTCTTGTAGCAAATGGCTATACTCAAACCTTCGGGATTGACTATGAGAAAAACTTTTCTCATGTAGTTGACATTAGAGCCATTAGGATTCTTGTAGCCATAGCTGCATACTATGACTATAAGATTTGAATGGATGTCAAAATTTCCTTCTTAAATTGTCTCCTTGAAGATTCATTTATGGCACAACTTGAGGGGTTTGTAAATCCTAAGTTTCCAAAACGAGTATGCAAGCTGAAAGATTCATTTATGGGTTAAAGCAAGCATCAAGGCAATGGAACAAAAGATTTGATGAGGAAATCAAGAAATATGGTTTTACTCAGAATCTTGATGAGTCATGTGTATACCAGAAGGCTGGTGGGAGTAATGTTACTTTTCTTATCCTATATATGTTGATGACATATTGATTATGGGAAATCATATTCCAAGTTTACAAGTGTAATATCCTATCTTGAAAAATGCTTTGCTATGAAGTTTTTAGGAGACAACATATATTCTTGAAATTAAGATCTATAGAGATAGATCTAGGCGATTGATTGGACTAAGTCAAAGTGCTTACATTGACAAAATCTTAAAGATATTCAGGATGGAGAATTCAAAAAAGGGATATCTCCTAATGCAAGAAAACCTTGGCTTAAACAGTACACAATGTGCTTCTACACCTGCTAAGGTGGCACGCATGAAAAATGTTCCTTATGCCTCGGCTGTGGGATTTATCAAGTATGCAGTGAGATGCACAAGACTTGATGTGGAATTTGCTCAAAATATTACTAGTCCGTAATCCAGGTGAAAGTTACTGGACTGCTGTTAAGAATATTCCCATGTACCTAAGAGCTACTAGAGATATGTTTCTTGTTTATGGTGGGAATCCTGATGTAGAACTTGAAGTTTCAGGTTACTGCTATGCGGGATGGCAGACTCATAAAGATGATACGAAGTCTCAAATGGGGTTATGTCTTTGTCGTCAATGGAGGAGCAGTGGATTGGAAAAGTACCATGCAGACCAATATAGCCATGTCTGCAATAGAATCTGAGTACATAGTTGCTTCTGAAGCTGCGATGGAAGTTGTTTGGATTAGGAAATTTATTTCAAGGCTAGGTGTTATGTCATAAAATGAAAGACCTATGGATATGTATTGTGACAATTCTAGAGCAATTAGTATCGCCAATGAACCTAAAGTTATGAAAGGTGCCAGACACTATCCTAGATGATATCACTATGTTCGAGAACAAATCGAAATTTGTGAAATCGATCTACTCAAAGTTCACACAAATGACAATCTAGCTGATCCTTTTACGAAAGCTTTACCTAAGACAAGGCTTACTCAACATGCTGAGAGCATAGGACTTCGTTTAGCTGATAGTCTCATGTAAATATGTGATTAGTATTTGGATAAGGGATGTATTAAACAATTATTATTTTAATGAGTTAAAATGCTTTGTTGTTTTTGTTTTCATTCTATAATACATTGTATCCTATATTTGCATGTTTAATCCATAAATGACTTATGTTATTCTAAACTGTCCATTGTCAATCAACTATATGAGAATATGGTGGAATTAAGACAAATCTGAGGGATTGGTTAATATACATTGTATATTGAAGGAAATTCCTACCATACTCACATGAAGTAAACCATGTATGATTGCATTGTTTATCCTCAGACTTGAGACGCAAGCCGGAATGGCGTGGGTGGATCCCACTTCTTGGAACTAGTCTACCGCTATCCGTAACTGGTAGTCATAAGGGCTATTTTCAGAAATGTTGTGGAATTCACGGATTACACTTGTAATCAAGACAAAATTTGTTCCTTTAAATTTGTTTTAAGTATAATACTATTGGGGCCCTCGTATGGTTGATCAAATGTTTGTATGGCCATACCCAAAAGAGATCTGAATATGTTTCGGTGATTTTGGTAATCTTGATTAATCAGATAACAAGAAACATAATAGTTAAATCATGGAATGAATTAGATCCATATCCATATTTAACATATTATTTGAAACAAAAGGATATATAATGATAAATCATAAATTGTGCTTCATGAAACCACACTTTAATAATTTTGGGGACATTGACGTGTTGCTAGACACTAGCCAATGTCATTACGTTTATTGAAACATGTCCAAGCGGGAACTGTTAGTTTGTGAACATGTTTCGATCACAAATGGCCGGAATATATTAAAGCCTACGGGATCGTACGCGTTATGCTTGAAGATTCAATTATTATTTATTATAAAAAAGTATTATATTAATAACTAATAAGCTTTAAAAGACAGTTATATTGATAGTAACTTAACGGAAGTTACTAACGGTTGTTAGACGAAAGAATAAGGACTCGGATGTAGAATAGAGAAGACAAGGTTCTAGAAATCCTTCCCTTCCCTATGGTCGGTCGTATAGGACTCCCAAAAGGAGTAGGAGTCGAAAACTTGGGCTCCAAGTTATTGTGGGTATATAATGAAACCCTTATTTCATTATTTGACACATCTTGGAAACCCTAAAGCTAGTTTTTCTTCTCTTTTTCTTCTCTCCCTCACATAATTGATCGTAAACCCCCTTAGTGAGCAAGTTACGATTTGTTTGTGATCCAAGTGATTCACTAGCTTATTAGTAAAGAGAACTAGCATTCTAATTGAATTGTTAGTAAAACATTGTTGGCCCATTTTTATGGATCTATAATCAAAATATACCAAAAATACAAGAAATAATTGAATTAGTAAAGCTTTTCTATATATCAGTCATAAAATCTATTTGAATACAATTGCTAACTATTTATACATTTCGAAAGGGTACAATGAAAAGTTATGTTGGTTCAAGAGAGCCAACAGATGTGTCGGTTGATGGCATAACTGCCATATAACAGTTATCGTGTAACTGTCATATAACTACATGTGTTTAACTTTCTTCTTTGACTTTGGGTTGACCGGGTCATACGGGGTGTTGACATGGGTCAATTGGGATTAACCCAATATTCTCCCCCTTAATCACAATCGCTGCAATGTAGGTCTTTAAGTCTTCTTGATTCATCTTCTGGTTAAATCCACTATCTGAGCTTTTAAATTCTTGTAGTGCTTGTGATCATCCTTATGTCCAGGTAGATCAATTTTCCTTCTACATTTCCACCTTTTCTCACGTGATCTTCATTATGTCCATGTTGATCATATTTTTCCAAGTTATTTCCACCTTTATTGTTGTGATCTTCCTTAAGTCCAAGTTGATCATGTTTTTCTCGTTATTTCCACCTTCATTGTTGTGATCTTCCTTAATTCGGTCATCATATTTTCCTCGTTATTTCCACCTTCATTGTTGTGATCTTCCTTAATTCCCGATGATATTTTTCTAGTGCTTCTTCAACAGTTGCCATAAGCAATGTTGGTTCTAAGTCTTCCTAAATGAGATTAGATTGTTCTTCTTTCTTTGATGGACATTTGTTTGCAAAATGCCCATACTCCTTGCATCTAAAATACATCACCTTACTCTTATCATGAGTAAATTTATTTGAGTTGATGTTTGATTCTTTCTTGAATTATTTTCTGGCCTCAAGAACAAATCATTTCCACATTCTTTACGTGTCTTCCGTGAGTAATGTTATTGTTACACGGTAAACAATAATTTATATTGATCGTTATTGTCCTTATTCTTCTTAAACTTTATTCTTTCCTTGTACGTCTTGAGTCTCCCAATTGCTTCTTCCATCGTCATTTCACTTAGATCGTATTGCTTTATTGATGCAACTATTTGCGATACCATCGGCAATTTAATTAATATTCGCATCTAGGTTTGATCTTCAATAGTGTGTCCTAGACTAGCGGTTTTGTTTGCGAGTTGATAAGGTTTTCAAATGTACCTTTTTGAGGGGTCATTTAAGCCCTTATTCGATCACTTTTGTATCCGTTATTACTTAATATCGTTCCTTTTCACTTTTTAGGTGTCTCGAAGGAAAATGTGGAATGACACTTATTCGGACTAAAAGGCTGAATATACGTAAGAAAATAGCCAAAGTCAAGAATCGACACCTCGTGATGCCGGAACGGGGCGGGACGGCTGGGTGTTATCTCGCGACGCCGCGCATCACTTTTGTGACGGCGCGAGCCAAATTGCTTATTTACAAGTGACTGTCTGTTTTAAAGAGTAGGTCGCCGCAACTCGACGGCCTAGATTTGATCGCACGACGCCGAGATCGGCGGGACGGCCACAAACGTAGGTGACTCCGCCGCAAGACTAACGCGCCAAGATGAAACCCTAATGACGATGATTCACGACGCCACAAATCAAAGGTGACGCCGCCGCATATGTAATCTTATATATATAATCCGAATTTTTAGTTTTCGTGTGTAGTCTTTTGGAGTAAAAACCTAAACCGAACCAAGGCTGTCTTGTACAGGATTTTAGGGTTCCAAACCCTATCTTACATCAAGATAAGTGTTTTACTTCATTAATTTAATTATGTCTTCAATTACTTGTGTGTATCCTTGCATGTTCCCCATGTCCGGCTAATTTACTTGTGTGTTTGCTTTGGGAATATGAAACTTAATTATTGAATATTGATTGGTTGTCTCTTATCTTAATTGTTAATGATCTAGTAATGCGATAGGTCATCCGCTGTGTAGTTAATGCTTGATTAATCTTTGTGAACCTTAGTTTATAATACCTAGAGTTGTTGTAGGCTAAACCATCCTAAGAGTACCTTAGAGTTAAAGTTTATAAATCCTAGAGATTTTGTATAGACCCTTTGGTAGTTTCAAAGAGTTATGGATAAACATACCCTACGACTTTAGACGACAACGCATTAAGAATAAGGACGTGACAATTCAACCATCAATAGAGATAATTAAGGAGTAGTAAAACCTAAGTGAACACATCTTTAAATCATCATAACGAAACACAATAATTAGACATAGACTACATACACCACTAGATTAGATAATTAGATAATAGAAGTAATCAGTAGAAATACCAACCCCCAAATCCAAACCCCGAGATTCGTGACCTTCCATTTCCTAAAACATAAAAAGATAAAATAATCTTCCTCAACCCAACCTTAGGGTAACTTCTCACTAGCATTCCTATTCCCCTAGAGAATCCATATCAATTCCCCGGGCTTACCCTAATACTACACTACAACGATTATGTTTACTGCCTAGGGTGTTGAAAAACTTGTTCGATTAAAAGGAAGTTCCTTTGACCCCTAACCACGCTGTAGAAGCTATCAAGCCTTTGCCACGGAATAGAATAGCTAGAGTCCACCTCGCTTAGGTTTCCTGCTTGATTACTATCAAGTAAGCTTTTTTCCCATTTTTAGCTTCCTCATAGTCTATCCCCATTATTCGTGACATTTGTTCGTAAAACCTATCACTCACCATGATACAGGTCTTCCGAAGATTCTTCACACTACCCGCTCCCAATACCAAATTGAGAACTAATCCCCACAAAACCCTTCACCCGTTCACCACTTTGGAAATCACCTAGGGCATAATGAGATAAATTGGCAACAACAAAATCCTTTCTATGACTCGATTCGATGAGGAATTTGATCATGGTGAAGCACTTGACAACCGGGAGGTCATTGATGAAGTTAGTTTTGAAATGGAAGAAGACCCCTCCCAATGTTTTGACCCTAGGTGTAGAATTGAGAAAGATGGTCCCTTTAACATGAAATTCCCTTGCAAAATAGGATTAGAAGGATTCGATGCTTACTTGAATTCTTTCTTGCCTTTAAACTTAATCTCAAGGGACCTATACAATAAAATCAAGGTCAATGAGTTAACTTATCAAGGGAACAATGTTGTTGAAGCAGTCACTCATTTGCATGTGTTTGTTGGAAGTTTTGCTTATTTGGTAGAGTTCATGGTCTTAGAAAACTTAGGAGAATTTATTGATAAGGACCTCACTCAAGTAAATTTTGGAAAACCTTTCAAGAGAATGACTAGGTTGAATGAACGGATGATTGATGGTCTAATTACATTCTCTGATGAAGTTGAAGACTTTATCTACCAAATGCCACGTGCTCATCCTAGGTTTAAACACAAGAGTATCGAGTATGTAATAGAATGACCCCTATTCCATTGCTTAGTGAAAGGGATAAGCAAAGTGGACTTAGGTACCCATATGAGAAAACTAAGAGGTATTATAAAAAATGCCTAAAGTTAGGAGATGATTACAAGAAGAATGAGAAAACATTGGAATGGCTTAGGTATGGGTAACGTAAGCGCCACACGAGACAACGTAATACCGACCACGAGTCTAGCTACAAGACTCTTAAATAAAGAAAAGCTGGGAGGCAACCCATGCTTAATTGTTTGCTTGTTTGTGTCATATGTCTTTTATTGATTGTTTATTCTCATGTTTAAATTTGTAAAAATGCTTTATTTTGTCTTTAACCTCGCCTTAATTACATATAAAGGTATTTTACATAAGGGATAAGTGTAGGGAGGATTACACACGTTTTCAAAAGAAACGTAAACATGAGAATTTCAATTAATTAAAAGATATACATGTGTGTTTGTTCGAGTCAAATGTTTGTATCGAGTCATAATGGATGTTTTGTAGAAATTTTTCCAGATTCTAAAGATGTAAATTTTCCGTAATTTTTCTAGAAAATCTAGACCGCTTTTGTCACGATAACTGACGGCAGATCGAACCGACTAAGGCCGGAAGGAGCAAAACAACTGACATTTTTCTTGTTTTCTCGAAGCATCGATAATTTTTGAATTTTCCAGTCTTAATTTTCCAAATTTCAGAACATCCATTCCACAAGCATTATATCCTAGTTTAGTAGAGTCCTATATATATTATTACCCCATTTTACGCTGGTTTCTTGCTTTTTTCTCAAGAGTGTGTTTAATTTATCAAGCAAGAAGATACATAAGATAAGGAGGAGCTTTTCACGCAAACGTTTTTCTTGAAGAAAGATGTAACCACCACTTTACACGGATCCTACCAGCTAATCGTGGAGTATTAGTTTCTTTCATCTTTTATTACCTTCCATTATCATAACTTTGATACTTTCGGGAACATTGGGGACAATGTTCAGTTTAAGTGTAGGGAGGGAAAATAAAACGGGACTTTGAAACTATGTTTATCCTTGATTATCTCTTTGTCCAATTGCATTTGTGTAATAAACCATGAGAAAATGTCGGTTAGGGTAATTTTGGCACCAAATTTTTAATTTTCATGACATATAGGAGTGGGCCATTAGTCTTAATAGCGCTCCTCATGGATAGGAAGTTGCATGACTAGCACAAAACCCTTTACCACTTAAATTCCACCCAAAATGTGAGGATCGCCTTAGATTAGTAGGAATTAAAGCATTCATCTTTAATGCTTAGTGTGTGAACCGGTAGTATAATAGATTCTAGAACTTGTTTTGTGATGCATTCCGAGATCGCTAGTAAGACTACACTTGTGTAGTTAGGAATAACTAAATGATAAGAGGCATTAGGATAACCCTTGTTTGATGCCCGTAATATAATTACTTCTTCCACCTTGGTTGAGTAATTCCCCCACACCCTTGCGTTGTACTCACTTTTAGTACACGTTACCCCTAGTTAACCCTCCTCGAGTATCATTTTCAAGTGTTCTCGTGATGTTTCGGTTTTCCTGAATATCAATGAAGAGCATTGTTTACACCCCACCCCCAAATGTACACTCAAATCGCCTTAGCCTACCTTGTATGCACTCACTTTTAGTGCATTATTGTTATCACCCTAAAACGCTTAGTTCAATTATCTAGTTGCTTGCATAAGTTGCTAAGTCGAGTCATATCCTTTGTACAAGTTTTGGGACGATTGGGACTCATGGGAAAAGTTAAAGTTTATGAAATGACGGAAGTGGAACGTTAAATTCAAATTCCCTTTATTTTATGTAATAATGTACTCCAAGTGTTTTGATCTTTTCAATTCGGGTCAAATTAGTGTTAGAGAAATAAAAACTCAAGTGTAAGGATGTGCCTATAAATCCCTATCATTTTGATATTATCGTAGAGGATGGTAGAGTAAAAGTGTATGAAAAAAAATCGAAAAAAAATAGAAAAGGAGAAAAAGAAAAAAATAGAGTGTTGAAAAAAAAAAAAAAAAAAAAAAAAAAAAAAAAAAAAGGGCTACCATCCTACATCTATCTTTAATTTATGTTTGTTTGTTTCAGTTATCTAGAGTCTAGAGTGTCGAGTCTTGGCTTAGCAACGCCATTCTTCGCATGCTTGTAACATAAAGATTTTTGACTTACCACCACAAAATAGCCTATCCCACCAAACCCTTTTGTTTCCCTACCGTAAGCCTAAAATTACAACCCTTTAAAAGACCTCTTTGATAGTCTTTCCTAGGTGCTTACACCAAAGCGATGGATGATGACGTATAGTCTATATTCGAGTCACGAACCCGACTAAAGTCCGATACTAATAAGCCTAGCACGAACTGGGCCAAGCCGATAAGTGTTTAGGCCTACGAAGGCCCAACCCAATGTTATTTATGGAATATGATATCAGATATCTCCTATTTTTGGAGATAAGCGTTTCCAACCCACTCATGGGCGGATACTGAAAGTTTGGGGAACACGAAACCAACAAGGATATCGTGTATATAAAGGGAACCCTATTCATCATTAAAGGTACGATCTAAAACCCTAACTCTCGATAACCCTAAAATCGACATTTACTCACGCCGAGGATAATCGTGGGAGACAATCCCACGATAAGCCTAACGGTGTTTTCGCTTATTAGTACGCAGGTCTCAAGCAAGAAACAACCAATTGATATGAGAACCGAGCAACCAACTAGGAACGCCCAACTTTTGTATCAACAAGTGGCGCATTCGGACCCCACTAAGAACTAAGAACTAGAATGACTAAGCACGGAATCCGATCGCGCGTACTTACAGAGAGAAGCCGCAAAGCGGATCGCCTTCTAAGCGCATCATCACAACCCGTCGCTAAAAATCGTGGATTAGGCCCGCATCTCTAGTCCTCCCTACTGGAGCAACGCGGGGACAACCCAAGCCACCACAACCACCACCACAGTTAGATCCGCTACAAGACTTTTTGTCGCCCTCTTCACTGCTAGAACCGACCTCTCAAAGGCACCGTGATGCACCGAGAAACAAGTGGCCCAAGTAGAAACAGCACCCTTGCTCTAGAAGGAGTTGCACCGAACTAGCACCGGAGATTTTGTATCGAAAATTATTAAACTTTGGCCGCTCTCATGCAAGAGGAAGCAAAGAAAGGTCAAGTCTGAGCCCGTGATGCCCCACTAAACTTCGACTCGTAATAAGATACATCCCCATCGCCGCCGGGCGAGAAGCGGTAGGATAGCCGCCACCCCTTGTTTAAATGTAATTGGGAGGAGTCGAGGATGATGAGACATCTAGCTCACAAAGATCCGGAGGAAATCGAGGAAGATGAACGGCGCACCAATGTCCACGCCATTTTGGTAGACGAAAACTGACAGACGGGCTTAATTTACACTCTCCAAGTGAAAGCCCTTCAAGGTGCATTCGTCGAATGGCCGCGGAAACGCCAAGAAGGGAAAATTCATTCTCCCAGAATTCCTGACAACGAGGATAGCTTAAACCGACACCGGAAATCCGTAAGGAAATACCGTGAGTCGAGGAGGAAGACATGTCCTTCCATGGCGCCGTAAGGTGGATGCTCACTAGACGCACGCTGACTTCTCGTAAGATGAGAAGACGCATGCCCGCTAACGCCAAAACCTATGATGGAACAAAGTGATCCCGATGATCACCTAAAAATTTTGAATCGCCAGCTACTATCAAAAATTGGCCACAACCTGCGGTGGTGCCATATGTTTAATTCCACGCTAGTGGGAAATGCTACCGAATCGTTTAGTAAGCTTCCACGCTAAGCATTGGTGGCTTTGAAGAGTTGAGAAAGGCGTCGCCTAAACTTTACTCAATCCGGAAGAAGTGCGCTAAAACCCCGCCGAACTCACCAGGTAAAACAAATGGGTGGGGAATCTACAAGTTTATACATGGAGCTTCAAAGATGAGTGCATACAGTTAAGGCATGCCTCGGCAAAATCTCGTGGTTCATGAATGGGATCAATAACCCTGAACTCATCAAAAGGTTGAACGACAAGATTCCCCAAACCTTTGATGAACTCATGAAACGCACACCGGTCCTTCTCATGAGAGGGCCACGATAGCAAGAAAAGCTACCAACCACGGTCACGTGAACAACCCGGGAAACAATCCATCGACCGGAGTAGTAACCGTGAATAGAATTATCGCAGCCTGTGGGAGCAGGGACAACGACAAGTATACCCTCACGACAAAACTCCAAAGGAGATACTCGCACGTAAGGCTAATTTCCCAAGACCTCTACCAATGCGCACCCGTAGGATCGGCGCCAGTAGAGGCGGGAAAATGCGACTATCACTTAATGTAAGGGCCACACTACTAATGAATGTGTCCACCGCTACCAACTCATCGACAAACTAGTCAAGGAGGGTAGATCGACCATTTGGTCAAGAATATCAAAGAAGCGGAAAGATAGACAAGACCGGGAATAAGTAAGAAAGGACCCAAAGATAAGGCCTACACCATTTACATGATACAGCCATGGCAAATAATAACCGTGCGTAAGGTCACCAAATTTTCCCACGGTACAATCACTTTCCCTACCTTAAAGACGCATAACGCAGCGGTAGAGCCGCCATCATTGAAATTACGCGGGTACCACATCCACCGTGACGTATGTTGATGGCGAGCATCCGGGCCGGCCATAATGTACCTAACACCGCTGCTTTATCGCCCGAGATACGCTAGCCGCTTGAGTCTTGCCACGACAAAGACCGGACCGGGTTTCACAGAGAAAAGATATGGCCTATGGGGCAATCTATTTACTACTAGTCGAGCGGGTAATAGCGAATTACCCACAAATCACCGGATGGATTTTATGGTGGTCAACCCTCGCCATACAATGGCATTGTTCGGACAATTCCAGATATCACCCATACGCCAGCATCGCTACAAAGACATGGATGCTTAAATTCCTAGTGGAAGGAGGTATTGTTACCTCTACAATGCCATCTGACCACCTAAAGAATGTAACGCTGTCACATGCAAACCAAGACCCATTACGTAATAGCGCTACACCAAAGTTCCAAACCCTAAGGTTGCAATTCATCCCGACACCGCAATCAGAAATATCAATAGGAGGATCGCCGCTTTGACAACGGAAAAGGTACCGTGGTGCGACTCTTGCAAAAAGAACTTGGACATTTTTGCATGGGAGCCAAAGCATATGAACGGGTACCACGCTCAATCATTAAACATACCGAGAACTCCACAAGGATACTCACCAATACGCCGTAAGAAGCGCGCCAAGCTCCAGAGCAAGCCAAGCAATCCCCGCAGAGGTACACAAGCTAGTAGAGGCGTGAATCATGCGAGGTCTACTACCATGACCGGCTTTCTAACCCAACATAAGAAGAGCGATGGTAGTCGGGCTAATGCGCGCCTTACTCACAATAAGGCATGTCCACAAGATCGCTACCCACTACCGGAGATAGACTAGAAGGTAGAATCTCTGTGTGGATACCCACTAAAATGCTTCCTCGATGCATACAAAGGATACCATCGATCCGTGCATGGCTAAGGAGAACGAGAAAAAGCCTTTCCACAAGCCAAAGCGTCTTGCTACACAAAATGCCCTTTGAAAAATCGGACACCTATCGGCATTAGTAGATAATGCATTAAGCAAGGTGGGCGCAACTTAGAGTTTTACGTTGATGGTCATAAAAAGCCATCGCGAAGATGAGTTGGTGCGCGACATCAGGAAACATTTAAGACACTCGGGAGATCAACATGGCTCAATCCTAAAAAGTGCACCTTTGGCCCTCTGAAGGCATGTTTCTTGGATACCCGATAGAACCGGATGGCATAAAACCGTGTCCGAGACTAAAGGCGTCATCGAACTTCCTTCACCACGAACGTTGAAGGAAGTCCAATCTCTCAATGGAAAGTCGGTGGTTTAAATAGATTCTTGTCCAGTCGGCGACAAATCACTACCTCTTTTCCAAACACTCGAAGTGTATAAAAAGGAGATTTTGGTGGACTACGGAGGTAGAAGAGTACACAACAAGCAACACACGGCAACATTCCCCGCACCCGACCGGGGAAAGAGTTGATTATGTACCTATCCATGACCCGAGAGCGATGAAGCGGTATTCTTGGCGGATAGGAACTCGTTGGACACTACCTGTCTACTTTGTAAGCAAAGCACTCAAAAAAGGAGATTAATTACAATGCAATGGAGAAGTTGGTCCCGGCCTTCTGTTCGCCGCCAAGAGGCTAGCAGGTACTTCCGAGCGCCCGATAGCGGTGATCTGAATCAACCAATCAAACAAATCATATCGAACGACACATCAGGGCATTTGCGAAAATGAAGTGTGTTGCTCGGTGAACATAACATCTCCTATAGACCGCCTGGTGGTAGGGCAGTCTTGGCGGATTTCATCATAAACGAGAAAATGATGAGGCACCCACATCACATAAAGGAACTACAAGATCTATGGATCTTGTTCACATCGATGGATCTTCATGCGTAGATGGGTCGAGGCATACCTCATCCTCACAAGCCCGGAAGGAATGGAATTCACAGCTTTAGCTTTGAGTTCCTGGCGACAAACAATAAATGAAAGTAAAGCCTTAACACCGGACTACGCATAGCAGCTCGGATGGGTGTCGCGTAACACGGAAGCAAAAGTGGATTCTCGGTTAGTAGCTAACCATGTGGTGATGCAGTAGCTAAATAGGATAACATGATTCAATAACTCGACAAGACTAAAAGCTAATCTAAAGTTTTGGCAGGTTCACAATCAGCGGGTTCCTAGGGGAGACAACGAAAGGCGGATGCGAGTAAAATTGCATCCACCGACACTTTCACTGTCAAAACAAGTGTTGGTGGAAACTTTGAAGAACAAGTCCATCTCGGAGATGGAAATATCGACGGTAATAGAAGAAGAAGGTCCTACGTGGATGACCCCAATAATGGAGTTCATAAGCAAGGGTGTATTGACCCAAGAACTGTGATCGAAAGCCGGAAGAATCGGTAGCGGCTCGGAGGTTTGAGCTTAGAGGCGGTGTGCTCTATCGACGCTCTTTCCTCGCAACCATGGCCCATTGCGTCGGTCCCCTACAAGCAAATTATGTGCTGGGGAAATACTGGCTCATGCATCATGCATTGAGGACCACGATGCGTGGTGGGCGCTTTAAGGTCGGGGTACTGCGCACCATACTGCCGTGGCGCACGAGAATTAATAAAAGTGTGGCGTATCGGGTTCATCGACCCATTCGCGCCAACCACAGCGGGGCTGACACCCATTCACGGCACCATGGCCATTCTACAAGTGGGGTATCGACATAGCGGGACCCATCCGTTGCGGCGGAGGGTAGAAGTTTCTAATAGTGGCAATAGACTATTTCACCAAGTGGATTGAAGCAAGCGGTGGTGACAATACGCGTCAAGAGATCGCGCTTTGTTTGGGATAATATTGTATGCCGCCGGTTGCTTCGGGAAATCATCTCGGACAACGAAACAATTACGTGACAATCCCTTCAAGGGCCAGTGCGAAAGTTGAATATCACGACATTTAGCGTCGGTTAAACATCCACAATCCAATGGGTTAGTAAGGCAAAATCGAAGCCTAGGTGAAGGAATTAAAACGTCGGACAAACACAAAGGGCGCGGGTGGAAGAATTATCCCGTCCTATGGGCGCCGCACCTCCATCAAAACCGGCCGAGGGGACACCTCCTTTTCTAGTATATAGGACGACAACGTCATACCGGCCATTGGGATGCCAACAATTCGCACTTCGAAATTAATGTTGCAACAAATGATGATGAGTGGCATTGACTTGGATCCGTTGGAAGAAAGAGCGTGAGCAGCGGCTATATGTGAAGCAAGATCTAAGTCAAAGATGAAGGATATTATGATGCAAATCGAAGTGTCTCATTCGCACCGGTGACCGTTTACCGCGCCAATGGCGAGCCATGCGAAATTACGGAAAACTTGGACAGTGGGAAGGACCCTATGAGGTTCTTGAAGCATTAAGGCGGAACAGTGGCGTACAAGCTGAGACATGGATGGTCGAGAACTACCGCGTACATGGAATATTTGCAATCTCAAGCGATGCTATCTCTAGGAATGGCTACGGCCCAACGCACGGACACTCTTGCACTTTAGTGCCCAATAAATATCCGTGTATTTATTTTTTTTTACTTAGGCAAATGTCTTATTTATTTTCTTTCATAAAAGCTTGCAAGTATCAATAAACCGTCGCGGTTTCTAGCTAATCTAGCGACACATTTCAATTTGTTATTTCCATATACTTTATGTCTTAACATTTTTTATTTTTGCCTACATGGCGTGCATGCATTTGATAAACCCACGATGGTAAAAAGGATGAGTCAACCTACTAAATGACTCGTTGAGTAAGAGGGTTGCAAACCCATCAACATCGGATCACGTATCCTTGTTAAACACCTTATTCACAAGACGTTGGAATAAGTACGGTGCGCATCTCACGACGGACGCACAACTATGCATATGGTGCGCGTTTAACAAAATAAGGAATCAACACACTTGATTCTTTAAGATGATACTTACAGTACGCTGCATATCACATCATACACGATTATGACACAATTACTTAGAAATTATGTTTTAAGTATACTATGATCTTCATACATGACTATGAATTTCTCATATTATTCGCGCTTGTGTATAAATTGGATACTGAGACAACGCATACGTCTTTTACGCAAAGACAGACAGATAAGTACGCACATTACAAGCTGCAATAATATTAACACACACTTAACAAAAGGAGATTTTTATTAATGACTACGTTATTACAAAGGATGTTCATAAACATAAGATCCTATCTATATACTTTTAGATCGCTCCAGTGATGAAGTCCCCACGTGGCTTGCAGCATCTCCACTCTCGCTTAGCCTTTTCAACAAGTCCGAGTCTTGACGAGACACAGTGGCAACACTCACTGGAACCCCGTCACTTGGAAGATGAGCTGCACCAACCCCGCACAAAATCGCTTTACCCTTAATACCTTCCTTTATAGCAAGTCTGGTAGCATGCGCTTCCAACACTTCCTTCAAGGACATTTCTTTCTCTAAAGAAAAGGGATTCAGAATGTCCTGGGCGAGCAAAATAGGCACCGAAGGCCGAGAGACATCGGGCTTCAAAAATAGTCGGCTAGCGCCGTTATCGATCGATGGCGGCGCTAAGGTCAACCCTTCCATAATAACAGGTTATGGGATAATCACCACGGTCGCGTTCCATTTAGGCAATCATGGAAGCTCTAAGATCTTCATCCTATTCATAGCGGCAATTAGGTTATCATAGGATGCGCATCATAATCGGTACCTTTTCGGCGGTACCTTCCGCCGTCGGCTTCTTGCGGCGCCTCTATAGCCTCGATTTCCCTCTCGCCAAGGCACATTGAACCACCCACCAAATCGTCCACTACCTCCTTGGACTCAAGGGTGCTAAGAGCAGCGTAAAGACGAGCCATGGTGATGAGCCACCTGCGCTCGGCAATAGCGGACATGAGATGAGGATATAATTCCTCATCATACTCCAAACCGAGCTTACGCACTTCATTTCTTCGTCTCTAGATGCCCTTCAATAGTTGACGAAGATTCCCCAACTCCTCGGCGAGTTTGTCCTTACCTTCTCCAAGTACTTCGCGCCGGACACGGGATGACTTGTATTGCACAATGCGGTAGCCTCCTTAATTTATCTGCCCTAACAGAGCCATCTTCTCCTCTGCAAGCTTTTGGGCATACGCACCTAAACCCTCAGCTTCAGCTTTAGTACTAGCCAACTGCGCCTCCAGCAACGCAATCTGGCTACTCTCTCCAGTAACCTTGTTCTTCATCTTACCCACAAGCAAGGCTTGATGCGCAGCAGCCAGCGCCAACTCCTCAACAAGCTGCTCCATTGGCGCGTCCCCAGCCGCCAATGGCTCAGCACTCGGGCTCTTTTGCCTAGTAGATTCGACAACAGGACTAGCCCGCGGAGGCGAATCCCCAGTACGCTCCACACTGCATACGAATAGATCGAGATTATTAGTTATCTACATAAAAAGGAGCGCGCAATATAATAATAAAAAAAAGAGAGAGAAGAATAAGGTAACAAACTTATCGAGACAGATTCATCAGTGATGGAGGGGTGAGGCGGTCTCTCGAGGACGATTCCACATTAAAAGCGACAGGCGCTTCTTCCGGATGGCCTGCGCCCTCACCACCGGCGCTCTTTTGCGCTTCAACTTAGCGCTCTCCTCCTCTCTCTCTTCCGTGCCTAGGCCACATTCACTGCGGAGGCGGAGAGAGCCCGGGGCTCGGGCGCTTTGGATGGGGTTGCCTCTACCGCAACGATGAAGCCCCCTCTTCTCCCAAGTTCATTTCAGTCGCCCTATAGTGGCCTCTAGAATAGGCTCTTCTCCTTCCCTCGTGTTTCGCACTCCCCGCGTTGACTGGCGTGGCCTTGCCAATTCTTATGGCACAATGAAAAAATCCATCTCTGCGAAACAAAAGACAACAAATAAAGATGTTACATAATGTGCAAAAGGAAAAGACAACTCTTACATTAATTAAAAAAGGGGATGCGAAAGGACGAGCACTTACCCCGCCATCGTATCGCCTAAGAAGATTGGTATCTCATCTGGCATACCAAAGTAGTTACGACTAATGCCCATATGCACAAAAAATTCCTCAGGATAGGAACTAATGGGGATGCGGTTGGCGTTTATCGGCGTTCGCATCCTCCGCGCTATATAGTTCAGGGAGGGGGTGCTCATCCTTCGGCAATGTACCCTGGGTAAAGAAATTATAGCCATGGGAAACACGAGTCATCTACCGAGAAGAATGACTCCTCCAATTTCTAAACGCGTCTAGTTTTTCAAGATAACACGAAGTTTACCGGTAGCGCTTAGCGAAGTTATCCACCCATGTGACCACGTCGTGTGATAAAACGCGCGGAATAGATGGATAGTAGGGTTAATCGCCAATAAACGGCAGTTAACCTCGAAGTTGGTAATTTTAGCTGCACCACCGTCACGGTCGGTAGATATATGACGTAATAATTTAATACATCACGAAATAGAGATAGGCACACGTTGATTTGGAATTCGAAAAAGCGTGTGTATACCTACTTTCCCGCAGGGAAGTCGTAATAGATGCTTTCGTAGCGCACGGAACAACCAGATGCATGTCAAGTGGTATAAAATAATCCAAGGTGAATTCTAGAAGTTCGCTCTCGGTGATATCAGAGGTGAAATCCGATAACTGTTTGACCATGGTATTTTTTGCAGCGTTACCTTTGGAATAGCGGTTTCGGTTTTGCAAATGAAAGGATTCTTAACAATGGCGGATCGAGTTTTTTACGTGCTAATCACAATGAAAGGAAACCGATAGTTATATAAGTTTTCCTATCCATGCGCGCGCCGACGACACGTGGAATCCACTCTCCAATATGTGGCTCGATCAATTGATGTAACGCCATGCTGCATTACTTTCCCCGATTTAAGCGTCCATTTTAAATTACTATGTCTAGATACAATGTATATCTTTCAAGGCGGGAATTTCTAAAGGCTTCTTTGCTAGCCGTAGTTTTCATTGTGCTAGTTATTAGTCTAGCATCAGCGATCGGTCCACTCGCATACTAGGCTGGGGATATGATGACGTATAGTCTATATTCGGGTCACGAACCCGACAAAAGTCCGATACTAATAAGCCTAGCACGAACTGGGCCAAGCCGATAAGTGTTTGGGCCTACGAAGGCCCAACCCAATGTTATTTATGGAATATGATATCGGATATCTCCTATTTTTGTAGATAAGCGTTTTCCAACCGACTACGGAGGGATACGCCGAAGTTTGGGGAAGACGAAACCAACAAGGATATCGTGTATATAAAGGGAACCCTATTCATCATTAAAGGTACGATCTAAAACCCTAACTCTCGATAACCCTAAAACCGATTACTTACTCTCACGCCGGAAGATAATCGTGGGAGACAATCCCACAGTAAGCCTAACGGTGTTTTCGCTTATTAGTCGCAGGTCTCAAGCAGCAAACAACCAATTGATACGAGAACCGGAGCACCAACTAGGAACGTCCAACTTTTGTATCAACAATGGAGGTTTGATCTAGTCTCAAGCCTATGGTAATCTATGTACTGGGACCGGTTAATGAGTGTTTATCTTCCATTTCCAACTTGTTATATTTCATATACACCCGAGAGATGTGAGTATCCAAACACCCCATGTGAGGTGCTAGTATGTAATTTTCGTGCTTGTTATGACTTTTGCGGGGCTTATATGTGTTGTGGATTGTTTTAAACCAATGCTTCATGACCCCTAACTTATAAATTAATTGGCTAAAAGCACATTTTCTTGAGGACAAGCAAATACCAAGTGTAGGGATATTTGATAAGGTTTTAAAATGTACCTTTTTGAGGGGTCATTTAAGCCCTTATTCGATCACTTTTGTATCCGTTATTACTTAATATGGTTCCTTTTTCACTTTTTAGGTATCTCAAAGGCAAAATGCTGGAATGATACTTATTCGGACGAAAAGGCGCGAATATACGAAGAAAATGGCCAAAGTCAAGAATCGAGACACTCAGTCTTTGGGCTCAGAGGGACGGCGTCAGTGTTATCTGCGACGCCGTCGCATCACTTTTGTGGCTCAAGAGCCAAATTGCTTATTTACAAGTGACGGTGTCGTTTTAAAGAGTAGGTCCTCAGACTCAGGGCGGCCTAGATTTGATCGACGGCGACGTCTGAAGGACGGCGTCACAAGCATAAGGTGGCGCCGCAAGACTAACGTGGCAAGATGAAACCTAATGGCGACCGGCGACGTCACAAATCAAATGGTGACGGTCGCATATGTAATCTTATATATAGAATCGAATTTTTTAGTTTTGGTGTGTAGTCTTTTGGAGTAAAAACTAAACCGAACCAAGGCACGTCTTGTACAAGATTTTAGGGTTCCAAACCCTATCTTACATCAAGATAAGTGTTTTACTTCATTAATTTAATTATGTCTTCAATTACTTGTGTGTATGCTTGCATGTTTCCCTTGTCCGGCTAATTTACTTGTGTGTTTGCTTAGGGAATATGAAACTTAATTATTGAATATTGATTGGTTGTCTCTTATCTTAATTGTTAATGATCTAGTAATGCGATAGGTCATCCGTTGTGTAGTTAATGCTTGATTAATCTTTGTGAACCTTAGTTTATAATACCTAGAGTTGTTGTAGGCTAAACCATCCGAAGAGTACCTTAGAGTTAAAGTTTATAAATCCTAGAGATTTTGTAGGCGAGACCCTTTGGTAGTTTCAAATACCCTACGACTTTAGACACACAACGCGATTAAGAATAAGGACGTGACAATTCAACCATCAATAGGAGATAATTAAGGAGTAATAAAACCTAAGTAAACACAAATTTAAATCATCATACTGCCAATAATAATTAGACATAGACTACATACACCACTAGATTAGATAATTAGATAATAGAAGTAATCGGTTGAAATACCAACCCCCAAATCCAAACCCCGAGATTCGTACCTTTCCATTTCTAAAAAACATAAAAAGATAAAAAATAATCTTCCTCAACCCCAACCTTAGCGTAGTAACTTCTCACTAGCATTCCTATTCCCCGAGAGAACGATATCAATTCCCGTGGCTTACCCTAATACTACACTACAACGATTAGGTTCACTGCCTAGGGTGTTGAAAAACTTGCTCGACGAAAAGGAAGTTCCTTTGACCCCGAACGACGCGTGTAGCGTTATCACGAGTGTTGTTAGTTTTGTAGCGAAGGTGTCGATTGTCTCGTCTTCCTTCATTTGTAACATCTCAAAATCAGATTTGAGTGTTTGTAGTCTTGCTTGTTGAACTATGTCTTCGCCAACGTGTCTAGTTTTCAAAGCATTCCAAATGGCTTCGCAGTTTGTGCTTTGTTATTTGAAGTAATTGTTCCTCGTGTAAGGCTTGATAAAGGAAAGCAATAGCGGTTTTGTCTTTTTCTTATCGGGTTGAGTCGATTCAGTCGGCTCTATTGTTTCCCATAAACCATTCGCTTCGAGAATGATTTGTATTCGGATTGCCCATAACGAGTAATTCTCTGGTTTTACGATTAGGCATTGGAATTGAGGTGTACTAATTGTACTAATTTCCTTATTTCCATTTTCTTTCGTCATATCTTAAGGATATTGACAAAAATCTCAAAAAAAAAACTTTTTAACACTAGGTGTGTTGAAAATTTCTATATCTAGCGATTTTTTTTTTTTTTTTCTTATAGGCTATAAAAAAAATTTACGGGACTAGTTTTTAAATCCAAAACTATCCTTAATTAATATAATAAGTAGTATGAGTACTAGGTTATTATATTTTCTAAAGTTTGAGAAAAAGTTGAAGGGTGGCTTTGTTAAATTTGGAATCTGGGGGGTTGATGGAACCGTAGCCAAAATAAAAACCTTGTGTAGCCCTAATATTAAAAACGCGCCTCTCTCTTTTTTCTTGTCTCTTCAGAGATAAAGAAACGTCTCTTTTATTTGAGACTAAAAATCCTTTCTTCTGGGATATAATTCGTTCTTCTCCTTCTCCACTTTCTGATGGTTGACCGCCTATAAATGGCAAGGTTGACCGTCCTTGTTTCTTCTCCGGTGTGTTGTGTTCTTCGCGAGCATTAATAATCCATCAATTTGAAACTTAGGGTTTCGAATGAATTGGGGTTTTTCTATCAGTGAGAGATATGGATGATTGTAGATTGAAATTGAGTCGATTGGTGACTCAATTAAAATTTCTGGGGTTGTGTTATGAACACAACAGATATGACCAATCCAGGATTCAATGGAGAACCGAAGATGGCCTGATTCAACAACAGGAGCTCAAGAAGATAAAGAATAGAGACTCGAATTGAAGAACAATGATTGTTATTAATGGAAGATAGTTTGTTACAATGATGTGAGAGAAGAGAGAGATAACATTTTACAAGTGAATTTGATAACTAGAAATGTAATGAACAAGATATTTATACAAAGGGAGGAAGGAGAAAAATGGGGGGAAGGAGAAATGGGAAAAGTAGTTATTTGAGTATTTGTTGACTTTGCTTGTTTGACTTTCCACTTTGAATGCTGCATATAACAATGCCCACTTCTTGAAACATTGCTTGACCACAAGCAATCTAAGCATTCAAATCAAACTCTGGAAACCTTGCAGCTACATCTTCATACAGCTCCCAAGTTGCATCTTCAGGTCCTTCATTAAGCCACTGAATCAAAAGATAAACTGCTGCAACATTCTTTTTTTTGCCATTTCCATATGTCAAACACCACACGTTCCTTTTTCCTTTTCAACCATATCCATATATCCAATTCCAATAAGTTGCCAGTGTTGAATATGTTTTCTGTTAGGTCATTTCCATACTCAAACTTCCACCATCTACCTTTAAAATAGTAGTTTGTATAGCACACATTTTTCCTCTTGGGCCATTTCCACATATCCAACGTCCAATAACCAAGACTATTTCCATTCTTTTTATCACCCTTGAAATGCATAAGCAAATACCTTACATCTAAATGACTCAAGTTTCTAGTTCCCTTTTCTGAATTTCCCTTCTGCTTCCATCCTTGGTCCCTCTTAACCTCAAGTTTAAGAACAGTTTCCGAGTAAGATGCATGAGCAGTAAAAAATTTACCTTCAACAACTTCACCCACCTTTTCAAAAACTTTTCTAATGTCGTCTTCTATTGTCTCCTTATCTAACCCATGGATGAAAATCTTCCTCCTCTGCTTCATATGCCACCAGGAAGCTACCATGTGTCCACTCAATACACTTGTCTCATTTAAACCTTCTTGTAATTTTGAACAGTCAGTTTCACTATTCACTACTAGCTCCTCTACATCATTCCCACTATCATGTTGTGCTACTTTCATGGTATCATTACAATTCTGATTACTAATTTGCAATTCAATTCCGTTCTGATCGTTATCCTCATATTCAGTTCCATTTTGATCACCTAACAAATATGAAACTACCAAACCATTTATGTCACTTTCAGCCCTGTTATAATGACTCATTTCCACCAAATGCACGCCAACTTCTTTATCTATAACAACAACCTCCTTCACATTCTTAAACTCACTCAAGTTTCAAGCAATAGCATCAAGTTTCTCAATTTCCATACCATCATTGTCAATCTGATTAGAACTAATACTACGCTCCTTATCACTCAATTCAATTCGATCCCGATCACTCAAATCATCTTTTACACTAACCTCAATCAACTCATTAACAATAGCATTCGGTTTTTTAATATCGATTAAAACGGTAGAGCCAAAAATATCAGAATTCGATGATGACGATACACCTAACAAACACTCCATTTTTGGTTTCGGAACTTCTTTAAAAATCTTTACCAACGAACCTTCCAATTTATTCAACAGGCATGAATTAAAGGTCAAATCTTTAACACCATCACTACTTGATTCTTTAACAGTTTCAACCGCACTTACAACCCCATGATCAACTACAGTATCAAGTAATCTATTTTTTACCACCATTGATTCTTTAACAGTTTCAACTGCAACACCATCAAGAACCATATCACCAATGTCATGTTCGACCATATGACTTACTTCTTTAACACCTTCTTTAGAAATTTTCTTTATTGCCATTTCATCAAACATTTTATGTGCACTATAATCTTTTTCGTCTTTCACTTGATAATAACCATCATATACCACGTAATCTTCCAAATCATCATCAAGATTCAAACTAAAACTTGAACTTTTAACACTATTACAAGAAAATTGTGTTTTGTGAACATTACCGAATCTGTGCAAAATTAACTTTCTATAAGTCATCCAAGCCACATTTTTTCCCAAAAAATATGAACTTGTAACAACCTTATGCCACTCTAAAGCTTCGCCAAACAAGTGTAGAGAAATGAGATTTACCTTATGCTCATCAAGGCATTCACGAACTTTAAAGAATTGCTCACTCATAAACATCCATTCCCTAACCCCATTTCCTCCAAACTTTGGAAATTCAAGCTTTGTGACCGAATTGAAGGAGTATTTTCATACGATTAACACCCCGATTCATTGCCACCATATTCGATCACGAGTAACAACACCACCCCTTAATTCTACCAACAATTCCACGCTTAATTCCTCTTTCAATTGTCTCATCATCTCCCTCATAGGCTCATCTTCATTACTGGTACTAGAACGTGTTAAACTAGACATTTTGATCAAAAGTGAACCAAGAATTGAAACAGACTAACAAACTTTTCCAAAATAAAGTAACAATTATAACAACTTTTCAAGAACCGTAACTAACTATCAAGATTTGTAACTAACTATGAAGGATTGACACAATAACACGTTTTGTGATTGAAAATCAGAAAGACGAATGATTTTGGTGCGTATTTTTGGATTTTTTTTTTTTTTTTTTTTAACTGGCCAAGAACGATGCTCTGATACCAATTATTATGAACACAACGGATATGACCAATCCAGGATTCAATGGAGAACCGAAGATGGCCTGATTCAACAACAGGAGCTAAGAAGATAAAGAATAGAGACTCGAATTGAAGAACAATGATTGTTATTAATGGAAGATAGTTTGTTACAATGATGTGAGAGAGAATGAGAGAAGATAACTGTTTTACAAGTGAATTTGATAACTAGAAATGTAATGAACAAGATATTTATACAAAGGGAGGAAGGAGAAAAATGGGAGGAAGGAGAAATGGGAAAAGTAGTTATTTGAGTATTTGTTGACTTTGCTTGTTTGACTTTCCACTTTGAATGCTGCATATAACAGGTTGATTCGTTAATTGAACAGGTGTGTTTGTTCTATGTTGAATCGTATGATGACTTGCGTTTATCAGATTGGTATTTGATTTTTTGTTTTTGAATTTGTTTTTGTTTTGGAGAAATGGTATACGTTTCTGATCCTTTTTGGATTGGGTAACAATTGTTTCGATGTTAATATTTGTCTATTGACAAAGATTTTCTTGCAAAAATGTTATCTGATGTCGGGTTGAGTAATCACAGTTTGTGATTGTTCCCTTGTTGCGACAGATCGAGAAAACACAAAAATATTTCTTGATTTTGTGTTCGAATGAGGTTTGCAGGAAAAATTATTTCCGAAACAAAAATTTGGTCCTTTGATTCTGAAACAGGAATCAAAAGATTGATATATGATGATTTTGTGGCTCTGATACCAATTGTTGCCCGTTTTTCTGGATCTATAATCAAAATATACCAAAAATACAAGAAACAATTGAATTGGTAAAGCTTTTCTATATATCAGTCATAAAATCTGTGTGAATACAATTGCTAACTATTTATACATTTCGAAAGGGTGCAATGAAAATTTATGTTGGTTCAAGAGAGCCAACAGATGTGTCGGTTGATGGCATAACTGCCATATAATGCTTATATGTAATAAGCGTCATATAACCTGCTGCTGTGTTTGACTTTCTTCTTTGACTTTGAGTTGACCGGGTCATATGGGGTGTTGACATAGGTCGATTGGGATTAACCCAATAAACATGTGTGCAAGTTCGTAGAGATTCCAATTTAGGATTTTTGGTGGTAAAGCAATCGACTAACACATTATTCGATTTGCATAAGCGCTAATTATAAGGTTTATTGATTATTTGATCTTATATTTGATTTGTGTGGAAGCTAACAAGGTATGTTTACGTTTAGGTTAATTGTTTATACTATATAATCTATTATCCGCTGCGTACTCTTGATGTTTATGCGTTAATTATATGATAATTAATTTACATGTTCCAACATGAACTAATAAAAGATGATTGCAGATATAATTTTGTAGCAATAGCGCCATATATGAATAATTACAATGGGAAAATTATTTTACACACCTCTTTTATTCACAAAACATACATATAATCAAGAATATAGCATGAAGTATTCAACTACATCAACTGTTATGTTATATATTGTTCACTGTAACTATAATAGATCAATCTGAACCTTTTGTTGATGGGAATGCCGTTGGTAAAACGACTTGACTCTGTCAAGAGCTTCTTCAAGTGAAGACGGTTCTGCAGCAAAAGTTATACGAACCCAGTTTTTTAAACCGACTGTAAGTCCTGCAAAACCCAAAAGAGTTAAATGTTTGTAGCTCATTTTACAAATCTTAAAAGTTTTGTCAGGTAGTTCTTATATGTGTGCTTATTATTACCTGGAAGAAGGATCACTGATTCTTCTTTCGCTAGCTTGAAACAGAAGTCAATGTCGTCACTAATATCTTTTAGTAATGAAACATTCAGTTTCACCTACATAAACCAACATAGGAAACACACAAAATTTAACGAGTTTAACAACACTTTGAATGATGTATCATTGATTTTAAATATAAGTATCTAAATCCTACCATCACAGACATAGCTCCTTGAGGTTTTTGTGGGCATGTTAAACAAGGTATCTCTTTGAGAATCTCGAAACAAAGATCTGATGATTGCTTCAGTAAGCGTATAGTTCTTGCGAAAAACACCTCTTTTGTGTCACTAAGTATATGCGGAACAGCTGCCTGAAACACCAAATATGTTACAGCATATAATATTTTTTCATATGGAAGTTCGGTGACAGCTAAAGGTGCACCATGTATTTTAAGCATATTGCTAAATTTAACTTGCTATTTTATATATAGAAATAGATAAATATGGAAAGAAGACCTGTATAAAGGTTGCTGGACCACCACATATATCGAAGTATTTCTTTAGGCGCTCGACAGTCTGATAAAAAAACCAAAAAAAAAATAAGTTTGGAATACGATATATTAGTAGCTAACGTTTAAGGATCGTGACTGTAACTGCTAAGTACCTTAGTGTTCTTGAAAATGCCATTAGGATCAGTGGTGACGAACCACCCGAGCCTCCAACCAGGCACTAACCATCTTTTTGACAAAGAACCAAGTGTAATAACAGGAACCATGGACCCAAACACACCCATAGGCACAAACGGGTTCTCACCAAATGCTAAATGTCCATAAACTTCATCTGCTACAACAAGAATTTTGTGCCTCTTTGCAGCTTCAGCAATCTAACCAGTGACCTCGCAGTAAGTGTATTTTAAGCAAATCACAATAAGGAGTTCATAAGCAATCATACATATTACCTTTTTTAGATGTTGATAGCTATAGACATTGCCACAAGGATTGCCGGGATTTATGATCACAATAGCAACGGTATTTTCATCAGCTAATTCATCAATGGCATTTAAGTCAACCTCCCAGCCTTTTTCAGGAAGAAGGTCATAATGGCGAATTTCAACATTTCTAAAAGCTGCACAAAGCTCGTAAATTGGAAATCCTGGTTTAGGAACTAAGATGTTTGCATTTGGTTTAGCTAGAATCGATATAGTGACTTCTATAGCTTGTGTGCAGCCTGCTGTTATATATACATCGTCTGGTGATAGTGTGTATGGGAGATCATTTGATAGATATTCCGATATTGCCCTGATAACACGAAATAAATAAATAAAGTTTAAAGTCACTTAATACTTAATAGAGCCCACTAATCATTTCAAAATTCCTGCATATTACTTCTTAAAAGAGAATTCAAAATTTGGTCTTTCTATAACTTCGTTAGCCCATGAACTTATGCTATCAGTATACTTTTCGTATATTATAAATGGCTATATTTTCATGTTTACTTTGCAGTTTAGAGGTAACTTGGTTGACTCTAAAAGTCAAAGGTGGTTCTAGTTACAGGAGTAAGAGAATTCTACAACAGAATTTATTAAAGAAAAAATTGCATAAACTGCAAAATATCGACTAAAACCATCAAGGAAATGAATAGAAATTATGGAAAAATGACATACTTTCGTGTTTGAGGGAGTCCAATGGTAGGAGCATAGCCATTGAGTTTCTGTGATTCAAGAGTTTGAACCACAGAATCTTGAACAACATCAGTGGTTGTAAAACAACTATAAGCAGTTGGGTCTCCCATCCCTAAAGATATTACCCTCTTTTTGTTTTCTTCATCTAAACTCGCCATCAAAATACCAAGAATACCCTTTATCGTCACATTTGTTGGTGTCTCCATTTACACATATAGGGGGTATATTTCGTCTCTGCAATAAAAAAAATGTATATATTGTTGAGCAAATAGCAATGTGCATAGTGAACTTTATATAGTTGCAGCAAGTTGCTCTAGACCACGAGCTGCTTAGTTGAGGAGTCGGGTCCTCAAGACCCGACGAACGTTGTAAATCTTTATAAACAGGGTACGATGGTCGTTTGGTCATCTTTTGTGTGGTATAGAGCTCCCCACATGGTATTGATAGCGATCACATATGACAAATATACAATTCTTGTATCGGTCCATACATGTGTATGTCTGTTTTAATCCAGTTATCATATACTGCTTGCATATAATGATTATATGTTACCTTGTACTAAATACGTTAAAGTTTGACCATTCCAATTAAACTTGTCAAATTCCGTCTATGCACATGTTATATCATTACTATCAACATTACCATACCAAACAATAATATAACAAGACTTGAAAACATAACCATTTGGTCGATACCAATTAAACAAGCTAACCAAGATGCTATAGACCAAGTTCATATCGGTTGTCTAGAAAATTAAAGAAAATGGAACATACCTTTTATGTTATAACTAGGAAATTGACCAGACCAATTTGCTGTTCCACACACTACGTAGTACGTATCCTATAAAGATTTGTATGCATGTATAATTATTAAATATAAAGACTTTGAACTAGGCGTGTTCATTATTTGTTGGATATAAACTCCACGACATTGATTGGATAACGTTTGAATCCTATAAATCTAACCATGATGACTCACCACAGCAGTCCTTCACGTCTCTCCTATATATATTGTTATTTCATTTTTCGAAATTTGTTTTATATATATATGGCATAAAAGTAATAATAATAAGATTTTATGATGCATGAACCAAAGGTTACGATATTAATTTTCAATTTCATTAACCAAGAAATTTGATTTTGTCATTCTAACGAGGTTAAAATATAAGTTAGTAACGTGTGATCAATACGGATCCAGTAAGTACATGAAATCCAAAGTTGAAAATGGGCTAAAGGCCCAACTTTAATAGATGTCTTTAGAGGTTTAGAGATGGTATCATGGTAAAACGAAACAAAAAGTTATGGGCGTTTGGTTGGTCGGTTTTGGATTTGGATTTTGGGTTGATAGTAAAATTATACATTTGGTTGAAAAATATGAGATTTGAAAATGGGACTCAACCCACATTTGATTTGAGGTATACTCAAATCTTACTCAATAAGGTTCTTTTTATGACAAGTCACCGTAGACTAGGGGGTGAGCGCGGTTTCGGAACCGCACGAAACCGAACCGGAACCGCGAGAACCGAGAACTGAAAAACGAATGGCCAAGGAACCGAGAACCGGACCGAGTAACATGTATCGGTTCCGGTTCGGTTCTCGGTTCGGTTCAGTTCCTTGCGGGTCTAACCGATTGGAACCGAATTTTTGTAGATCTTGAATTTGAATTTGTGACAGAAAACTTCATATATAATATAAACACGACAGGAAACACGATGCACACATTATGTGCTAAAAAACTGGTAATTAATGAACCGGTAATTAATGTAAACACGTTGCCTTTATTTGATTAAGTTCATTATGTGCTAAAAAAAACTTCATGAATAAAGATCTTAAGCTAATGATATGAAACTGGTTGTATTTTACACATCATGCGAGCATGACACAAAGATGTGACGAAGAACTGGTCCTGAACTAGATATTTTCATATGATAAGCTCTTTAATAAATAATCCCTATGGGCAAACTTTAATTATACATGAACACAAATTAAAAAATAACCCCTTGTATTAATTTAACTCATGGAATTTTACAAAACGCTCGATAGTCTAAATAAGTACAAAGATCTAATCACAATACATGAGCAGTATTTATCTGAGAAGTGTATACTTGTCATCATGATGAGATCAAATGTATTGTGATGAGAACATTTGAAAATTGAAAATCTAAAACTATAAAGTTCTGTTTTCTGTAGTCATTATAAATTCAAAGTAAATTAAGAAGCCAAAAAGTTTTACAGAAATTAATTAATAAGGAAATTAATAACATGTTAGGTTGATACGAAGATGTTAAAAGAAAACATGCATTGTAATATTGTATATGACATGAATATATCTGGGTAAATAAACTTGCTTTCATCTAAAGATTGTCTTACACAACAAGATATATACTTGATTGTCTTATATATACAAAAGTTGGGCGGTTCTTCGGTTCCGGAATCGATACCCGCGGTTCCGGACCGAATCGAACCCAGAACCGAAAATGGAAATATTTAAGAACCGAGAACCGAACCGCAATTTTAAAAGTCGGTTCAGGTTGGGACGGTTCAGGTTTGGTTCTCAGTTCCAATTCGGTTCTCAGTCTTTTTGCACACCCCTACCGTTGACTTTCTCTCTCTCTTTTTTATTTTGTTTCATTCGACTGGTAACCATAAAAGAGTGTACTATGTTAAAGAAAAATAAATAAAAGTATGTGGTAGTTGTGGCTTTATTTATTATTTTAATATTAAAATAAATATAAATCTCAACTCCATTTTATATTCTAACATATAAAAACAAACAATTTCTAATCCAAATCTAAATTTTAAATTCAAATCCAAATCTTATTCATAAACCCAACTACAAACCAAACGGAACAATAGCCTAAAGATTTATCAAAACGTGTTAAGTTTTAGTTTAACTACTTAGCTTATCAAGCTTTTTTGGCCAAAGAAAATTAAGCTTATCAATCTTTCTTTTTTCTTTTGTCGAAATATATTGGTAGAATAATTAAGCTTATCAATATTTTCTTTTTCTTTCTTATTCTCTTACGTAAACAACAATCCCATCACAGTGGCTGATTTATTTAAGCTTATCAATCTTATCTTTCTTTTAAAAAAACTAAAGAAATAAAAATTCTCTTATGAAAACAACACTCCTATCACAATGGTTGATTATGACTATACGTGAGAAACATTGATCTTGTTTGGGAGAAAACAAAGATGATCAAACACATCTTCTAATGGAAAACCTAGAGATGTTGCATAATAATTGATGCATAAAAAACCTAGAGATGTTGCATAAATTATTATTAGATTATAAAAGTTAAAGATAATACAAAAGAAGCTACTTGCTTCTCGTGTTAGTGATATGGACATGCTGTTTTCTTTATACAAAAGAAGTTACTTGCTTATGATGTTAGTGATATGGACCGGTTGTTTTCTTGGAACTCATGGGTCCCTCGTAAGGTTAATATATGTGCTTAGTGGGTTTTCTTAGATCGTCTCCCCACACGAGCTAATCTTGCGCATCGAGGTTTTCATGCTCAAATTTTTTGTGAAGACCACATGGAATCTACGAACCATTGTTTTTTCTCATGCCCAAAAGTCAAGATTGTTTGGCTTAAGATTTGGAATTGGTGGAAGGCTCCGGGTTCTTTCAATCCCGGTCTGGATGATATTTTGAAAGGAATTCCTGGTTTTTCTAAAGATAAGAGGGTGTCTAAAATTTTTCATGTGGTGTGTATGACTCTCATTTGGCATGTTTGGGCATGGAGAAATAAAATCATTCATGCGCCGTCTATTGAAGTGGCGACTTCAACTCGTCATGAAAGCATTTTCCATGTTGTGCAAAGGTTATCCCTCGTATGGATAGTTAATTGTGCTCCCTTTAGGTCTCGCTCATGGAATTTATGGGTTCATCAGCCGAATGATTTAGGGCTTTCCTAATTTTGCAATTTTCTGTTGGATGGTCTTTGTATATACCTTTTTGTGCTCGTCCTTTGAGCTCTTTCAGAAAAAAAAACATTCAAGTGAAAGAGTAAATGACAATCATCAATTAATAAAAATATAAACTTTTGTAAAAAAAACTGCACCTAGTTGCCAAAATATTTATTGACGATACATGTTAAAATTGTTATAGTTGAAGATGATGATCATCTAATGACAATGATTAAGATGAAAATAATTATATGAATGATGATAATGATGATTCAAGTGCAAATTTAGGAGTTGTTTCATAAATTGAGTGGTTTAGAGACATATTTAGATGAACCTTTTAATTGAGAGTGAGAAGTTTTTGTGGAGCTTTTATAAGAGAAAGCAAATTTTGGACGCACTCATTAAGTGGAAAAGAAACACCCTTTAAAAGATAATTTAAGATGCGATTTATGCAATTGATTTTGATGCCTCCTTGATTCAAGGACGGGGAAATTTTTAATGCGTGTTAATTGAATCTAATCATCCGTTCAACTATTGAATTTAATTTAAAAAGAAAAAGAACACTTCTTAAAATGATGTTGAAGATGCAGACCAAAATAGCACAAGTGTGTTTGACAAAAATAACGGTAATAGTGAACAGTAGCATTGAGTTTGTAAGCAGTAGCTGTGAGTAATAACAGTTTTTTTCTATAAAAACGTTTGGTAACGTAGATGTAGGTGTAATCATGTTGTGTAAAACATCTCATAAATATTCAACTATCCTAAATGTTACTTCATGAAACGTTGGAAAATGAGCATTTCGAAAAAATAGATAAAGCTATTTGTTACTTGCCAAACAAGAATTAAAGGTCACAACGCTCACCGCTCACCACCCAAATTGCATTCCAAATTGCACAACAAGATTTCCGAATTTTCCCTTTGGATACATACCACGTGTCAAGTTTTTGTGGTGTCATGCCTTTTTTACTTTAACAAGCTCTTTTACAAGAACTCTACTCTATTCTACCATCATTAAGTATCAAAGCACTCATCAAACTGGGTTGAGCAAAACAGATCGAAAACCGAACCGAAAAACCGAGCTTAACCAACCATGATTTTTCATTCACTTTCCCATTACCCATGTCTCATAACTTTCAACCAAGCATTCCCTTTTATGAGAAGGCCAAAACCTTCCCCCGCATCTTCAGTGTTCTACTGCTATTGTAAAAAATTTCCTTATGATTAAGTAATCTTATAAAGAGATTATCATATAATTTTCAAGGTTAGGCAAGGTTAGTCCCTATTAGTCGAACTATTACAAAGATAGTCCTTTTTCTTTATTAACTTCTTTTCATGAAAGGTCCTTATGACTAACGGAACCTTAATAATATAACATGAGTTAATTGAAAATCTTAAAATATTATTAAAGTCGTTATTGTAAAAATTGGGGTGTTACAGTTAGTCCTGCCGTTAGTCATTATGTTTCCTTTGTCAGTCCCTAAGTTATTATTTTTACATTATTAGTCCCTAAAGTGTAAATTCCTTAGGTTTTTTTTGTTAGTCCTTTCGTTAGTCATTGGGTTTCAGTTGTTAGTCTTTGAATTTTTTTTAAAGAAATAAATATCATATTTCATTTACGTAAATGTTTAATAAGGCGATATATTTAATTTGTTTATCATTAGTTTATAATCAAGGGCAATAGCTTGTTAATTAACTCATACTTAAAAGGATGTTTATGCAGTTTTAGTTTCTTTTGAATGGTAAATTTTCTTTGTTAGTCCTTAAATTCTTTTTTACATGGTTAGTCCCTAAAGGGAATAGCTTGTTAATTAACTCATATTTAGGGGTGTTTATGCATTTTAAGTTTCTTTTAAACAGTAAATTTCTATTGTTAGTCCTTAAATTCTTTTTTACATTGTTAGTTCTTAAATTGTATAAATTTGACATTAAGTGTGATACTTTATTTTATTTAAATTATGTAATATTTTTATTTTAATGTGATGTTTTATTTAAGAGAAAAGTATCAAAAAGTGCCAAAATCTTTTTGGTAGTCCATTTTGTGGTCAATTTTTCACTTAATCTTCAAAATGGTCATGCGCAGCCACTCGACTCCGCAGCTCCACCCAAAATGTGACACGTGTCATAAGGAAAGTACACTTTTTACTTTTTATTCTACTCAAATAACCACCAAAATTAAGCATGACGGCTACTCAACCTACTTTTACTCGACTTGCATTTATCCGTGCAAAAAAGTAAAAAGTAAAAAAAAGTACAAAACTGCTGTAGCGCCCATGTACTAGCTTCTTTCTCCAATGCATTTATCCACCGGTTTATTTTACTATTTTTGGTAAAAGGTTAATAATATACAGTAAATTAAAAACTTTTGTTGACTTTTGTAGTCGATCATATTGGCTGTGAGATTAATTTTACTTTGTTTTGTTTAATCAGAATATTTGATTATGTGAGATTAAAATGTTTAATGCTTGAGTTGTTTAAGTATTTAACTATCTCGAACTAGTTCTAGTAGGATATTGGGATTGTTTTTCAAAAAGTTAATAACCAGCAATACTGATTGCCTAACAGAGGCGGACCTAGGCTTTGGCAGGTGGTGCTCGGGAATCACCTTGGCCGAAAAATTTCTTAAGAAGCGATATAAGATTTTTCTTAGGACCTACCTTAAAAATTACTTAGGAACCACCTTGGGCTTAAGTTGAGAAAAGAAAGAAAGAAAGAAAAAAGAAATAGAAATATAACGGTTGGTCCGATGTTACTGCCGGAAAAACGAGGAAGATGAAGTCAACAGGGGTGCAAGTTTTATTCTGCAACAAAAGTAAATTACTTTTATTCTTGGAAATAGCAATTTTGAGTTTAGTCATAGTCGTTTGACTCGTTTCTTTAGGGTCCTACTACCCTTGCACCCCCTATAAAAATTTTAGAGGGTGTTAGGGTTTTCTCTCTCCTCCCAATCATTGAGACATTGGTTTCCGTGCCAATGATTGAAAAAAGCGAAAATTACTTAAATGGACCGTAGAGTTTTACTTGTCTTGCAGAAGACCAATTTTTTCAACTTTTCCAAAATATCAAGATTCTCTGTGCCTAGTTGTAACCGAAAACAAAACACACACGTGTCGGCATTTTAAGTAAACAAGAAAACAAAAAAAATAATAAAAAATAGAAAAAGCATTTCGTGCCTAGGTTTAATAGAAATCCAAATAATCCAAATCTTCTACTATTTTGTCAAGTTCCACTTATACTATTAACTTTTAGAAAGAAAAAAAAAATGGCATTTCGAGCCTAATTATACCCAAAAAAAATAAAATGGAAAAAAAAAGTTAGTGGCTTAGGAATTTGTAAACCATTTTAATTATACCCAAAAAGAATAAATTTTCTGGTTGGAAAACTGGAAAGACATCTTCTGGTGGTGTTGAATAAACTTCAACTTCTTCTGGTGGAGTTGGAAAGGTTGTTTCCGGCAATTGTGTTCGAGTTGGAAAGGTAGTTTCCGGCGGTTGTTGTGGACTTGGGAATTGTTGAGAGAAATCTTTGCGAGTCATTTTTGTGTGTATGAGTTGTGTGTGTAACTTGTGTGTGTGAGTTGTGTGTGATAAACAAATCTGGTAGAGCTGTATATATAGGCACATATGATCCCGCTCAAAACTATACCATTTGAATTTGAATTTGAATTTTGAATTTAAATAATCCCGCTCCAATTTGAATTTGAATTGTAATATGAATTTAAATAATCCATGCTCAAAAGTATACAATTTATTTTGAATTTGAATTTTGAATCTGATTTTTATTTTACTTACGTTTAGTTAAAAAAAAATAAAAATAAAAAATAAATAAATAAATAAAATTATACCACCCATATAAATAACAAACGATAACCACCATTTTTTCTCATCTTCATCATTACCCGAAGTGGGATGCCAAAGATCCGATCCATTAGTATGTGTTGTATTTTTTTTCCCATGTCGTTTTTTTTACGTATCATATTTATTTTTTCTTATTATTGTGTTGTTAATGTATTTTAATTATTAATGAAATAAATTTAGTTTATTTGGAAATTTGAAAAAAAAAATAAAGTTGTAGTGGCGGACCCTAAATGAAAAAATTGAGGTTTGTTGTGAGTGAGAGGGTTAGTAGTAGAATTTTGTTATAGTGATGTAGCAGTGACGTAGTTGTGATAAAGAGGTGTTACCTCTTCACGACACCTAGTCCTCTTAGTCCTCACATATACATACTTACCTACTTAGCATCCATTAGAATCATAAAATCGTATGTGCACCTTTTGGCTTTTTATTGTTTTTGGGTATTAGAAGACATGAAATGCCCTGACAACTGACATATAAAACACTACACAAATAAAACAACACACAAATAAAATAACACACAAACAAAAAACAAAACAAAAAAAAACAAAAAAAAACAAAAAAAATAAAATAATAAAGGAAACCAATGATTGGGCCAATGATTGGTCTACTTGAGGTGCATGGGAAGGAAAAATGGGGGTGCAGGATTAGATTGCCCCTTTCTTTATTTTCTTTGAGTACAAAAATTTACTGTATATGATGATGAATAAAAAAAAAAGTACAAAAAGCAAAAAATACAACGTACCTTTATGTCACATCCTGGCCGTCAGTTCGCCGGTTGAGTAGCCGGTTGCTCAATAAGAGAGGTTATCTTAGAAAAGTCGGAAGATAAAAGGTGTACGTAGTTGGGACACGCGGTCACATTTTAGGTGAAGCTGCGGAGTCGAGTGGTTGCGCATGACCATTTTGAAGATTGAGTGAAAATTTAACCACAAAGGGGACTACCAAAAAGATTTTGACACTTTTTGGTACTTTTCTCTTTATTTAATATGAAAAAATTGTGGCAGATGGGTGAACTTACAAACCCGGGATATGAGCGTCTGTTCCACCGATTTAGATTTATGGATTAGTGAAAATAAATTTATTTAATTTGGTCATATAAACTTAGTAACTTTGCCACACTAGGCCGCGAGATTCTGGGATATTCTCATGGGTGGACAATGGCTAGTGCCAAATGGCACCCGAAGTCAGGGTGTTCCCGCCAATCTACACATTTTTGTGAAATTTGGTCATATAAAATATGAGAAATGCTATGATCACAAAAATTTTACAAAAAAATTTCCACACAATGACATGGAATGGTTATTTGTGGATGAAAATTAGAGAGATAATTTAAAAGTAGAGAACGCCACTGGCATTAGATAGTCATTGTGTGGATAATTTTTTGTAAACTTTTTGTGGTTCTAGAATTTCTCATAAAATATACTCTCGCCGTAACGCATAGACAAAGTTACTAAGTTTAATACAAACACAATTATGGTGTAAATATCATACAATTCTCTGTATCTCTCTATCTTTTAAATACCTTATTGAGATGAACAATATCTAGAGGGTTGTACTATTAGAACCCTCTTATGGGGTCACATCATTGGGGAATATTTCTTTTGTCCCCCACTTTTTTCAGTACAACCCAATTTTTTGTCAGTTTTTGTTTCGTATTTCTGAGCTTTTAAGCGTTTGACTTATTAAACTTTATATTTACTGTTTCATATTTTCAGGTTTATAGTTTTTTGATATAAACAAAATTATAAAAATAAAAAAAATGCAAAAAAATTAAGGGGGATCAATCTAAAATTATAGACACCGTCAAAATAACCCCACCCTATCTAGATCAGGTGGACATATTTAAGTTACCCTCAATCAACATTAAAGTCAAAAGAATAGAATGAATGTCCTTATGTTATATGTGCCTCCAATAACTCCCAACAATGGTCTTTCAAAATCTGAGACAAATGTTATATCAATCAACCTACAAACAAAAAATAGATACAACTTGTCACAATATTACCTTTTTATTAAAACTAGACCCATACCGAGCGGGCAATCACAAGCTAGCCATAACTCGTAAAGTTTTACTCGAGTAATATCGATTTTTTAAAGATGATCATTGATTTTTATTTTGCCCCCATAAATGGGTTATTAATATAATGGTGAAAGTTTATAAAATAGTTGCATCATACTCAAGTGGTTAAGGACATTTGCATTTTCGTGGAAATATAATGTTCAATTCTTGTACTACTCTATAGATTTTTGTGAATTATTGTTATTAACTTTTTATTTTTGCTTCAAATATTTGTTTTAATACCAATCACAAAAAGTAAGTATATGCTAAATAATGTGCATATCATCACTAATTCTTAGTTTTGGTTCTCATGCAAACAAATACCAAAAAATTCACTTTCATTCAAAGTAAAGTCGATTTCATTATAACAATATTGGTCGCGTTACTAACATGACCCGACATGACACCAACTTTTAACTTTTGCCCCCTCTTAAAATGATTTCTGGTACCGCCCCTGCCCATACCATGTAAAACATACTTCACCAAATTAGTTCTTACGTTTAATTGTCAATAATCAAGTCATATCTATACCTCTATAGTATATATATTTTTCCTTATCTACTCTTCAAAATAATACTACATTTTATGGAGCATGAAAACGACATGGTAATAACATTTACATGTTTATTTGTCCTTAGTCTAAAAAAAGGTATAGAAAAATGAAAAAATTGAAAATCACGAAAAAGGAAAGGAAAGTAGCAGAGTGCAGGTGCAGGGGGTTAACCAATGGTTCACGTCAGGGGGAAAATAATTCACTAGCTTCATATATCTTGGTGTGGGACCTAGCCGTAAAGCTTAATAGTAACAGTAACACTAACCCGCGCGCCGTATAGCATAGCGGCGGAGGTGACTTCAGGTTGCCGTCATCAACCACTCACTTCGATATCTACATGGGTCATACTATTCCAACCCTCCCTACCCCCTAGCTGCCACCCTTGTCCCCCCTTTGTCCCCGCATTTTTTCTGTATGGATAAACAGTTTACATTCAGTATTTCGACAGTTTTAAGCGTTTTATTAAACTTTATATTTACAGATTCGCGTTTTCGCGTTTATAGCTTTGATATAAAACAAAATTATAAAATAAAAAATAAAAAAAAAAAAAAAAAAAAAAAAATGGGGGGGGGTCTTAATAACCAAATGGGGGGGGTCTTAATAACTCAACCCATCTACATTCATTCATCTCTCGACTATTGTGCAGGCACGATTATTTTGCAGCCTTGTTTTATACTTTTATTTTTGGGTGTTTTGTTTATTTTGTTTGAGTTTTGGTGTAAAAAGAAGATATAAACTCCAAAAATACATTCGTGGTTCGCCAAATTTCACAAGATTAAATTGCGCTTGCGATTTGGACATACTATTGGTTTTTACAGTTTACTCTTTAAATTTAAACAAGAAAACCTTAAGCTTTGTTCAAGAATCCCTATTAACTATATGCTTATAAAACTCATTTGTACCTTAATCAATCGTTACACGGTTTGTGACTAGGTAGCTTGTCAAGTTTGATCGTCGAAGTGGCAGATTTATCTTGGATCTTCTTTAGTTTGGCGTTAAATCATGAACACTCAATGAGCTTAGTCATGAATAATTGAATATATGGTGAATGTGTGAACGGTGTAGCTCGTCCAAGTAGCTCTCCCGAGCAGGCTTTCCGATATCTTTATATGTGATAATTTTACTTGCTGAATTAATTAATGAAAAGTATAAATAAGAAATTAACCGGAAATATAACGTGTGCTCACTGGTCATACGATTAAGCGCAGTTAATGAAGACAAAATTTCTTTTTAAATCAAAAAATGCATTTAATGAACACTTATTAATTTTTAAAATTACTGTAATCAATCATTATTTTGATATTAATTAACTCCAACATTTTTTATATATATAGCTAAACAAATGGTCAATCAGCACAAGTTAGCAAAACGCTATCATAAAAGATTATGAAATAACTCGCATTAATGACATTGTTTCTAACTAAAGAATGCTTTTTTTTTTTTTTTTTTTTTGGTTAAAAGAGTTATCTCGTTAAAATATTATTATTTAAAAAAAATAAAATATAACGGGTATGGGTGAATCTCATACCTCAATTAAAAAAAGCAAACCAAACACACCTACAGTGCTTCAGACCTAGACTAGCATAAAAAAGACAAACTCAAACTTATGATCAACAACTATAAATATAATAACTAAAACTAACGTTTACGAAGATTTATATCCATCGAGTCGCAAAACGCGCGTTGTTCCAGAGTTAAATCTTGGAGGTCATAAGTGTCGTATAGATCAAAATCTTCATCCTCGTGTAAACTAGTATCATATGCACCTCCACTCGGCATGAAACTAGAGGTCTCATCATAAACATCTTCAACTTCATCATCACTATCACTATCCGAAGTAACCAAATTCTCAATCTTATAAAATGGATTATATGCCTTTTTACCCTCATTAACCATAATAGGTGTATGATTAGAAATAACACAAGGAGCAACATTGAATGAGCTAGGGATATCTTTATAGTTATCCATGTGAACCGTAGTAACCTCCTTTAGCATATGAAGTGGCTTACCATCATCACCCACAAGCACAAGCTTCCCTTCAAATATTTGACTTTCAATCTTATTAATCTTTTTCAATAAAAGGTGTAGTACACAGACTCTCAAATGCATCAATGGTAGCACTTTCCTGTTTACTAACAACATGATCCTCATCCAAATCACAAAGGGCGTCAAAAGCATTTGTCGTGTTAATCCCTTCAGCAACCTTTCTTGGTTATTTGGACGTAGATGCCTCCTTAATAGTAGTACTCTTAGTGGCAACCGGCAAAAATTCCATATTCTTGGTCTTAGCAACTCCAAACACCCGCTTATAACTTTCGTATGACAATAGTAAAAAACATCCGATGCTCTCTTATTAGCTCCTTACGAGTTAGGAACATGTTTAGGAGGAACTTTAAGGTATTCTTTAAAAAGATGACCATATACCAAGCATTTACTACATCAAGGAGGATCCCATTCATATTCAACACTAATGGTGTGTTTCGTATAGCCAGTTCCTTTAAGATTATGGACAACGACTTACCAAAGTATCACGAAAGGCATTAGTCGCATTAATTTCAATCAAGGCTCTAGCATAATTACTTCTACCACATGATTCTAAGTACATCTCATTGGTATACGAATCAAGAAGCATATATAGGATTACCAATTTTGAGGCAATAGAACTCAAACAATCTTAAGAATATGCAAAATCGAAACATCATGGAATTTTACCCAAAAGAAGCATAAGACAAATCTTCCTTCAGGAGGCTAGTCTGAGGAGGCCAATTATTGGAATTCCACAAATCATCCATGGACCATCACGAATGATTTGTTTTTGGCAAAAAGAATGCTTTGACTTAGATATTATTGGTAGGGGTGTTCAAAAAATTCGGAAAACCGATGAACCGAGCCGAACCGCTCAATCCGAAACCGAAAAACCCGAAACCAAAGAAACCGAAATAAAAAAAAAAAAAAACCAAAAAAATTGTTAAAGTCTACTTCAAGTTAGCGAGAGTGTCATATAAATTTCTGCACGGAGCCTTCGCTAGACCACCGACGACAGTGTTCTTTTTCATATGTGTTGATACAAAAGTTGGGCGTTCCTGGTTTGGAGCTCCGGTTCTCGTACCAATTGAGAATTGCTGCTTGAGACCTGCGCACTAAGGGACAAGAAACACCGTTAGGCTTATCGTGGGATTGTCTCCCACGATTATCCTCCGGCGTGAGAGTGAGTAATCGGTTTTAGGGTTTAAGGAGTTTTAGGGTTATGAGATCGTACCTTAAACGAGGGATATAACTCCCTTTATATACGCACGGAATCCTTGTTGGTTCCGTGTTCCCCAACCTTCGCGTATCCGCCTAAGTCGGTTGGGAATGATTATCTTCTTATTTTAGAAGATATCGGATATCTATTCCGTAAATAGATATGGGCTTGGGCTTTCGTGAGCCCAAACGCGTAATGATATTGACTCGGTTAGGGCTTACAAGTAGTGGACGTAGTCGGGTTTATGACCGACTCCGACTATACGCCATCATGTCCCCAGTCTAGTATGCGCATGCGAATCTGCGGATGCTAGACTAATGACCGTAGTCCAAAATAAAATAAACTTGCGAAACGTATTAAAGAAGCCATACACATACCCGTAGGTGCGTTGTATCTAGACATAAAAGTGAATGGTAAACGCCTCGTTATTCGGGGGAAAGTGAAGTTAGTGGAGTCCACGTGGCACGTATCGTGTGGATGAGAGAAAAGTATAAAACCACCCTTCATTTTCACAAAGTGATCCACCGTAAAAAAGCAATCCGCCATTGTTGAAAGAGAACTCCAGCTGCAATCTAGAAATTAAACTACCACAAGGTACCCTCGCGTTCGTAAATCCACCACTATGGTCAAACAACTGCATGAGTTCACCTCCAATCTATCCACGAGTGATCTCTTAGAGTTCACTTCGGATTACTACATACCGCTTAGCGTACATCCAGTTGTTCCGAGTGCGCGGGCGTCTATTGCCGACTTCCCCGGGAAGCGTGGGGTATACACGCATTTTTTCCAATTCGCGAATCAACGCGTGCCTCTATCCCAATTCCTGTGCGATATATTGAAATATTATAATCTGCACATATCACAATTGCATTGTATAGGCGCCGTTAAAATTACAAATTTTGAGGTGAACTGCCGTTTCTTGGCGGTGAATCCCACCATCAACCTTTTTCGTGTTCTACCATACAACCCGGTCACATGGGTGGGTGTCCTTTGCTAAGCGCCGGTAGATTTCAATGTTATACAAAGAAGCTAGACGCCGCTTAGGAATTGGAGGGAGTCCTTTTTCGGGTAGATAGCGCGTGTTTCCGTGGACCTATGACTTTCATACCCATGGTTCGCTGGTGAAGGATGAGTGCCCCCCGCCTGGATCCTATGTCGCTGAGGATGCGGAATTGATAAACGCTAACCGCATCCCCATTAATTCCTATCCCGAGGAATTTTTGGTACACATGGGCATCACCGAACTATTTTGGTCCCGAAGATGAGATCCCTATCTTTTTAGAAGCTAATGGCCAGGGTGGGTACTCGTTCTTCCGCACCTCCTTTTATAGTAAGAATTATCTTCCTGTGTTCCCACATTATGTAACCAATGCTGTTTGTTTGTTTCCGATTGCAGAGATGGACCTCTTTACGTTGTTCGCTTGGCGAAGCCGATTGAGGTGGTGACAGTAGCGGCCGTTAAAGGAAGGAGAGGAACCAATCCTATTTGCTACCGCAGGCATGTCATAAGAGCGAATGCGGGGAGACAGAACCGGTTCCTCGGTCGCAGTGGAGGTAACACCCCGCAAAGCCACCCTACTCACGAAGTAACTTCGCTGTAGCACGCCCACCGCCCGTAGCTGTGGCTCACTCTATGGAGGAAGAGGAAGAAGAAGAATCCGGGCTTATTCGTAAAAGGACCTGAAGTGATGACGGTGCAGCCCATCAAGGAAAAAACGCCCGTGGTTCGGATCGTGGCATTATCCTCCACGGATGAAGCGCCGCCGCACCCTTCGCGAGGATGCCGAGCCACGAAGTACAGTACCGTCCATGTATAATTTTCTTTTGTTGGTGAATGTGCTAGTTGTGAATCGCTACCGTAATTATTCGCAGGATGGAGCAGTTATAAAGTCACCCCGAGGGCGAGTCCGATACAGCCGCGATTCTCGAGCCGCGGAGCCGGATAATGAAGACCAATTTGATGCGGACGCACCCATTGAGCATTTGGTTGAAGAATTGGTGCAGGTCTCCGCACAACAAATGCACTAATTGTGAAGCCGAAAGACCGAGTATCCGGTGGGATTGACCAAAGTTCACAAAAGGACCAAACAATAGCTTTGTTGGAGGCGCTTGGCAAGCACCCGAAGGATAGCGCCCATGCAGAGGCTAGGGATCTGAGCGCACGCCAAAACAGGCCGAGGACAAGATGGCACTAATGTGCCAAATAACTCAAGATCGTGCGGAGGCTGCCAGGTATGAGTCTGCGTGCCGTTGGGCCCTTAAACATTTGGAGCAGGGTAAGGAAACTTTGTTCGCGCAGCTGGGGGAGCTTGGGGCTACTGTGAGTTGGTCATTGGAAGTACAGGAGGCGAAACTGCGTAAGCTTAGCCTCGAGTATGACGAGGAGTTGTATCCTCACCATGTCCATGATAGCGAGCGCCAGGTGGCTCATAGGCCACGGTTTCCGCTAGCTTCTCTCAAGCACTGGAATCGCCAGAGGTGGTCAATGCTTTTGGGGAGGTCGCGCAGGCGCTCTGCGGCGTGGTAAGTCGAAAGCAATTGAGAAGCTTCATGAAACGGGCCGAAGGCGCCTATTGAGAAGGTACCAAATTATGATGCCTGAGTCATATGATCACTTGTCCGCCATGCGAAAATGAAGGACTTAGAGCTCCCCATGATTTCGGAGCTTGAGCGCGATCAAGATTATCCGATGAATGTGATTATGGCGGGGTTGACCTTGGCGTCATCGCACCGAGGGTGCCGAGACACGCCGGACTTTTATTTGAAGCCCGGAGTCACGCTCCAAGTACCTGTCTTTTGGCGTCCTAGGGATAGTCAGAATCCATTTGCTTTGGAGAAAGAGGTACCTTTAAAGGAAGTCTTGGAAGCGCATGCGACCCGTCTTGCTAAGAAAGAAGGTATTGAAGGTAAGGCCATTTTGTGTGGGGTTGGTGCGGCTCATTTGCCCGTGTCCGATGGAGTGCCGTAAGTGTGGCCACCGTATCGCTTCGTGATGCGTATGTGTTGAAGGGTGTTAGCGGAGCCAAAGAAGTAACGAGTCACGTTGGCACTTCTGTACCTAAGCGTTGTAGTAGCCGGTAGCCGACATGTTTACTATCTTTTGTAATAACTCGTAGTTATGAATAAAAGTTGCGGTTTTGCTGTGGGTATTATTAAAACTTGTAATGTATACATAGCTGTTTGGTTTTGCGTAAAAGATACCTTCGTTGCCGAAGAAACAAACGTGTACGCCCGTGCTAATATAGGTAATTCATAAGCATGTATGAAAGCCATAGTATACTCGAGAAATAATTCAAAGTATTTTATCACAATCGTGTGTGTTATGATAAACAGCGTCATCGTAAATATCACATTAAGGAATCAAGTGTCTCGGTTCCTAAGTTGTTAAACGTGCACGTATGCGCTTCGCTCATCCATCGTGGGATGCGCACATATCTTATTCCAACGTCTTGAGAACAAGATGTTTAACAAGGATGCGGATCCAAGATTTATGGGTTTGCAACCCTCTTACTCAACAAGTTAGTTAGTAGGTTAACTTATCCTATTACCATCGTGGGTTTATTCGTGGTGCATGCACGCCATCGTAAGGTGGAAAAATAAGAAATTGTTAAGGCATACAAGTATATGGAGATAACAACTTTAAAATGTGTCGCTGAGTTAGCTAGACACGCGGCGTTTATTGATACTTGCAAGGTTTTTGAGAAATACAAAGGAAACATAAATAAAAAAATACATGAATGCTTATTGGGCACTAAAAGTGCGGAGCGCCTGTGCTCTGTGCCGTAGCTATTCTTTATAGGTAGCACCTCTTGAGGTTGCCGATGTTCCATGTGCGTGGTAGGTCACGACCATCCAAGCCTCGTAGCCTGTACGCGCCTGTGCCTATTGCTTCAGTAACCTCATAAGGTCCTTCCCACTTTGGTCCGAGCTTACCTGTATCCTCTGCATGACTCGCCTCATTGGCACGGTAGACAAAGTCGCCTGGTCTGAATGAAACATTGCGCACTTTGGCATCATAGTATCCTTTCATTTTTGACTTCGACCTTGCCTCCCGTATGGCTGCGCTTTCGCGTCTTTCTTCCAAAGCAGTCCAAGTCGACACGTCTTTCGTCATTGTTTGTTGTTACATTGATCTCCGAAGTGCGGATAGTTGGCATGCCGATCTCGCTTGGAATAAAGCTTACGTCCCGTGACTAGAGAAGGGGGTGTCCCGTGGCTGGTTTTATTGAGGTGCGGTGTGCCCATAAGACATGCGAAAGCTCTTCGACCCACCGCCTTTGTGCTGTCCAGCGCGCTTTGATTCCTTCACCCAGGCTTCGATTTGCGCGCTCTACTAAGCCATTGGTTTGCGGGTGTGTAACCGACGCGAAGTGTTGGGTGATATTTAACTTATCGCACCAATCTTTGAAGGGGTTGTCGCGAAATTGTTTCCGTTATCCGAGATGATTTCACCGTGTAATCCGGCGACATACAATGTTGTCCCGCATAAAGCGTTTCACCCGTTGCCGGTGATTGTCGCTCGCTTTTGCCTCTATCCACTTGGTGAAGTAGTCTATAGCCACTATGAGAAACTTAAGACCGCTGCGCTATTGGAAAAGGACTCGCAATATCAATGCCCCATTTGTAGAATGGCCGAGGCGCCGTGATTGGCGTTAGCTCGTGTTGTGGCCGGGCGCGGGGACAGTCTATGAACTTGGCAATCATTGCATTTCCTTATTAGGTCCCGCACATCTCGATGCATGGTTGGCCGTAGTATCCGATCGCATGGCACGCGTGCTACAACGGACCGTGGTCCCGCATGCATGCCGCATGAGCCTTCATGGATTTCTCGCGAAGACGTAATTTGCTTGTAGGGGGCCGACGCAACGGAGCCATGGTTGAAGGAAAGAACGTCGGTACAATATGTTGTCGCACAATTCGAATCTCTGCCAGGCGCCGATTCTCGCGAAGCTTCTGCTGCGGAGGTAATGTTCCTTTGCTTAAGAATTCTGTAATCGGTGTCATCCATGTACGACCATCCTCCTCTATGATGCGCGGAGACTTCCATCTCCGATATTGACTTGCTTTTCAGTGTTTCCACCAGCACTTGCTTTGATAAGTGTGCGAAGCTTGTTGAGGCAATCTTGCTCGCATGCGCTTTGCGATTTTCTCCTCTAGGGACTTGCTTGATAGTAAATCTGTCAAAGCCTTTGATCAGTGTCGTAGTCTTCTCAAGATATGAATCATATTCTTCTTTAGCCACGTATTCACCCAACACGTGGTTGGCCACTAGCCGGGAGTCCACATTTGCTTCCAAGTTACTTACACCCATTCGAGCCGCAATGCGTAGTCCAGCGATTAAAGCTTCATATTCTGCCTCATTGTTTGTCGCGGTAAACTCAAAACGCAGATGCGTGGGTGAATTCCATTCCTCCGGTTTGTGAGAATAAGGCCAACTCTCGACCCATCCACGCATGAGGACCCGTCTGTAAACAAAATCCGTGGATCTTGTAGTTCCTTTTCTCTTGGTGTAGGTACTTCGTCGATATCCGGCTTCGATGATGAAATCTGCCGTAACTGTCCCTTTATTGCAGACGTGGTCTAAGAGATGTTATGTTCGCCTAGCAACACACTCCACTTCGAGTCGCCCCGGCGCATCGGGTTTGGAGATGATCGCTTGATGGCTTGATCGTGATTACCGCTATTGGGTGCGCTTGGAAGTATCGGCAGCCGCCATGCGGCAAATACTAGTGCCAAGACCAACTTTTCCATGGCACCGTAGTTCATCTCCGTCTTTTGAGCGCTTTCGACAAAATAGATAGGGGTTTGCACCGAGTCCCTATCTGTTAGTAGCATCTGCACCGACGCCCCATGAGTCGCCGATAAATACATGATCGGTTCTTCGGTCGGGGTGCCACGAGTGTTGGGAGCGCTGCTAGATCTTTGTTTGAGTGTAGTGAAGGCTTCTTCCGCCTCCGTCGTCCACCGAAAGTCACCCTTTTTTATACACTTCTTGAGTGTTTTGAAAAGAAGCAATGACTTTTCTGGCGATTTAGACAGAAACTTTGCTGAGGGCCGATTTCGTTGAGGGATTGGACTTCCCGCTGCGTGGTGAGGGAAGTTCTATTACCGCTTTGTCTTTTCTCGGACAAGGTTTTATGCCATCAGTTCTATCAGTATCCTAAGAACATGCCTTCAGCCGAAGGTGCATTTCTTAGGATTTAGCTTCATGTTGATTTCTCGTAGAGTCTTGAATGTTTCTTCTATGTCGCGCACAAGTTCAACTTCAGTATGGCTTTTATGACCGGGTCATCCACATAGACTTCCGTGTTACGCCCACCTGTTTGTCAAAGGCATTGTCTACTAACCGTGATAGGTGGCACCCGCGATTCTTCAAGCCAAATGGCATTTTGTATAACAAGAAACGCCTTGGCTTGTGTGGAAAGCTGTCTTTCCTCGTCTTCCTTAGCCATCTCAGACGGTGATATCCCTTGTACAGCGTCAAGAAAACACTTTAACGGGTATCCGCACAAGGACTCTATTTTCCGGCCTATCTCTCGTAATGGATACAGCCTGCGGGCATGCTTTGTTAAGGTCGGTGAAGTCTACGCACATTCGCCAGCTACCATCGCTTTTTGACCATTACTGGATTAGAAAGCCAGTCGTGGTAGTAGACTTCACGCATAATTCCCGCGGTTACCAATTTCTGTACCTCTGCCAATTGCCTGCCCTCTCGGGGCTTGGCCACGCTTCTTCTGGCGTATCGGTGAGTACCCTTGTCGGATTCTTAGTTTATGCTCTGTGATCGAGCGTGGTACTCCGGTCATGTGTTTTGGCTCCCACGCGAAAATATCCACGTTCTTTTGTAGGAGCGTGCACACAACTGCTTTGCCGTTGTCCGACAATGACCCTCCAATGGTTATCTCCTTCGGGTATTCCGGGTGAATTAGACCTTCAAGTTGGGGACTTTGGCGCGACGGTTTCGGAGTTGGTTCCATTTCGCATGTAACCGTGTTACATTCTCTGTTCGGTACCGTGGCATTGTAAAGAGTAACAATGCCCCCTGCTACTAGGAATTTAAGCATCCCGCACGTTGATGGCACCGCTGAGCGCATGGCTGATATCCCGGTCTCCCAATAATGCCATTGTATGGCGAGGGGATTTGATCACCATGAAATCCATCCAGTTGTCGAGTGCTCTGCGTTGCCAACGCCGACTAGTAATCGCAGCTTGCCCCATGGGCCATATCTTTTCACCCGTGAAACCAGTGAGTGCCGTGTTGACCGGTTTAACTGAATTTCGGTCGTAGTCTTTTAAAGCAATGCTCATACATGATATTTGCCGATGCCCCACCATCAATGTACATGCGGTGTATGTCGTGACCACCCGCACTAATTTCAATGGTGAGGGGCGCTGCTGCTGCGTTGTCCCGCTAGAGTAGGGAAAGAGATTTCGCTTCTTCGGAAAACTCCCTGGCTGACCTTTTGTTTAGTGGTTCGTTGCCACGTCTGTATCATGTAGATTGTGTCGGCCTTATCTTTGGGTGTCTCCTTCTTGCTTCCATTCTTTTGTTTATCTCTTCCTTCTTTAATGTTTTTAACTAAGTGGTCCACCGCCTCCTTAACCATCTTGTCGATGAATTGGCGCACTGGACACACTCGTTAGTGGTGTGACCCCTTGCTTGCGCGTGGTAGTCACAGTATCCATTCCCAGTGCGCTTATCTTCTCGTGTACGCATCTGCGGTGGTCTTGGGAAATTCGCACCTTCCGCTGCGAGTATTTCCTTTGGTGTTTTGATCAGGGGAGTATACTTGTCATTATCTCTGCCGCTCCTTTGGCTGCGATAGTTCCTATTGCGGTTACTACCTCGGTCATTCGATTGCCTCCCGTGTTGTTCCCTGTGGCGGTAGCTCGAGTGGTTCTTTTTGCTATCCGCCGCGACGGCTTCTCCCTGGACAAAAGACCGAGTGCGCTTCATGAGTTCATCAAAGGTCTCCGGGATCTTGTCGTTCAACCGCTTGATGAGTTATGGGTTATTAATCCCATTCATGAAGCCCGAAATCTTCGATTTCAGACATGCTTTAACTTGCATGCATTCATCTTTAAACGTTCCATGAATGCGCCAGATTCTCCTTGGTGCGCTTTACCGGCGAGTTCAACAGATTTTTAGCGCACTTTTTCGTTGAGTAAAATTTAGGGGAAACGCCTTTCTCAACTCTTCAAAACCATTGATGCTTCTTCTTGGGAGTTTGTTGAACCAGCTCACGCACTTCCCACTAGTGTGGAATTAAACATATGGCACCACACTGGTTGTGGCCAGTTCTCAATGGTCGCGGCTGATTCAAAGATTTTAGGTGATCGTCTGGATCACCTGTTCCATCATAGGTCTTGACATTCGTAGGCATGCGCCTTTTTTTGTTTTCGGAGAAATCACCGATGCGTCCGTGAACGCATCCACTTTCTCGACGGCGCCACGGAGAGACATGTCTTCCTCTTGGCTATCGCGTCGCTTCTAGACTTCCAATGTCCTCAGATCACTATCCTCGTTGTCCGAGGAGTTATCAGAAGATGAATTTTCCTTCTTACGGCATTTGCGCCGGCCATTCTCGTGAGTCGACTTGTAGTCCGGATCTGAAGGGCTCTCACTTGGGGAATACTTTCGCCCCAGTCTGTCATGTACTTTACGGCTACCTAGTCCGCATAGCACCGGTGACCGTCCTTCTCCATCACTATCACTCAAATGTTGCGAGTGAGATGTCTCATCACCTTCGATTCTCCTCCCGATTCTGTTGAATATCGGGAGTCGGCGGCTTTCTCTTCGCGCTTCTCTCTCGATAGCGCGTGGGGAAGCTTCAGATTCAGAACCGAAATTGAGTCGGGCTTTCAAGTTCCGACCCGATCTCTTCTCTTCCTCTTGCATGAGGGCAGTTAATGTTTCATAGTTTTGGGATACGAAAACTTCGGCGCTAACTTCTGGCGCGACCCCTCAAGAGTGGGTGTGTTTGTTTCTGCCGCTATACCTTTATCCCTGCCTGTGCCTCCAGTACCTTTGTCAGGTTAGTTTCCTGCACCGATTGGAAGGGAGTAGTAAAGACGGTGCGCAGTGGATCTACTCCACTCGTGGTGGTTGTAGTGGCTTGGGTTGTTCCCGAGTGTGGTTCCACCAAAGGGAAGATCAAGTCTTGGCATGATCCCTTATTTTTAGCAAATACTGGTTGTCCCAGTGCTTAGGGGTTAGTCCACTTTGCGACTTCTTCCCCATGAGGTCCTGATTGCGATCGCCGATTACCGTGCTTTGTCATTCTAGTGTCGGTTCTTAGTGTAGTGTCCCACGGATGGCGCCACTTGTTGATACAAAAGTTGGGCGTTCGGTTTGGAGCTCGGTTCTCGTACCAATTGAGAATTGCCGCTGAGACCCGCGCACTAAGAGACAAGAAACACCGTTAGGCTTATCGTGGGATTGTCTCCCACGATTATCCTCCGGCGTGAGAGTGAGTAATCGGTTTTAGGGTTTAAGGAGTTTTAGGGTTATCAGATCGTACCTTAAACGAGGGATATAATTCCCTTTATATACGCACGGAATCCTTGTTGGTTCCGTGTTCCCCAACCTTCGGCGTATCCCGCCTAAGTCGGTTGGGAATGATTATCTTCTTATTTTAGAAGATATCGGATATCTATTCCGTAAATAGATATGGGCTTGGGCTTTCGTGAGCCCAAACGCGTAATGATATAGACTCAGTTCGCACCGGGCTTACAAGTAGTGGACTGTAGTCGGGTTTATGACCCGACTCCAGACTATACGTCATCAATATGTGTCTTGTAACAATATAACGTTACAACACCAGCATGCATGGTGTGACATTTATTATGCGATCCCCTATTCGGGGAATCGAATACAATTTATTGATTTATCTTTGCATGGTGCGTACAGAGGTGAGGTTGGCATCATTGCCTGAAAATTACAAACATGAAATTTTTTTAGTGAACAAACCATTCTATTACATGTGCATGTTGCCTCGATGTGGTGGACAAATTAAGAGGCGAAGTTTATCAAAAGTTAAAAAGAACGGTAACACAAAACTTTTGAACTGGGTGCATTTTATTAGCACTAATATTGACTTTTTGAATGAGAAAACACATTAATATTGGCTTTTAATATCGTAAGCGCATAAACTATTTCTTCATGAAATATGGTTCATTATCTCAACATATTGTGCGTGCCTTTGTTTAAGCACGTTCTGTAAACTATACAAAGTAGATAAGTAGTGTAATTGCATTGTTTTTCCAACTCATAGAGTTGAGATGGAAACTGAATACAATGATTAAAGAGCATCTCCAATTGTGAGTTTGAAAAAGGTTTAAGAATAGCTTAAACATGGGTTTATGCATATATTAAATCCAACTATTAAAAATGAGTTATTTAAACAATAGTTTAATATAGCTCAACCTATTTGTTAACTTATTGACAAAGTGATTATGTGTATGAAGAAAATAGGTTAAAGATTTTGGGATTAAGTCGTAGAATATCAATTTACTTTTTAAAATGTCTCATTTTGGTACGTGTATTTTTTAAGTTGTAGAATAGCAATATACTTTCAAATTGTCTCATTTATGTGTACTTTTTTTAAGTTGTAGAATATCAATGTACTTTTTATAAGTATTCCAATTTAGTACGTCATCAACGTATCAAATTGGAACACTTATGGAAATACATTGCTATTCTACAATTTAAAAAATGTACACGTACCAAATTGGAACACTTATGAAAGTACATTGCTATTCTACAACTTAAAAAAAGTACACGTACCAAAACGAGACACTTTAAAATATACATTACTATTCTATAACTTAATCCTAAAAAATACATTACTATTCTACAACTTAATCCTAAAGATTTAAGCAAAACACTATTACTCCATCCGTCTCAAAATAATAGTCCACATTTCTTTTTTTTTTGATGTCTCAAATTAATTGTCCACTTTTCTTTTATAGTAAAAACTAAAGAATTTTGTGAGGGAATATTCTTTTTAAATGGTTGAAAATTAAAGTGGTCCAACTTTTATTAAATTGTGTGTTTTTTGTCCCTTGACAATAATTTTGAGAAAGAGGGAGTATCATTTAAAAAAGATTTAACTTTAAAATTTGTCATATGTGCATTGGAGATTATTTAACAGACTAGTTAAGGATTCAAGACCATTACTTACAAACTATGACCATTAAATAACAGATAAAACTACGCGAGAAACTCATTGCCTTATCTAATCATCGAGACTCCTCATTGTCATACTATGCATTAAAATAACAGACTATTTAGTCCCATTGATATGAAAAGGCACTAGCCCAAACTTTTGTATGTGATTTACTGTTTTATTTTCATTTATTTACCCTTTGTATTTTATTTTTTCAAATGATTTTGTACTTGTTTATGTAATCAAAAATTAAATAAAATAGTTGGTAGAAAAAGATATGACATTGATGAAATGACTTGTCATTGTAGGCAATCCTTGGTTTGGTTGATAATGAATGTTAGGGAAGGTAGACTTTTTTTATTACTATTTTCCTAAAATCAATTTTGATTTTATTTACCAAACTTCAAAATCTCAATGTACTAAAAGTCAAAAACTGTAAAATATCATATGTAGCCTGTCTATCCACATGATTTTCAAACAACTCCAATGTAGCACGTAGTAGTTGTTATGTGTAGTATCTAGTATCTACGATAACCTAAAGTATACAATTTCCTAGCTCAACATGCAAAAATAAAAAGAATTATGACTTTTTTTCAAAAAGAAAAAACAACATTTAAGTTACTAAACGAGTACTCGCGTATAGCGATAACTATAACGATGTATAGTCTTCGACAAATTCCGGTTAGATCAATTATTTTTCGTGTTCTTTTATCCGTGTGTCGAGGCTTAGAGATAACGGTTTTGTGTAGCCAATTTTAGATAGATCGATATTTTTGCGTGTTTTTTTCATTGTAAGGCTCAAATAACAATTGTGGTAAAGTAAAGCTCGCGTCTAGTAGCGACGAAATATATACTTTATTACACGCGATGTAACTGGTGGTAATTTGTATTCAACAAATTTTGTGAGACGCTTTTATTTTGTGAGCGAACAATTTTGTTGATGTGCTTTTAATTGTCTCGTTTTCTTGAAATAGCGTGAGACCTTTGTTGTGCACATATACTAATTTGTGTCAGATCACGTGAATCCTAGGCCAAACTACTCATATGAGGATGCTCTTCATTTGTGAATTTTGATAGTAATATGAAAAATAAGACTAATCTTCATTTTCTTTCTAATGACGTGATGGTAAAAGTCATTTTTGTTATTGCCTTAATCTTTATCTTTACTATATAAAATGTAAAAATGCTCAAAGGTTAAAATGAAAACTTGAAATTTGAATGTTGAAAGTCAATATTCTTGAAATACTTGAAAATTGAATGTTGAATTTGATGTCTATGCTTATGAACAAAAAAAGGAAAGAAAAAACATTAAATATTAACCAATATTTAATGGGTATATATTGAACTAGCTTATAAGACTCGTTGACACCGGGTTTTTTTTAAAAAAAAAATAGATAAATGAGATGATAATAAAAGTAAGGGTCATTTGCATATATATCCCTCTAAAGATATAAAATTGTATATATATCCTTTCCATGCATACAAATCATTGTACTATGTGCATCAAAAACTTGTAAGAATGATATATATGGAATTATTCACCTTTGGAGGGATATATATGCAATTCCCCCCTAAAAGTAATAAGATGAAAAAAGATGTTGCAAAAAGATGAAAAATTAGTATGTAAACAAAATAAGAAAAATAATGAAAGAAAACAAATAGTGAATCTGTTATTTATTAATATGAAGTCATAAGTAAAACATTGGTGTGAATTACAATAAACATGTAAAAAAGAAATTCGTATCACATTAAGTGAATATCCGAACATACGTGTTGATAACTGATCAAAGACCGTGAAGAACCTCTTTATAGACTACATTTGTAGTAGTCTTCAATAAATTACTATCGGCATAAGAAATAACAACCTTCAAACCCTTTTTGCTTTTTACGCGTGAAAGAGCCACATATAATTGTCCGTGTGTGAAAACAGGACGTGGTAGGTATAAACCAACTTTCGAAAGTGATTGTCCTTGGCTCTTGTTTATCGTCATGGCAAAAGAAACCCACAGGAAATTGTTTGCGCACGATCTTGAGTGGTAAATGTTTATCCGATGGAGTAATTTTCAACCTTGGAAGTATAACCGTATTCCCAAAATGTGTTCCGTTAATTATTTTGGCTTGAATAGACGCACGCGTTAATTTAGTCACTTGAAGCCTTGTCCCATTACATAAACCTTGTGATTGATTAAGGTTTCTCAACAACATTATTGGGACACCGACCTTCAATGCGAGCCTATAGTTTGGGACACCCGAAAATTTTAAACCGTTGATAAATTCCGGTGAAAACACGGCTCGGTCTATAGCACCACCACGGTCATTTTTATCTTTGTTGTCACAACTAAGATAAATCATTTCTTCACCAGGAAAGGTTTGAAGCAAATGATTGTTAATACTATCAACCACTTCATTGGTGGGAGCAAGAATGGCATTTTCCTGGAAGTAAGACGGATCACCTATGTTATCAAAAATGTTTGGGTAAGTGAAATCTATAATAGATTGTACGGGATCATTAGTTTCATGTATTAGAATATCTTCAGGTATATCTATCAAAACCTCTCCGTCATGTTGTCCTCCAATATCTCCATCTCATACTTTCAATATCCATTCGGCAAATTCCTTTATCTCAGGTACATCCTCAGGCCGTGATCCGACCGTAAGGCGCATATTAGCGGTTAATTTTAAGACTTTGCAATGATCCCACAAGTACGATTGTTTTAAAGATGCATTTACAATGTCTTGCCGGGTACCTTTTGGAATAACGGGCAGCACCTGCCTAAAATCACCGCCAAATACTACAGTCATATTACCAAAGGGCCCATCAAAACGCTCGTACTGTTCTTACGCTAAGATATCTCTCAATGGCCTATCTAAAGCCTCAAAGCACAACTTATTTGTCATGGGAGCCTCGTCCCAAATAATAAGCTTGCATTTCTTCAACAACATGCCCAGGTTACTTTGCGGAGTTATTGAGCACGTAGAAGTCTCATCAATATTTATCGGAATATGGAACCTCGAATGAGCAGTCCGTCCACCCGACATCAATAAAGATGCAATGCCACTTGATGCAACGTTTATGACTATGTCACCATTTCTTCTAATCCCGGCAGCAAGGGTTTTCCATAAATATGTCTTACCAGTCCCTCCGTATCCGTATACAAAATAATTTCCTCCTCTACCGTTTGTAACGGACGTCATGATGGTGTCATATACATTTCTCTGTTCCGTGGTTAACGCGGCATATCGAGTCTCGTATTCAGCTGAACTCGATGGATTATAATCTCTCTCAGCAAAGCTTAGCCTGTTACCAAAGTCGGCGATGTAAGTGTCATCTGGATAAGGAAGTTCTGGAAAAGCCTTCAAAGTGGTGCCTCTTGAGCGCATAAGTTGTTCGATATAGAACAAACAAACATTCTTTTTCTCGTCGTCGCTTAGTCGTAAACCTGTATCAAATTAGCTATATATGAGGCGTAGCTTATGTATGCAGGCGTAGCTTATGTATGCAAATAACAGTTGTCAAAATTAGTGAGCAAAGGTAGGATATTTATAGAGTAACATACATATCGTAAGAATCAGTAGATACTTTTTTCGTTGAGGTGACTTGCAAAAATATGGTCTTTTAACAGAGATGATGAATCAAGAATTTGTAATAATTAACCATTTCCATTCATGTATAAATTTATAGAAAAAGTTAGTAACAAAGCTAAGTTGGTGGTTATACCTGGAATGCCTAAAAGAATTCTTCTCTTGTACTCGACATCTTCTGATAGCAAATGCCAAGTTTGTAACCAAACTGTCAATGGTGTGTCAAGCTCTTTTTGGGACAATAATGTAACAAAAAGGTCGCAAAATGCTCGCAGAGGACCAATGGGCTGCCTCTTTAATACCATCAATATGTTCCTTGTCATCATCTAAAAGTCCCGCTTGCGTAGCGTGCATCTTTGTAAGTAGGATAAACTACACCGTTAATTTTCCTTATCTCATGTGATTTCGACAACCTTTTGACTATTTAGTAGCATCCGACAATAGTAACCTTCACTGGCTGAGATTGGCACATTATGAATTCTGCCAATTGCATATTGTTTCTTCCTATGTGTCCACGTTCTTTTTGCAATATTCCATACAAATTTTGTAGGAAACTCAGCATATGTTAACTCCCTTGCTGATGGATACATTTCGTTCATATGCATCCATGATTCGAACATAGAAGCACCAACCGTTGGTTTGTGAATAATGGTTTCAAGGTCAGAGTTCTCACCAAATACAACTGGCCGGTCGCCTTCGAGATGAAATGAGAGACGTTCAACATTTGGTTTTCTATAATGTATCTCAAATCCAAATATTCTTCAAGCGGCTTCACAAGCAGATAGGTACCTACAATCATCGAACGCCTTAATCTCGTCAACAGGTTTATCATTCTGTTGACAGTCTTCGGTTGTTGCTGGTTCATACAACTGTGCTGATACTCTATCGGGACCTTTGTTTATGTATTTAAACAAATATTTTATTGATCCCACCTGATTGCACAATTCAACATTGATGTGGCATTGATAACGTTTCAATAAAATAGCGTTATAGGGAATAACAAAACCGTTGTGCAACTTATGTCCACTCTTAACAACATGGATCCCGTTATCACGTCTTCTATATACAGGGTAGCCTTCCGAGTCAACAGAGTTGTGTTGCATAAACCTTTTAAGGAAGTGTTTGGTACATTTACCATCATCCATGCAAACCTGATTTGGGTCGTCAACACCACATGGGCCATGCATCATAAAATCGGAAACTAAATTGTGCAGATCGGGATCCTCATTTTGGTCCGTATCTCACGGATATGTGTTTGTCAATATGTTCGGCGTTTGGCGCTTTGTCATCCTTATGTAGAAACAAACAAACATGTGCGTGTGGAAGCCCTCTTTTTTGAAATCCAACGGTGTATACAACTGCACAATATTGTTCAAATAAACATAACATCAGTTGTAATTCTAATTATACACATTTTGTATAAGACTACTGTGACAACTCGTAATTTCAGGTCATTTTACAAAATTTAAAAATTTCACTATTCATCTCGGGAATTTACTATTCACTAGTTACTATTCATAATTTTACTATTCACCATTTTCGAAGTCGAAGTAATATTCTGAGAACGTATTTCAAAATTTACTATTCACGAAACACTATTCATTCCCGGAGAAATTCACTATTCATGCTTCACTATTTCATCGTTTATCGTAAACTACGAGTATCAAATTCGCGTAACCTTAATGGTTTAGCTGCGAATTCATGAACATTTCATCAAGGACATTTCATATAGACTAGGTTTAGTCTACATATCATTAGCATCGTTATCATCATTTCAGTTCATGCTTGGATTTGCATTTTTCATTAAACGTTTATTTTCCTATTAAATAAACGCTATCGCGTAAACATTTATTTTGAATATTGTTCCGACACTTCCAAAAATATTCCTAATATATTTTTATACTCCTTTTAAGACTATAAAAATTATATTATTAGTTTACCCGATGTTTTCAATTTATTTCGTATATAAATTGTTATGTTTATATAACTACGACGGTTTTCGTAAATTCAACTCGATAAAATATTTATTCACTCAATACTTGTGAGAAATGTATTTTTATAATTTTTATGACTTCATTACATTTTATTTTGTTCCGTTAAAATCTATTTTTAGTTAACGCTACACTAAATACCTACCTATACTTTCAAATTACACATTATACTTACATCTAAATACTTTAACTCAACAAAAATCATTAAACACCCCCCAATTCACTCTATGACCGCCACATATCCCCTGTCATCATAGTTGAAAATTTGATCTTTGCAACTAATTGGACACATATACAAAGTTGGATAGATATTTGTCTATTACATATTTTATACTAAAAGCAAACACATAGTTAACACTTTTCTAAGGTGAAAGAAAAAGGGAACTCTCTCATCCCCTTTGTGATGTTCGGCCATATCAAGAACACATGAGAAATCCATAAATTTTTCAAGACTTATGTGTTTATTTAGCTCTACTAGTGATCTATGTTAAGGTTTTGAAATAAAAACCTATAGATTAATTAAGGTTTTCATCATTTTCTTCCACAACATCATTCAAGTAAGCATTTCATGATCATCATAATTCTTTCATATTCAGTTTTATGTTATTTCATCATTTTTGCAAGAAATCATGCATGTTACATATGAGTTTATACCACTTTTAATGTTTTTATTACATATTATAAGTTATAATTATCCTATAATGAATCCCTTGAAACATATCACTTTTGATGATGTCTAGGAACCCATGACACCCTAAGAAGGTGTATGGTAGGATTTGAATAGCTTCGGAGTTGTTTTGAATTGGTTAGAATAGGTTTTGCGCCAGAAAAACTCATTTCGACAACTATAATTAAGGGTCTGTTGGTTTTTGTTAAATCTGGAATTTTCGTCAGTTGATAAAAATTTTTGGGCTAGATATTTAGAAAATACACTTTAAAACGAAAACGTGGCCGCTTGAACGGGTTAAAACGGAGTTATAACGAAGAAGTTATGAATTTTCCAAGTTTGACGACAAAAACTAATTGTTTCAGAAAATTCAGCATGCTGTCTCGACTTTTTACGAGTCAAAAATGAGTCTTAAGCGTTGTTAAATGTGTCGACTTATCAAAAATATATTAGTATATGTTATCACGATTCCGTGGATATAAAGAACGTTGAAAACGGACTTATAACGACAAAGTTATTCACATTTTAAACAAGTTGCCGTAACTTTTATTATAAGTACAATTATATATTTCTATTAGGCAAATATTACGGCCAACAAAGTGACCATGTTGAGGGTCGTTTTTAACATGGATGTAGTACTTTTTATAACATAATGTCTTCTATTAAAAGTAAGTTCACCTAGCCTATTTTCCAAAACGTCCAACCGTTCGTCAAGCGGAGTTGTAACGAATAAAATACGGCCACTTAAACTTTGCCGAAAACCACCCTTAAACAATATTTTGGACAAAAGTACCATACTTTACCTATATTTTTCTCCATGATCGAGACCTCTATGATGAAAACTTAAATGCTAAAACTTTGAGATAATGATACAAGCTTCCCAAAACCGTTGAGTTTGTTTCCTAACACTCGACGTGCACCATTTTACGACTAGCTTTTCAAGGCCGTTTTGTCACTTTCATGAAATTTCAACGACATTATTTTACGACGAAAAGTTATAATTTCACAATAAATCATTAAATGACTATCGTAAGATATCATTTCAACATAAACACTTGTAAAGTATTTTATAACATGACGAGATGTCATAAACATATATTTCGACGATAAATTCTATTTTCAAAAGCGTACAAGTGGTATAGATTTCATATGAGTTTGCATGCACGACATTGTTTCATGATTTACATTAGAACATATCATTCATAATAGGTTACGGTCAGAGGTTGCCCTCATTTCAGATTGCCATTATATCATCATTATCATTGCAACATGTGAGTTTTCATAGCCCCGATTTAATCAAGTTTTTACTTTATTTCAAACCTACGGGGGAGAATCCATTGCACATCATTTTTATTACGATACCAAGTATATCAAATTCATTACATTGCTTAAGTTACCTCATTGCCCGTTAAATGTCCCCATTTCATAATCATGAACCGTTAATTTCATAGAAGCGAGGGTGAGTGGATAGATCTATCGAGGGTGACACCTCCATCCGGGTTGGTGGATTCCAACTGGACGGATGCATTTCATTTCATTATCATTATTTGAGTTGTTTGGCAAAACACTCTGTTGGGGCGAACATCAGTTAAGCTTCGGTGTCATGTGCTTAAGCAATTGTATCATTTTTGTGACATCATTGTCATACATAACTTATACTTGTGGTAGTCGTATTAAACATATACATAAACTCTATGAACTCACTCAACCTTTGTGTTGACACTTTTAGCAATGTATTTTCAGGTAACTAAGGCATTCACTTCATGGCATGCATGTGGACATATCATAGAGTCGCGGTGACGACGCGTCTCACATGGGATTTATACACTTTAAAAACATCGTTTGACTTGTACCAAACTTATTTTCCGCACATGTTGATTTTCATTTGGGACCTAACTTTGTAAACTCTGATTATTTTATTAAATCAAACGATGTATTTTCCAAATGACACTTTAGGTCATTCAATATAACTGTGATTGTGATGCTATGACAGTCAACCCCTAGGAATTCCATTCTGCTGCAAAACAGGTAATTTGGGGGTGTGACAGATTGGCATCAGAGCTTCAGTTATAGAGAACTAGGTTGCATCATTGACCCTAGACTATAACTACATTATCATAGCATCTCATCATTTCATCATAAGTGCATAGTCACTATACATGCGGTTTCATACACACATTTTGCGAGTTATTTACTTTCATTTTAAATCGATTGTCACATAGATGCCTTCAAATACCCATCCCATCATACTCACATCACATTGACATGGAGAATGCCCTGTCATTCCCTATCACAATTTTAACATCAGTTGACTCAACACCGATAACATCAGATGATGAGACTGAACCCTTTTAGGAGGACGAAGTTGCACCTACACCATCACGATCACTATTGATTCACTGTAGGATCAGGACAGTTTTTATCATTCTGTTAGGACAGATCATACCATTTGGTAGAACTTACAGGCTTAGTCCTAATGGACCTATTAGTCATACATTTGATTTGCAGCTTGGGAAGCGTGCATGATTTAACACACCATTACCATCTATCACTAAGACTATAGACACTACACCATCTCATAGGTTTGAGGACTGTGAGAGTTTTAGGGCTATTGCTGCTAGACAGCCTACTGCTCCTACACTTGAGACACGATTAGAGTACCAACAGGAACAGATAATAAGTACCTTTCTAGCTAATGTAATATGTATCATTTATTATCTCCACGATAATCACAACCTTTTTTTATTTCATTCCTTATTCCAATTGCCTAAATTTTCAATCATTTTGCGACAATACATCACTATCTTACTAGGGGTTAGGCCAACTTTGTTCTTGACCAATTAGGAGACTATTACCATTCTATGAGGTTCTCCCATGTATCCTACAAACCACCTCACAAATTTTATTTCAAGTTATTCTGCTACTATTTCATGAAATTATTTCACTTAATTTTATTTCCAGCTATTTTATCACCATCTTAGAAACGTTGTTTCATAAAGTTTTAAAACAAGTTGTTTTGTTATCACCCTATCAATTGGTTTTCAGTCATTTTATCAACGATTTAATATCATCATGCGAAACGATTTTCATGTTACTCTGAAAAATTAGTGAGCCATTATCTTACAAAACAAAATGTTGAATACCATTTAAAACTTCGGAGGAACATAATACCATTTCAACAAAACCAAGCATCACATCATTTGTCCTCGATTATACATGGCCTGATCACCTATGTATAATTTAGGAAGAATTATGTCATGAAAACAATCTTCACTCAAAAGCAAAGGTTTGTAATTAGATAAATTGTTCATAAACATTTCTTTTGTTAACACTCTATAGAAGCCTACACCATTCATCCCTCACTCAATCGATAAGTTAGAATTTGACGAGTGACCTTTTTAGGAAAGGCTTCCTATACAATCTATGAGGAGGATTCCTCGATACAAGAAAACAATGAAAGGATTTCAGATTTCCCCACAAGGACTAGAAGTATGTGGTAAGATGTTTCAAAACTCAACATAAAGGTTAAGACATCGCGAGACATTCCAAACCACTATTTTGGATTAAAAGCCAAATTATATCATTTCAAAAGTACTAGCTAGACCGAGTTACAAGATTTAGTACGAAGCGTATACACACTAAGCAACACTAAAGGGATCAACCAAGTCTTCTAGCTGAGACTGCAGAACATTCCATTAAACATGGCCTCAACAATATGTGAACTTTCCTACAATGAGTTTCCCTTAGAGGAAAATTTTGGTTAAATTTAGGTTATCGATATAAACTTCCCCTAAGGCATTGTGTTCTCTAGAAATTACAGATAGCCTCACTTTCATATCAACAGATGCAACAGGTTTGAACATATCGGACAATCAATGACTCTCCATCTACAAGTGAAATTAGAACAAACATTCTTCGACATAGTATGAGCTGATATCTATTTTCTTACTAGCATGATAGCAATATAAGTGATGAAATATTTTAGAAGCACTCAATATTGGGACAAATCTTGACAATCAACCATCACACCACATCACTTGAATATTTAAGGTTTTGTGATTTTATAACATAGAGCATGGAAACACTTCGATAATCAAACCATAAACATTTTAGTCATGAAGACTAAACACCTTAGGCAAGTAAGATTCAAGTCATGACATTCGTTAGAACTAGAAGCGCGAGGAATCACAACTGTTATCCATAATCTATTCTTTTCTATAAGGTCCTTTTCGACAGACTTAACATTTTGAAATTTGGCATGAGACACGTAGTATCAATTTCAGTTGTACATAATATAAGGAAACCGATTTTCCTTAGATTTCTAGCAATCATTTCAATCTTTCCATGGAATCTATTAGGACATGAGTACCACCTATTATCCTCAGCTCAATGGTTGGAGCGAGAGAACAATTCCAACATTAGAAAATATGCTCAAAGCATGTGTGATTTTCTAGAAATGATTAGGCAAATCATTCTTCATCGAACAAATTGCTTTACAACAATAGTTAGCACATGTACATATTGACTACATCATTTGAGGCACTCTAAGGTTGAGGTGTCAATCACTCATTCACTGGTCAAAATCAGGAAAGTCCAACTCATTAGTCCATGACTTATTCATGAAATAATACAGAAATCGTACAAATCAAGAATCAGTTACAAGTAATAACATATAGCTAGATAAGCTACGTCGATATACGACGCAAAATATTGGAAGTATGTTCCATAAGTCGCAAACCATTAGAATTTCAAGTTGGCAACAAGTTATGTTCAAAGTCCCGTCTTGGAAAGGCGTAGTACGATTCAGAAAACACTGGACGACCCGATGCAACCCAAATATCCTAACCTTTCACCTGTAACACCGTAGGACCCAACATGGACAGAATTCAGGGACTGAATTCCTTTTTGGATGGGCGAATGTGACAACTCGTAATTTCAGGTCATTTTACAAAATTTAAAAATTTCACTATTCATCTCGGGAATTTACTATTCACTAGTTACTATTCACCATTTTCGAAGTCGAAGTAATATTCTGAGAACGTATTTCAAAATTTACTATTCATGAAACACTATTCATTCCCGGAGAAATTCACTATTCATGCTTCACTATTTCATCGTTTATCGTAAACTAGGTTTACGAGTATCAAATTCGCGTAACCTTAATGGTTTAGCTGCGAATTCATGAACATTTCATCAAGGACATTTCATATAGACTAGGTTTAGTCTACATATCATTAGCATCGTTATCATCATTTCAGTTCATGCTTGGATTTGCATTTTTCATTAAACGTTTATTTTCCTATTAAATAAACGCTATCGCGTAAACATTTATTTTAAATATTGATCCGACACTTCCAAAAATATTCCTAATATATTTTTATACTCCTTTTAAGACTATAAAAATTATATTATTAGTTTACCCGATGTTTTCAATTTATTTCGTATATAAATTGTTATGTTTATATAACTACGACGGTTTTCGTAAATTCAACTCGATAAAATATTTATTCACTCAATACTTGTGAGAAATGTATTTTTATAATTTTTATGACTTCATTACATTTTATTTTGTTCCGTTAAAATCTATTTTTAGTTAACGCTACACTAAATACCTACCTATACTTTCAAATTACACATTATACTTACATCTAAATACTTTAACTCAACAAAAATCATTAAACACCCCCCAATTCACTCTATGACCGGCCACATATCCCCCCCCCCCCCTGTCATCATAGTTGAAAATTTGATCTTTGCAACTAATTGGACACATATACAAAGTTGGATAGATATTTGTCTATTACATATTTTATACTAAAAGCAAACACATAGTTAACACTTTTCTAAGGTGAAAGAAAAAGGGAACTCTCTCATCCCCTTTGTGATGTTCGGCCATATCAAGAACACATGAGAAATCCATAAATTTTTCAAGACTTATGTGTTTATTTAGCTCTACTAGTGATCTATGTTAAGGTTTTGAAATAAAAACCTATAGATTAATTAAGGTTTTCATCATTTTCTTCCACAACATCATTCAAGTAAGCATTTCATGATCATCATAATTCTTTCATATTCATTTTTATGTTATTTCATCATTTTTGCAAGAAATCATGCATGTTACATATGAGTTTATACCACTTTTAATGTTTTTATTACATATTATAAGTTATAATTATCCTATAATGAATCCCTTGAAACATATCACTTTTGATGATGTCTAGGAACCCATGACACCCTAAGAAGGTGTATGGTAGGATTTGAATAGCTTCGGAGTTGTTTTGAATTGGTTAGAATAGGTTTTGCGCGTTAAAAACTCATTTCGACAACTATAATTAAGGGTCTGTTGGTTTTTGTTAAATCTAGAATTTTCGACAGTTGATAAAAATTTTTGGGCTAGATATTTTGAAAATACACTTTAAAACGAAAACGTGGCCGCTTGAACGGTTTAAAACGGAGTTATAACGAAGAAGTTATGAATTTTCCAAGTTTGACGACGAAAACTAATTGTTTCAGAAAATTCAGCATGCTGTCTCGACTTTTTACGAGTAAAAAATGAGTCTTAAGCGTTGTTAAATGTGTCGAATTATCAAAAATATATTAGTATATGTTATCACGATTCCGTGGATATAAAGAACGTAGAAAACGGACTTATAACGACAAAGTTATTCACATTTTAAACAAGTTGCCGTAACTTTTATTATAAGTACAATTATATATTTCTATTAGGCAAATATTACGGCAAACAAAGTGACCATGTTGAGGGTCGTTTTTAACATGGATGTAGTACTTTTTATAACATGATGTCTTCTATTAAAAGTAAGTTCACCTAGCCTATTTTCCAAAATGTCAAACCGTTCGTCAAGCGGAGTTGTAACGAATAAAATACGGCCACTTAAACTTTGCCGAAAACCACCCTTAAACAATATTTTGGACAAAAGTACCATACTTTACCTATATTTTTCTCCATGATCGAGACCTCTATGATGAAAACTTAAATGCTAAAACTTTGAGATAATGATACAAGCTTCCCAAAACCGTTGAGTTTGTTTCCTAACACTCGACGTGCACCATTTTACGACTAGCTTTTCAAGGCCGTTTTGTCACTTTCATGAAATTTCAACGACATTATTTTACGATGAAAAGTTATAATTTCACAATAAATCATTAAATGACTATCGTAAGATATCATTTCAACATAAATACTTGTAAAGTATTTTATAACATGACGAGATGTCATAAACATATATTTCGACGATAAATTCTATTTTCAAAAGCGTACAAGTGGTATAGATTTCATATGAGTTTGCATGCACGACATTGTTTCATGATTTACATTAGAACATATCATTCATAATAGGTCACGGTCAGAGGTTACGCCTCATTTCAGTATTGCCATTATATCGTCATTATCATTGCAACTGAGTTTTCATAGCCCCGATTTATTCAAGTTTTTACTTTATTTCAAACCTACGGGGGAGAATCCATTGCACATCATTTTTATTACGATACCAAGTATATCAAATTCATTACATTGCTTAAGTTACCTCATTGCCAGTTAAATGTCCCCATTTCATAATCATGAACCGTTAATTTCGTAGAAGCGAGGGTGAGTGGATAGATCTATCGAGGGTGACACCTCCATCCGGGTTGGTGGATTCCAACTGGACGGATGCATTTCATTTCATTATCATTATTTGAGTTGTTTGGCAAAACACTCTGTTGGGGCGAACATCAGTCAAGCTTCGGTGTCACGTGCTTAAGCAATTGTATCATTTTTGTGACATCATTGTCATACATAACTTATACTTGTGGTAGTCGTATTAAACATATACATAAACTCTATGAACTCACTCAACCTTTGTGTTGACACTTTTAGCAATGTATTTTCAGGTAACTAAGGCATTCACTTCATGGCATGTGTTAGTGCAAATATTATGATATTTAATCTATACAGTCTCGTTGGTTTTGATTGATGACAAACATGTAACTTGTAATACATAACGTAAAATGTACAAGTTATTTGTAATTACATTTGTCTCAACATACATTCAACACCTCTCGATGTCTCAAGTCCTCGTATGTTACAACACAGGTTCGTACATGTTTGTTATGTGGCATTATGATCAAACCCATTAACAAATCATATAGAATGTTTAAAATATGTTTAGAGTCACTAAGTATTTTAATAGGTTAACCATTCTATTTAGAACCTCATTTTACATTTTGCATTCACAAGTATTTCAAAAGGTAACTAGACATTTTATTAACTAGTTACATAATACATTTTACAAGTTTACTTTGATAAACATTTTAATCTAAAAATGGAAATACATGTTACATCATGGCATGCATCATCTTTGAAATCCTTGGAAGATCTCTTGAATATATTGGTTAGATTGACACTCAATATATCAAATGTGATCTTGGTAAGATATGGTAAAATCTTGAAAATATTTGAAGAAAGATTTTTTAGATTTCTTGTCAGGCACCCACGGCACCAAAATTCAAAAAGGGCGGAACCCTTTATTTGGTACCGTGGTCCGTGGACGCTCCTGTCCCCTTTTGCCTATAAATAAAAGCCCATTGTTTTCTCATTTCTTCACCACTGGAAAACACACCTTCTCCACCTTCTTGCATACATTTAGATCTATCATTAACAATGTAGTAACATACATTAAACACCCTAATGATCATGATCATAATGCTTCTAACATTCATCTTTGTTGTAAGCATACTCTACATTGATCAACCAAGGAAAGCTTGGAGATCTAGCCATCCCCACTCACCACAAGCTGAAGATCTATCACAACAAGTTTAGGGAACTTGTGATCTTCATCATGAAGACTTCCTATCAGTGGAAGTTCATTTAGAAGTAGTCATTCATATCCATTAGACATTTGTGTCATGGATCATTAGTGTAAACATCATTGCATCATAACAACACTTTCACCAAACTAGATTAGATGGTTTATGTGTTTGTGCCATAAAACACAAGGTTTGTTATGTTGGGCCATAAAACATATTGGGAGTGGTTGTACCCTTGTAAAAGAACTCGACATCTAGCTTAGTGTTGGAAATATTGTATAGGCGACGTTAGGTTGGTTCTACCTCGAACTAGAACCCGGTATTTAGCTTTGTACCGGAAAAAGTGTAAGCGACGATTGTAAGGTTTTCTCCGCCGAGAAGGGAGCTTGTTAATTTAGTGAAGTAACTCTCGAGTTGGGTACTCGGGGAGTGGAGTAGGGCGGAAAGGAGATCCGTGACCGAACCACTATAAATCCTCGTGTTCGGTTTGCACTTTCCTTTCTTTATCTCTTTACATTTATACTTGCACTATACTATTGTTTGTGATGTGGTTTGGTGTTCATGATTGTGTGAAAACTTAGTTTACTATGTTTCATATTAGTCACAAACAATAATTGGTACTTTCATATTATAACAAGCTTCATAAGCGATTTGATACTAAAGATCTAAAGTTTTTAAATGGTAACGTATTCACCCCCCTCTACGTTTCCACAATTGGTATCAGAGCCACGTGGCTCTTATTTTCAAAACAAATGGTTTTTAAAATAGAGTACGATCCATGTATCAAATTACCATTGAAGCGAAAAATAATATGAAAAATGTTTTGCTAATTATACTTAAAAATTTTATTGTTAAATGTAACTTTGTATACAAGCTTGAAGGTTTTCTTGAAACATAAAATAAAAGTTTGTTGAAAGAACTAGTAAGTATTGTATTGAGTGCTTATAGGAAATTTACGAAGAAATATGATTTTAAAGGAGTGTTTGGGATAACGCTAAATCTAGTTGAAAAATCACCTCCGTAAATGTTTAAGATAAGTTACATAAGTAGATATGTTGTTAAATATGTGTATTATATGTTTACTATGAAATCTAGTAAGTCACACACGTTTTCTCTATGTCAAATACTAGTTTTGGTGAATCGTCTCAGAGGACCACGGCACCAAATCTTATAAAGGGCGGATCCCTTTATTTGGTTATGTGGAATCCGTCTGTACAGTATGCAGTTTTTTGGGCAACTTCAAAAAAATCATAACTAATTAACCGTAAGTCCGTACGAGTTGATCCACCTATCATTTTAAATGGAATTGAGTCTACTTTCACTTAAAAATACTTTCATGGCCTGAGTCTAATTTTAAATAAGTAAAATAGACCAAATACTACAGTATGTCTAAAATATCAAGTTTTGCTTTAACATAAAAACTCAAAATTTTGAATCAAACAATTTAAGTTGGTATTCTTATAACTTTGATAAAACTTCTTTTGAAACTAATTAATTTGGTAATATGTTTAAAGGAAACTAATCAAGCTTGGTATACATCGTCATATTTAAACGCTAAATGACGAAAAATGTTTTTCATTTTATGCTATGCTAAATGACTACTTGTTTATGTTGTTTGCATATATGGTGCTTGCTTATTTTCAAATTGTTGTTTACACATGTTTGTTTGCATAATATAAGTGTCAATCTTGCCATATCATTTATTCGCTTGCTTGACGATTTCTTGTTTATGCACAATAGGACATTTGCTAGATTTTTGTGCACTAAGTTGGAAAATTGTTTTACCATCATTTATAGAATTAGATCACTTCTTTTGCATAGGTTATAATAACAACTCGCATAACTTATGAAATGTCATAACTCACTTAGAAATGAGTACTAAGTAAATTAGTCAAGTACTTTAAAAAAATGGAAGTTTTAAGAGAGTGTTTGGTACAAGGACAAAAACAATGTTGTATGATGTAATTTATTTGTTTTTCTTTGAAGGATGATAATATGACTTAAAACAATGTTGTATGCTAACCGGTTTATGCAGGGGGATAGCACAAGTGTGTTATCAAATTTTACCCATTTTCACTTTCATGTGAAAATCGTTAGCCCTTGGTCAACGTCTATGCTCCACTATGTTTGTATATGTGCTATCGACTTTTCCTAACTAGAAATAATTAATGTCACATGTTTTAAGCAAAATTTCAGGTTTCAGAAAAGTTCTCGACACCTAAAAAACTGTTCTGTGGTGATTTCTGGTGTCCACGGATCAGACGGCACCAAAGATTTGGTACCGTCTGTTATAGAAATTGGTACCGTCATACCTGTACAGGCGGACCAGGCGGCACCAATTTAAGGGTTCCGCTACGTGTAAAGAAATGGTGCCGTGGATTCTACAGGTAAGTTGTTTAATTTTACTAAATCCCGCAATCTAATTTGCCAAATTTCGTTTCCAGGATAGTTGTTAATGCATACCTTTCATATCTCATTCAACACATCCTCAATGGATTAACTTAGGATGTTTGACATGATCTTAGATACCACCATCTCATTAGAAATTACAATCTTTGTATGGATTAACCTCAAATAAGCAACTTAAGAGAACCACTAGGATTAGCATTCGATCTTGTTGCTTCATTAACTTGAACTCCTCATCCTGAGACTCATTACCTCTCAACATCTCATCACCTATTCAAGATGTGAACTTTCTAAACTTGAGTACTCCAACTCCACCACCAAAATCACCCACCATCATCCAAAACACCTTCACTACCAAAGTCTCCAAAACTTGTACTTTGTGCAAACACCACCAACATCTCCTCACCCATTTGCGGATGACTTAGATGACTTACCGAGACTAACAAATCTGGACTCATTACTTGCAAAGATATCATACACAAGTCTATAGATATTGTTTTGTATCTACATGTATTGCCTCACTTGGTTAACATGAAAATAATGTGTCATCCTTCAAGACGATAAGTATTTACATAGAGTCATAACTCACACATATGTTAAAGACATACTATCAAGTCTTGTTATCCTTGAGTTCAATCTAAGCTTTATGATCTCAACAAATTAAGGATTGACAACTTAAGTATTTCATCCGAAATATTCAAGTATATGCGACTTACGATTGTAGTCATTAAAAGTCATATCCGAAAAATCAACACCCAAGTATTTTAACAACACATGTTGAAACACTTATCCAAAACAAACAACCCACTGTGCCACTTATCCCTCTTTGACACCTACTATCCCTCTTCCATCTTTTGGCACCATTAAGCGTATTGCTCATGAACTTCCAAGAGCATCCTTTAAATCAAACGTGCCCTTTCAAGGTAAATGTAACGCCCCGACCCGACAAGGGTAAAGGAATCACAAGTAATGGTGTCATATCAAAGCAAACATAAACATCCAAAAGAAATCTTAACATAAATGCGGAAATAATTCAAGTCAAAACGACTTCAATACATAGGTCCCAGCGGAAAAATAACTCCAACAAAATATGAAATAATGAGTCTTAAATGGCATCAAAAGATCAAAGCTAAATAAATCTCTAAGGTAAGTCCACTCATGCACTCATCCCAAAGCAAAACCCAGCTTCCAATGCTTAGATACCTGCCACGGAAGAAAAGAAAAGTGCGGCTGAGCTTCAAAAGCCCAGTGAACAGATATGAAAGCAAAGCGAATACTAAACGATATCGAATATGAAATATAATAAACGAAAGATAGCAAAATCATAATCATTTTCATAGTATAAATCAGAATTTTCAAATAAAGTTTATAGTTAACTACCACGAGCCCAGAAACAAATATCAAATCATAATCATATTCTCACAAGGCAACATTTCTCGTAAGGCAACATTTGTAGGGGAGACCTACCAGAGTTATGAAGGACGTGCATGCACAAAGCATCAATCATCAGATAACATATAACGGATAACAGATAACAGATCTAGGATGCATCCATACGCTCCTTCCTACATATACAAAATATGCTCCATCATCCAGGAACGTGGCGTAACATCACTCTACGCCCTAGAGTCATATCGAAGTGCATCACGATACGGACATGGAACCCCATGACTAGTGAAATATTTGGCTCGGTGTCAAACTATCTTAGGTCAAATCAGAATGTCATAACTGACACAAATCATATTTTATCAGAAGGTTATTCATATTTTCAAAATCGAGTTTTCATATCATATAGTTCAAAATCGATATTTCATAATTCAGAAATCGAGTTCAGATAAGCAAAGCCAAACAAAACAGAATGGGGTTCATAGCAAAGGCTTAGGAAACCCTAATAGAAAAGCTAACGAAAGAAAACGTTAAAAGGAACCTTTACTGAAAAGGTCCGAATATCTGTACCTTATTCCAAAGCAAATGATCGAAAAGCAGAAATACGGAAAGCAAAGGATTACTCCTTCTTCTCAGAACCTATACACATTAACGGTCGTCCATGTTATTCACGATTCCATCATCGTCTAAATGATCTTTTAACATTTGGTATTTATACTTAGTGTATTCAGTGATCTTCATACTTTAGGATTTTATGATTAAATGAGACTTAAGTGTTTTATAATTAATATCGTAGATTAGGGTTCATTATGTCATTTATTAAAGTTTAGGGTTAAATGTGAAAATAGTTTAAACGTCATAACTCACACATGAAATAACGAATTAACACTCTTAGCTTCAAGCCCTAATCGACTCTCATTATGTTCTAGGGTTTTCTCCTTCTTTTAATATCACATTAAAATGCATTTACTTTTCATGTTACGTCTTTTAATGACTCGTTACTTAACCTAACACCTTCATGTCCTAACCATACGTTACTTATATATATGTTATACTTCAACTTTTATTCCCATGCACGTTTATGATTTTATGTGACACACAAATTACTTATTATCCGGATTAAATACACATTTACACACACACGCACCATAGCTTCGACTAGATATAACCACGTACTACGTTTACATATCTACAAGCTCACTTGACTTATAAAACACCCGCATGATACACAAACCATTTAGGGTTCGACATGCTCTATTCGGTTCACATTTCAAACTAGGGTTTATGTTTATATGACCTCTTACTTATTTAATACATGTTCAAAACTCTTATATGTTTCGGATCAAACCTAGGGTTCGGCTAATAGGTTATTACGTAAATCCTAGCTCATCTAAGTACTTTACATATTCAAGTTACCATGTTTTACACCTTGGCCGAAACATACACATGGTTCGGTTCACATGCATGTGGTTCGGTTCTCATATACTCGACCTAACCATGGTCCGATTCAATAATACTTATTATGTAACATACTCTTTAATACTTATAAGGTTCAAATGGTATGGTTTGTTCTTTGTTGGTTTCATACGGCTCGACACAAGGAAAAAGGAAACACAAGTCGACTAAAACAAACATGCGACAACATATTAACTTAAGGTACATTAAAGGAAAACGAGAAACAAGTTATACCTTAACTTGGTTGAAGCAAAGTCTCGACACCCAAAGGTTGTAGGGTTCGGCCGAGTGAGAGCAAAGAAAAGAAAGAGAGGCAATCAAAAACTAGGGTTCCAAATTAGAGTTAATGAGTTATATTTATAAGTGGTAACATTTTAGGTTTAAGGCTTTGAGGGTGGTGGGCTTCGGCTTGGGTCCAACCGAACAACCAACCCACGCCCATATGGGTTCTCGGCTCCTTGATCCAACGAACAAACAAACGGCCCAACTCGGTTTACACGAGACGTTTAACTCTTTCGTCGTACTATGTCGATCACATATACCTATTCGTTAAGTTTTAATTATCCATAAGTTAAGTTTTAATTTCATTAAATGAATATAAATGTCTTTTACGTATTTTATAAATTTTGATTCCAAGGGTATTTTAGTCTTTATTCATGTTTTAGATTTTCAGGTTTTACAACTCTTCTCCTCTAAAAAAAATTTTCGTCCTCGAAAATTGAAATGAAACGAAACGAAAACAAAATGAGAACATACCAAACTATTCAAAGAAATGAGGATAACTAGCTCGCATCGACTCTTCGGTCTCCCAGGTAGCCTCACGCTCCGGGTGATTTTTCCAAAGAATCTTAACGAACGGAATGACTTTATTTCTCATGACTCTTTCTTGCCTTTCTAAAATAGCTTCCTGTTCTTCAGATAAAGACATATCGGACTGAATTTGATCAAACGGATAAGAAGCAACGTGTAACGGATGATAATTGTATCCCCTTAGGAGAGATACATGGAAAACATCATGAACATGCGATAACTGAGGCGGAAGTTCTAATCGATACGAAACTTCTCCTATCGTTCCGAATTTCAAAAGGACCGATGAATCGAGGACTGAGCTTGCCCTTGATTCCAAAACGTTTCACACCTCTAAACGGTGTGACTTTCAAAAATACACGATCTCCAACCCGAAATTCTAAATCACGGACGATGCTTGTCGGCATAACTTTTCTGACGAGACCTAGCCTCCTTCAACTTTTCTCTAGCAATAGCTACTTTCTCATTACCGATCTCAATCATTTCCGGACCTTCAATTAAACGTTCACCTACTTCATCCCAACAAGTAGGTGATCTACATTTCCTCCCATAAAGAAGTTCAAACGGTGCTGCCTTAATGCTAGCATGCCAACTGTTTTTGTATGCAAACTCTACCAAACACAAATATTCATCCCCCGCCACCATTCTAAAGCACAAGCCCTTAGCATGTCCTCTAAGGTCCGAATAGTCCTCTCGACTGACCATCGTTTGAGGATGAAATGTCAGACTGAATTAAGTCGAGTACCCCAAGCTTTTGCAAACCTTTCCAAACGGGAAGTAAAACGCGGATCTCGTCGACACAATAGATGCCGGAGTACCATGAAGCCTAATGATCTTTGCTGAAAAATTTCCGCCAATTTACCAATACCATAATCCTTTCTAATTGGTAAGAAATGAGCAGATTTGGTTAGTCGATCAACAACTACCCAAATCGCATCATGCTTCTTCCGAGTAAGAGGTAGTCCAGTCACAAAATCCATAGATATCTTATCCCACTTCCATGTCGGAATATCCAATGGTTGTAACAGTCCACTAGCCCTTTGATGTTCAATCTTAACCCTTGCCGACAAATCATACACCGATAAAAACGTCGCCACGTCTTGCTTCATGCCATTCCACCGTAAGTATCTGTTTCAAATCCCTATACATCTTGGTAGAACAAGGATGGATAGTGAAAGGAGAACTATGAGCTTCGTCATAACTTTCTCGCGAAGTACCGAATCATTGGGAACACAGAGCCTATCTTCATACCATACAATTCCGTCATTATCAACCTTAAACTCCGTCTGCTTACCTTTTTCAACATTTTGCGCTTACGGCCACAGTCATCTTTCTCGAGATTCCTTAATTTGCGTATAAGGTTCGACTCCACCTTCATACTAGCCCGGTATCCATCAAAACCTCGTACACACAACTCAACATCCAAACGTTCTAAGTCACGAATAATCCTAGGTTCAATCTTAATACTTGCAAGAATGCCGATTCCGACTAAGTGCGTCAAGCAACCACATTAGCCTTACCAGGATGGTATCAATGTTGGTGTCATAATCCTTAAGAAGTTCTAACCATCTTCTTTGTCTCATGTTAAGTTCTTTCTGAGTGATAATATACTTGAGACTCTTATGGTCGGTGAAAATATCACACGTCTCTCCATACAAGTAATGTCTCCAGATCTTCAATGCGAACACCATAGCAGCTAACTCAAGGTCATGAGTTGGGTAATTCTCCTCATACGGTTTCAGATGTCTTGAAGCGTAAGCTATCACCTTTCCATGTTGCATCAAAACACAGCCTAATCCTTTCTTAGATGCATCACTGTAAATTTATACAAACTTTTCTCCTTTTCTCATCAGTTGGGTTAGGGGCAAAGCTAAACGAGAGAAACCTTCAACAAAACGTCGGTAGTAACCAACAAGTCCTAGAAAACTCCTAACCTCAGTCACTGTCGTAGGTCTTGGCCATTTAGTGATAGCCTCAACCTTAGACGGCTCCATGGTGATACCATCAGCAGATACAATATGACCAAGGAAAGCGACTTGTCTTAACCAAAACTCACACTTCAAAAATTTGGCGTACAACTTCTTCTTCCTCAGAATCTCCAAAACTATCCGGAGATGTTGCTAATGCTCTTCTTCAGACTTGGAGTAAACCAAAATGTCGTCGATGAAAATGATAACAAACTTGTCGAGGAATTCATGGAAAACATGATTCATTAGGTCCATAAACACAGCAGGCGCATTTGTCAAACCGAAAGGCATAACGAGAAATTCATAATGACCATATCTGGTACGAAACGCGGTCTTAGGAACATCTTGCTCCCTCACACGTAGCTGATGATAACCAGATCTATGATCAATCTTAGAAAAGAACTTAGCTCCTTGTAGTTGATCAAACAAATCATCAATACGCGGCAGAGGATAACGGTTACGAATAGTAATACGGTTGAGTTCACGGTAGTCGATACATAGGCGTATACTTCCATCCTTCTTCTTCACAAACAAGACAGGTGCACCCCATGGAGAAACACTGGGTCGAATAAATCCATTTTCTATCATCTCTTGCAGCTGCTCCTTCAACTCCTTCAGTTCTACTGGTGCCATACGATACGGAGCCTTCGAAATCGGTTCAGCACCAGGAATTAACTCAATGCTAAACTCAAATTCTCTAGCTGGGGGAATACCGGGAAGTTCATCGGGAAAAACGTCGGTGAATTCGCAAACAACAGAAAGGTTTTCAATGTTAGGACTCTCCAAAGATGTGTCCTTAACAGATGCCAGAAAACCTTGGCACCCATGAGCAATCATGGTCCGTGCCTTCATAGCAGAAATAAACTTAACAGATTTGAGAGGTTGAGAACCATAATAAACAAATTCAGGATGTTTTACGTCTCCAAAGATCACTGTTCTAGCATAGCAATCAATTGAAGCTCTATGATAAGCCAACCAATCCATGCCTAGAATGATATCGAAGTCGACCATATCGAGAGGATACAGATTTGCAAAGCGAATACGATCATCAAAACGAAGAGGGCACTTAACGTATTTATGATCAATGATCATGTGGTTTTTCATAGGCGTAGAAATCGATAAGTGATTTGTTAGTGGTTTGGGCTTCATATTAAGTTTCTTAGCAAATGTGACAGATATAATGGAGTGTGTGGCACTGGTATCAAATAAAGCGAAGACAGAAAAATCATCAATGAAAAGAGTGCCCGTAATGGTACCTGAAGTGCGCTCCGCCTGATTCCGAGTAGTAGCATAAACACGTCCAGTAGTAGGTGGCGGCTTGATGTAGTTTCCAGGAATCACCGGGTTCCTCTTAGGGCAATCCTTGATCTTGTGAGTAGTGGAACCACAAGAGAAACATCCACCAGTGGCCTTAAAACACGGTCCCGGATGAGCCTTTCCACAAGTAGTACAGATAGGTGGGGGAGGCAAAACTTCAGCTGTCCTTTGCTGACCAGAAGATCCTGAAGCACGACCCTGATTTGATCCTCGAGCCGAGTGATCCTTGTTGTAACGCTGGTTATTGTTACCTTGATTCTGACGATCATTTCCATTCTTACCAGCAGCTTTGCTATCCTGACCTCTCGTCTCAGGGATCCTAGAGTCCACATTCCTTCCTGACTGACCCCGCTGATCATAACTCCTATCCACTTGACTCCTCGAATCATAACTCCTGCCAGAGTTTCCCTTATAATCATTAATTTGCGTCCTACCTTGAATCCGATCACCATCGCGATTACGCTTGTTGGAACCCGAACCCTCATGAAAGATTTCAATGTTACGAGCTGCGTCATTGCAGGCTGACACATCCTCATACTCAGTGTTAAGTAGTCGGTCCAACACCCACTTCTTCAATCCCCACTTGAAGTGCTTAGCCTGACGCCTACCATCTCCAGCATTTGTTCCCACAAAACTTACCAGCCTCATAAACCTACCCATGTACTCATTGGAGTTCTCATGATCAAACTGGTAGATTCCTTGATAATCCCTCTCATACCTTTGATGTTCAGCATCAGGGAAGTAACGGTTATAGAAGATAGTCCGAAACTCAGCCCAAGTACAAGTAATAGCAAAAGCATCTCCTCCTCTTGCCTGTTTGAGTGCCTTCCGCCAGTTCAAAGCATCACCCTCCAATTTAAATGCAGCCAAACGGGTCTTAAATTCATCTCCACAACCCAGTACTTCAAACAGCTTCTCAATATGAGTGATCAAGTCCTCGGCCTCAGTGGGAGTAGCAGCAGTGCTAACGAAGAGGCTTGAGCTTACCTAAACGCTCGAGCCAAGTGTGAATGCCGACGGGTTGATTTCCTCCACCACTACCCGAAGCACCATTTTGATTCCGAATGTTGTTGATCACCCGTGTCATCACCTCAGGTGTAGTAAGACCAGGGAAAAGAGTGTTGAGCGCATTGGCAACCGCAGCATCCAAGCCAGGAATATCATCGTCTCCATCAGCGCTACCGTTAGTACGATGAGTTTGAACCATCTGAACGATATTCAAACGATTAGCAAAATGAACAAAGGTGAGATACGAAATGGAATTTCGCAGAAGGAAACCTAAAGTCTACCCAATCCTCACAGGTCAAAGCCTAAGCTCTAAGGGTCTCAAAACCTAGGGTCCATATGTCACAGGTCCTGACTACAAGTCGTAAACCTGGGCTCTGATGCCATAAATTGTAACGCCCCGACCCGACAAGGGTAAAGGAATCACAAGTAATGGTGTCATATCAAAGCAAACATAAACATCCAAAAGAAATCTTAACATAAATGCGGAAATAATTCAAGTCAAAACGACTTCAATACATAGGTCCCAGCGGAAAAAATAACTCCAACAAAATATGAAATAATGAGTCTTAAATGGCATCAAAAGATCAAAGCTAAATAAATCTCTAAGGTAAGTCCACTCATGCACTCATCCCAAAGCAAAACCCAGCTTCCAATGCTTAGATACCTGCCGCGGAAGAAAAGAAAGTGCGGCTGAGCTTCAAAAGCCCAGTGAACAGATATGAAAGCAAAGCGAATACTAAACGATATCGAATATGAAATATAATAAACGAAAGATAGCAAAATCATAATCATTTTCATAGTATAAATCCGAATTTTCAAATAAAGTTTATAGTTAACTACCACGAGCCCAGAAACAAATATCAAATCATAATCATATTCTCACAAGGCAACATTTCTCGTAAGGCAACATTTGTAGGGGAGACCTACCAGAGTTATGAAGGACGTGCATGCACGCAGCATCAATCATCAGATAACATATAACAGATAACAGATAACAGATCTAGGATGCATCCATACGCTCCTTCCTACATATACAAAATATGCTCCACCATCCAGGACGTGGCGAACATCACTCTATGCCCTAGAGTCATATCGAAGTGCATCACGATACGGACATGGAACCCCATGACTAGTGAAATATTTGGCTCGTGTGTCAAACTATCTTAGGTCAAATCGAATGTCATAACACAGATCATATTTTATCAGAAGGTTATTCATATTTTCAAAATCAGAGTTTTCATATCATATAGTTCAAAATCAGATATTTCATAATTCAGAAATCAGAGTTCAGATAAGCAACAGCTCAAACAAAACAGAATGGGGTTCATAGCAAAGGCTTAGGAAACCCTAATAGAAAAGCTAACGAAAGAAAACGTTAAAAGGAACCTTTACTGAAAAGGTCAGAATATCTGTACCTTATTCCAAAGCAAATGATCGAAAAGCAGAAATACGGAAAGATAAGGATTACTCCTTCTTCTCAGAACCTATACACATTAACGGTCGTCCATGTTATTTATGATTCCATCATCGTCGAAATGATCTTTTAACATTTGGTATTTATACTTAGTGTATTCAGTGATCTTCATACTTTAGGATTTTATGATTAAATGAGACTTAAGTGTTTTATAATTAATATCGTAGATTAGGGTTCATTATGTCATTTATTAAAGTTTAGGGTTAAATGTGAAAATAGTTTAAACGTCATAACTCACACATGAAATAACGAATTAACACTCTTAGCTTCAAACCCTAATCGACTCTCATTATGTTCTAGGGTTTTCTCCTTCTTTTAATATCACATTAAAATGCATTTACTTTTCATGTTACGTCTTTTAATGACTCGTTACTTAACCTAACACCTTCATGTCTTAACCATACGTTACTTATATATATGTTATACTTCAACTTTTATTCCCATGCACGTTTATGATTTTATGTGACACACAAATTACTTATTATCCGGATTAAATACACATTTACACACACACGCACCATAGCTTCGACTAGATATAACCACGTACTACGTTTACATATCTACAAGCTCACTTGACTTATAAAACACCCGCATGATACACAAACCATTTAGGGTTCGACATGCTCTATTCGGTTCACATTTCAAACTAGGGTTTATGTTTATATGACCTCTTACTTATTTAATACATGTTCAAAACTCTTATATGTTTCGGATCAAACCTAGGGTTCGGCTAATAGGTTATTACGCAAATCCTAGCTCATCTAAGTACTTTACATATTCAAGTTACCATGTTTTACACCTTGGCCGAAACATACACATGGTTCGGTTCACATGCATGTGGTTCGGTTCTCATATACTCGACCTAACCATGGTCCGATTCAATAATACTTATTACGTAACATACTCTTTAATACTTATAAGGTTCAAATGGTATGGTTTGTTCTTTGTTGGTTTCATACGGCTCGACACAAGGAAAAAGGAAACACAAGTCGACTAAAACAAACATGCGACAACATATTAACTTAAGGTGCATCAAAGGAAAACGAGAAACACGTTATACCTTAACTTGGTTGAAGCAAAGTCTCGACACCCAAAGGTTGTAGGGTTCGACCGAGTGAGAGCAAAGAAAAGAAAGAGAGGCAATCAAAAACTAGGGTTCCAAATTAGAGTTAATGAGTTATATTTATAAGTGGTAACATTTTAGGTTTAAGGCTTTGAGAGTGGTGGGCTTCGGCTTGGGTCCAACCGAACAACCAACCCACGCCCATATGGGTTCTCGGCTCCTTGATCCAACGAACAAACAAACGGCCCAACTCGGTTTACACGAGACGTTTAACTCTTTCGTCGTACTATGTCGATCACATATACCTATTCGTTAAGTTTTAATTATCCATAAGTTAAGTTTTAATTTCATTAAATGAATATAAATGTCTTTTACGTATTTTATAAATTTTGATTCCAAGGGTATTTTAGTCTTTATTCATGTTTTAGATTTTCAGGTTTTACAGTAAACCTATACCTCAGCCCCTAAGGTTCATAGACATAACCAAAACTTCAAGCACACTAGCTGTAGCAACCAATGAACCATAAGAATTAGTATCCGTACTTTTTGTGTTCAACATCTATGGACAAATAATCAACCTAAGTACTCCTATAGCACAACAAACCCCTACATCACCACATCCTTAAACACACTAGAAGACCTACCACCTAGATCAATCAATCCACCATCCTTACCATCATTTGAATTCGTTGAGTGTATTGCTCAAAAAGCCCTTGTGTCCAACACTTGTACTGAATCAAATGCACGTTTGAACAAACTCAAACATCCTTTCCCACATATAAGGACTTAGATAATTCATTATGGCTAGAACCTCAACTATCAAATAAGCATGGTGCTCTTGGTAATTGTTGACAATTTCCACTAGGTATAAGTAGTACTACCTTCACAAATTATCAAAAGTATTAGTAATACTTTGTCGTTAAACTTCTGCATAAATTTCGTTAAACCTTAAATCAACATTTTAACAACATATGTTAAAATGCAATCTCAAAGCCAACATGATACACCCCAAGCAACAATGACTCTTGAGGAGTATACATAAGAAACTCGAGTGAATTCATCTTGTCATCATCTAGTGAATATAATCTTGAGACCAAGTTTATTTAGATGGGACTATCCGATTCAAACACTTTGGCTTCATATCTTCATTTAGGAAAACATGATGTTTTGAAGAACATTATGACTAAGATTCATGCGTTAAGCTTTCATCTTGTTAAAAGGATATTGTATATCCTATGCATCATTCTCTCCTTACGACATAAATGGTTATGTTAAAAGAGATTTCATTACACCTCATTGGCTAAATGATCTTGAAACGAGCATCCACAAGTTCTATGAACTAGCATATTCAATTCATCTTGTCATACTTATTTTCATAAGCATGATAACTTTATCCCATGTGATAATCTCATTTGTTGAAAGATACTATTTGTATCCATTTCCTTTCAAGCATAGATCATAACCTAACCTTGCTCAAACCTTGTGCACATCCAAGGTTAAAACTACACATCTCTAGAACATACACATGATCTATTGAAGTTGGTAACCTTATTTAGATTCTTGTTAAATAAAAAGAGCTTTCTTGAGAATTTTCTTACTTTAACACATTCCATTCCCTAGTCTTAGATAATCAAATCACATTTAAAGTATACATTTCAAATCAACGCAAAAGATGTCATCCATTAGATCATACAATTAGCTATATAATTTGAACAACCTTAGATTCTAAACACAAGATTAAAACATATTGTTTAAATTCATGTGTATAACATGACATCTTCATCACCTTAGTTATATTGCATAGTAGTTGTGTCACATTAAGCCAAGTATTGGTAAACTATCATCTTTTATACACTTTAGGCAAAAGTAGGAGTTCCCATCTTTCTAACATGAGAATGACTACTGGAGAACCTATTGCACTAGAAACTCAATTTGACCTAACGGTTGAAGCGAAGTTGGGTATGTGGAATCACCCGTAAAAATGGTCGTGTTTAGCCTTAATTGAGCACCGCTAGTAATAGTCTCATATTCATTCTCCAACTTGAAAAATCTGTATTCCTATACTTGCCTAAAGTAAGTGTTAAAACATTGATAGTTTGCTTCGCCTTAGGAATACTAATCAAACAAGTAGTATATATGACTTTTCTCATAAAACCACTTGCATTGCACTTACATGTGTTGATTACATGTTCTTGTTTAATACGATAAGTTGATTTGACATTATCTTAGTGTTTGATAACTAGTCAAATGTGTAAACCTTAGTACGGTTTTATCTTCATAATGCTTGTATTCTTGTTTCATGCTACTAAACGTTTAAACCTAAACTTTATTTGCATGATGCTTACTTTTGAATTGTTTTTAGCATAACTAACATGTTACTTATGAACTCATAATATGGCATTCCGATACGTGATAATTTTGATATGATATATTTGTGTTTGAAAGCTATTAGTTGGCATTCATTACATCGATGTGTAGTACGATCCAAATGATACATGCTCTTGTTTAAAATGATCAATTGTCTTGACATTTTCTTGGTGTTTGATACCTACTTGATTAATTGTCAAATGTGTAAACCTTAGAAAGTTTTTGTGATGCTTTATGCTACTTAATGTTAAGCGTAAACATGATTTGCATGATATTTAAGGTTGAAGAAATTTTTGTCATCTATATAATGTTTCACATGACTAATGTGTTATTTGTGAACTCATAATATGTCATTGATGTATCCATGTTTGAAAGCTATTGTCTTTTGTTGACATTCCTTAAATCTATGCACAAGATGGTCTAAATGATACATGCTCCAAATTGTTATGTCTTAAACATGGCTTGCATGAATCTTTCATCTTGTTTCTTTTGCTTCTTGTCACACTATTTTTTTGCTACGTGTGCACATATAATCTGTCAAAGTGTTTTTGGTATGACTAACTTTTAGAAGCCTTTTTATCTTAAAAATTAATCACATAGATTACTGTATATCCAAGTATGCTTAAGTATCTAAGTCTAACGACAAAACAATCTCATAATGAAATTTCTTGAATAAAGTCGTATTCTTGCATAATATGATTGTTTTGATGCTATCTTGTGTGGTGATTTCTTGTCTACTAAGTGCAATGTGTTGTTTTTGCTTATATAATATGTTATCATTTGATTTCTATCATGTTAACATCTTTTGTCACTTACAAATTTGTGTTGTAGGTTGATAACAAATTATTTGTTATCTCACTTGGTTCTAACTTTTATATGCTCATTGTGCATAATTCTCTTTATTTCTATGTAGATTAGTACTATGCGTTATGGGACCCCTACACTTGCATATAGTTTAAAAAGCATATAGAATTGAGTTCTAGAGGCTGGCTTTGCATTTTTGTCTTTCGACCGACCTCTTTGCAAATCTCATTTTTGCTTCCGCTTTCCAAAAATCACCTCCATCATTATTTAGTTATAACAATAATCTAATCCTCTTCAGTTCCTGTTAGGAAACCGCATGCCTCATCATACGATCATCTCGTATTAATCGAGAAGAGGTACGTGACTTTAAGGATGAAGTTCATTGTATGCTAACCATCATCCAGAAAAACATCACTAAGCTCATCTCTTTCGTTAACCCAAATAACCTCCTAAACACTTTGTTGTCATTCCTTATGTGATACACATTATGTTGGTTGTCCACCAATTAAGGGGGAGAGAAATCCATTCACATAATTGTCTTTTGTCAAACTTTATGGAGAAATCCATTCACATAATTGTCTTTTGTCAAATTTTATGTCTCTTAGACTCTAAAATACCAACACATAGGCAAACACCACTTAGCTAAAACCAGTTCATGAAACCACAACTAGTTCAACCTTTTTAACTTTTTATCACAAGTTTGCACCAATACCTCATCAAGTGAAAAACACAACATGTGTTTTACAAACTTCTTCATCTCCACAATCAACGAATCTAGGATTTTCCTTAACCTAGCACCTTACAACTTCACTATCTAGAACACCATCATAGGATCTTATCCTTTTCTCGCTTGACATATATCATGCATGTCATTGTCAGTGCAAACGATATATTAATCAAAACAGCCATTTCCAACACGTTGGTCCATCCAACTCTCACTTATATGATGTCATTCTCATCCTCATATAGGTACTCATTATTATTATTAGTATTTTCCATATTGTCTTCACTTCTTTTCAAAGTGATAATCATCCATGTCGGTCAAAACCATGCTAATACTAACTTTCCCATTGTCACCTAGAATAGGTCATTTTTATAATTCGTGTCAATCAATGAACGAATTTACCTTCATGTTATCACTTTTATATATTCTTAGATAGAACGCATTATTGATTACTCTTGGGTTGAAGCATATGAGAACTTGCTCAAAACAATAGGTTGTTAGCATCAATAAATCATTCAAATCATAACCCTTATGCATCATTGAAATGCAATGTCCATTCATATTTTTTTCTTAGCTTTGGTCACTTGACATGACGAAAGGATTGCATGAGTCCATATTTTTTATATTTGCTATACATATGAGTTTCTAACTCGTTAATAGCTTCCTACCTAATCACCACCACCTTCCATCACCACTTTCACTAATCATCACCACCATGGATTAGCGAAAACTTACTTTTGTAAATCTTGAGTCATCTACCATCACCACATGAATCCTACTAGTAAACCGACACCAACACTAGCACCACTAGTGGCACACCCGGTGGGAGACTTCATATCTTCTTTCTAGGAACTATTTTGTAGGATTTTATCATATTATATTCTCACTTTTCTTATGATTGTAATTAGGAGACTACACTTCATGAGATCTTTGATTATATCATTTATCACATATATACATCTTATTTTTCTTTGTGAAAAAGATGAAATATATTGCACTAATGTTTTTCATTGTAGGTTCATCATCATATACACTCGATTGTATATAATTTACTCATCTAAGGATGAAGTTTGCATAAATTATTTTTCTTATCTTAGGTGCTTCTTGACATCCTAGAACAAGGAGGAATGTCCTTTAAGCACTCATATTGCATCGTCTATACAATTGGTTGTATATGACATATTTGTCTAAAGACAAAGCTTCTATTATACTAATATTTATTTTGAAGGTTCATCTTGACGCCCTAGAGCAAGGGGAGCTTCCGTCAAGAATTTACTGAATGCATCTTATATACACTTTGTTGTATATCACTTACTCGTCCAATGACGAATATAGTTTTGCACTAATATTTGTTTTATAGGTTTTAATCATACCTGACGCCTCAAACAAGGGGGAGCAACCGTCAAGGGGGAGCATGCACGCATTTAGCATCATTATCACTTTTCAACAAGCATTTGTGCTTCGATAAAAAGTGGAGAAAATAGGCTAATATTGCTATGCATTTCTTTTTTTCATATATTTCTCATAATTTTTGTTGCATAAAACTAACCTTGATGTAGGTTAAGCCTCTTTATTTGATCCATGGATCCGCTACCAAACAAGGGACGGATTGAAGTAGACAATTTAACTTCACTAGGGATGATGCAAGCTCGCCTTTTTGGGGAGAAATGAAGTTAAACTCCAAGGACACGCCCTTTTTGTTTCGACAAAAGGGGGAGAAGAGTGTAAACGGAGAAGGTAATGTAAAGGTAGTAAGGATACAAGTAACCTTTTACATTTTACTTTCTATTACGTTTACATATATTTGTCATCATCAAAAAGGGGGAGATTGTTAGTGCAAATATTATGATATTTAATCTATACAGTCTCGTTGGTTTTGATTGATGACAAACATGTAACTTGTAATACATAACGTAAAATGTACAAGTTACTTGTAATTACATTTGTCTCAACATACATTCAACACCTCTCGATGTCTCAAGTCCTCGTATGTTACAACACAGGTTCGTACATGTTTGTTATGTGGCATTATGATCAAACCCATTAACAAATCATATAGAATGTTTAAAATACGTTTAGAGTCACTAAGTATTTTAATAGGTTAACCATTCTATTTAGAACCTCATTTTACATTTTGCATTCACAAGTATTTCAAAAGGTAACTAAACATTTTATTAACTAGTTACATAATACATTTTACAAGTTTACTTTGATAAACATTTTAATCTAAAAATGGAAATACATGTTACATCATGGCATGCATCATCTTTGAAATCCTTGGAAGATCTCTTGAATATATTGGTTAGATTGACACTCAATATATCAAATGTGATCTTGGTAAGATATGGTAAAATCTTGAAAAGATTTGAAGAAAGATTTTTTAGATTTCTTGTCAGGCACCCACGGCACCAAAATGTATAAAGGGCGGAACCCTTTATTTGGTACCGTGGTCCGTGGACGCTCCTGTCCCATTTTGCCTATAAATAGAAGCCCATTGTTTTCTCATTTCTTCACCACTTGAAAACACACCTTCTCCACCTTCTTGCATACATTTAGATCTATCATTAACAATGTAGTAACATACATTAAACACCCTAATGATCATGATCATAATGCTTCTAACATTCATCTTTGTTGTAAGCATACTCTACATTGATCAACCAAGGAAAGCTTGGAGATCTAGCCATCCCCACTCACCACAAGCTGAAGATCTATCACAACAAGTTTAGGGAACTTGTGATCTTCATCATGAAGGCTTCCTATCAATGGAAGTTCATTTAGAAGTAGTCATTCATATCCATTAGACATTTGTGTCATGGATCATTAGTGTAAACATCATTGCATCATAACAACACTTTCACCAAACTAGATTAGATGGTTTATGTGTTTGTGCCATAAAACACAAGGTTTGTTATGTTGGGCCATAAAACATATTGGGAGTGGTTGTACCCTTGTAAAAGAACTCGACATCTAGCTTAGTGTCGGAAAAATTGTATAGGCGACGTTAGGTTGGTTCTACCTCGAACTAGAACCCGGTATTTAGCTTTGTACCGGAAAAAGTGTAAGCGACGATTGTAAGGTTTTCTCCGCCGAGAAGGGAGCTTGTTAATTTAGTGAAGTAACTCTCGAGTTGGGTACTCGGGGAGTGGAGTATGGCGGAAAGGAGATCCGTGACCGAACCACTATAAATCCTCGTGTTCGGTTTGCACTTTCCTTTCTTTATCTCTTTACATTTATACTTGCACTATACTATTGTTTGTGATGTGGTTTGGTGTTCATGATTGTGTGAAAACTTAGTTTACTATGTTTCATATTAGTCACAAACAATAATTGGTACTTTCATATTATAACAAGCTTCATAAGCGATTTGATACTAAAGATCTAAAGTTTTTAAATGGTAACGTATTCACCCCCCCCCCCCTCTACGTTTCCACAGCATGCATGTGGACATATCATAGAGTCGCGGTGACGACGCGTCTCACATGGGATTTATACACTTTAAAAACATCGTTTGACTTGTACCAAACTTATTTTCCGCACATGTTGATTTTCATTTGGGACCTAACTTTGTAAACTCTGATTATTTTATTAAATCAAACGATGTATTTTCCAAACGACACTTTAGGTCGTTCAATATAACTGTGATTGTAATGCTATGATAGTCAACCCCCAAGAATTCCATTCTGCTGCAAAACAGGTAATTTGGGGGTGTGACAACTACAATCTTGATGAATGTGGTGTGGCCTATAAATAAAGAACATACATGCTTGAACACGTCCGAACAAACGCAACTCTTTGATATCCTTCATCAGCTGATCGAGTTTCATTTTAAAAACTCGAGATACCACATCAGGTCTATCTGCAGATGAAAGCTTATGCTCCCGCATATATCTTTCAATATCTGGCCATTTAGGGTTGCATGTGATCGTTATAAACAAATCTGGACAACCATACCACCTACACAATGCCATGGCATCCATATAATTTTGGTGCATGTACCTTGGTCCGCCAGTGAAAGAAGAAGGCAAAATGATAGGCTTTCCAACCATGGACGGGTCGGTATTTCCTGATGCGACGCTTTGACGCACATTTGAATATGTATCACACCTTAGTTTAGACAGTTTGGAACGATGGAAAAACATACGCTCTCTCTCTCTCAACCATGGCGAAGCCATCCACAAGAAATTGCTGGAACAAACGACCTCCACGTATGAATAAATTCTCTGTATTCCGGCGGTCCTGTATTTGATAGGCAAACCACTCACGCATAGTAACTGTTTGTTCATTCTTTTCAGTTGCCGGTTGTCCTGATTTATTTCTCTGTGGTATTCCTAAATAATACCCATCTTACGCAGAAGGCATCAACAAAGGGTATTGCAAGGGAAGGTACATAGGATGAAAAATGTTGATACGCTGCAAACCTTCGCCATACTTTTCTATCACAATGTCCCTATCTTCTGCGCATGCATCCAAGTCGCCTACGATAAGTCCAGCAACCTCATCGGCAGTTGGAAGATTGTATTGCCGTCCAGTCTTGCCCCGCTTTGCCATGAGCTTTATTCTAATATTTTGCTCGGTGTCTTCTGTGTAGAGTGTTAATACAAATAAACCGTAAAAACGTTTATTAATATTTTGCGATCTCTTTGTGTTTTGTTGATAACAAATATAATGTTATCTTAAGTAAAATTATAAGGATAC
>OU343221.1:251070136-251098258 GCA_910596185.1 Chrysanthemum makinoi
TGGAATGTTTAAGAAGAAAAACATGTTATTTTTTAAATTATATAAAAACATAAACCATAAATTTGTAATTTTTTAGTTTGTGGATTCGAGAAAAAGTAAGATCGGATCTGGGAAGTAGAGTAAAATGTTAAGATACTATATCAAAATCAGGATCCTATAAGATCTTAAGCTTGTTAAGATCCTACGTAGGATCCGGATCATTTTTGCTTTTTAGAATCGTAAGATCTTAATATCAAGATCAGAATCTTAACAACTATGCTATAAATATCTCAATACTCCTACATTTTATTCTCAATTTCAAACACAATCTTTATTTATATATTTTAATCTTCTCAACTAATAAAATGTCACAAAAAAACTCCTAAAAACCTGACACCAACAAAACGTTCCAACAACACTGAATTCCAATTTTAGTTTGGGTCACACACAACCGTTAATTTTCAAAACGTGTGACCCTATTTATTGTCCTTTTGGAAGACGCGTCTTCAACATAACAAATGAAAGACTCCACCAAGTCGCGGGGGTTAATAGTTGTGATTTTTAATGGGTAGTTTAGCAATTATTTGCGACAAATAGCTTTATCTATTTTTTAAATTTTATTAAATGTTCCTTTTAGCGGGCAGAGAAAAGATCATGTCACCTGATTAAATATTTTTGGGTGAAAAAAAGTGATTTTGGCCCATTTTTTGAAGTTGGGTGGGGGTTGGGGTGATGTAGCAGATGACATGGCAGTCACTCCCATAGTTACTTTCTCACTCTTCTACCAAGATAATTAACTTTTTACAACATACATGATTACATAGCTGTTTATAAGAAAGGTCAAATCAAAGCGTCATTACCAATAGGCCAACAGAAAGGCCCAAGTTACCAAAAAATTAATAAATATGACAAAAGTACAAAATTGTTTAGTGGTCCATTTGATAGAACTTTGAAGATATTGTTTTACTTGTTTCCCTAGGTGGATCAAAAAATATTTTTACCCAATGTACAATAGCAAGCTTTATCAACTACTCATCTTTCAAATTCTTTGACAAGCTTCATCAAGTAAATAACAAATATTGGAAATATTAAACAAATCTTCTATAGATCCCTTAAAAACTAGAAATATACAATGCGTAACAATATAGAAATATTAAAGTTATGACTAGTTACGAGAGCCCAAACAAATGTAAGACTGAGGATCCTTGCATGGAAGTCATGAGGTTTTGGACATATGTTGAAAAGATTTCATGGTAGGCAAGATCACAACAAAGCACCCGTATGTTTCATATTAAAATTTTACTTTAAAAATTCACACAGTTTAAAAAATCTACAATCATTGTGTTGTAAAAAAAAAAAATGTGTGGACAAATCAAAGTATAAATGTGGACGTTTAGTTTGTGACGGAGAAAATACGATTTAAACATTATTCTAGTCTAAGAAACTAAAGTGAGATTGTTAGGCGTTCACATGCAACATGTTCTTAATCACATAGCTGTTGGTAAAAATGAATGTTTCAATGCAGGTGGAAATGTATGGTCAAGTTTCCAGCAACATTTTTTTCGCAAAAAGTACAAAAGAACAAAAGTAATTCATGATATTTATATTAAAAAACTAAATCCAACCTGAATATTGTTCACAATGTTTATATTCGTTTACACATAAGGCAGTATCAAGCGAAAGAAATTCTATAACAATCCTTATAATAAACGTAATAGTACTTTCATTTTATAATTTCATAAAATATGTTCGTTTGTAACCAATGTTTTATATACTAGATTGGAATAACTACGTAATACACAACTATTATACTAGTGACCTTTTTTTAAAAAACCGTGACGCGTGCTTATAGCTAGTTTTTATATACAAACTTTTTTTATTCTCATACTAACTGGTTTTGGGCCTTTTTTAACTGCTGATAAATTGTTGATAAGCTCATAAATCACACCCCAAAAGAGTATTTCAACAAAAAGCCTCAAATAGTATTATTCATTAAATTTAACTACCTTTTCCCACACAAACCATCTTTTTTGTTAGTGACCACTTGAATACCTGATCTTTTCACTATGTAAGCTAGCATAAACTGAGGACCCAATGACAAGCGATAAGCACTTGATTTCGGACTTTAGACTTCGCGATTTTTTTAAACAAAAGTGCAAGTCAATAAATAGATGAAATATTCACTTAATTATTGAGATTAGATCCAGTTGCAAGGCACTACATCTTTATAGCCACCACCTGTATAGTATACCATATGCATAACATAAACGATGCATTGTGGTATATATATAATGGCAAGAAAAGAAGGTAAAGGATTAACAAGCACAAAAGGATACAGAACATAATTCTTCAGCAAAAGTATTAAATTCAGTAAGACATTACGACATAACAACAACTTAAGATTCAATACGCATACATGAAATCAAAAGTATGCACTTAAAGAAAGTTTGTGGACAACACTAAACTACCAGTAGCCGAAGTGACAATCTAAACAACCACACTCACGCTTGATTTCCACCTGAGCGTTCATCAAGAGACCCATCGAAACAATCCATCCTCAACAAAACCATTTCCCACGATCTCCTGACCCTTCTTCACATAGCATCCCTCATCATCAAAGCCCACGCTAAATCCCATCTGCTTAAGCATTTTAACGGATATGCAACACTTCATGATTGCAGGCATATGAAAAACTCTTTCAAGAGAAAACCTTACCCAGTAGTCAACTGAAGTTTCACCGTTCCATACCCGAGCACGTCAACACGACTTTTGTCTGTCTTCGAACCACCTCATGACCGGTCGCCGGTTGGTAGTCAACAAACATGTCCCTCGAGTTACAAACATGCATTGTGCAACTAGCAAGCAAGTACCACCCTCGAGCCCTAGCTTTGGTCAACTCTGGGTGTTTATTGCCCATCAACAAGCCTATCTTTTCATGATGCACTACTTTGGCATGTGTGGGTGGTTCTTTCATAAAATCCATCTTATATAAAACGTCATCCTTGTACCCTTTTTGAACGACCACATATGTTGGTTTGTGGGAGTTAAAACACACGTAAACGACTAGAGAAGTGTGTGAGCCTATGGGGGCACACACGTTAAACACGAGAGTACGTGTCGAACGTTTAATATTTGAATACGTATACCCGATATGCATGCATGTTTATCCGATTATTATACACGATCCATGGGCTTGTCCAAATTGTTAAATGGGTCGGGTTTAGGAGAGCCTTGGGCCTTGTTTCTCTCTAACCAATCGGATATAATGGGATGTTTGTTTTTGTTGCTTGTCGATCAAGCAAAAGGCCCAAGCATTGTATTGGCTTGTGAGGCTATATAAGCAAACATAATATCACATTATATGAACGACAGTATGTAAATATCCCTAAACATATAACCCACGATTCATGAATATCTCTTATGGTCTAACATACAATTATATGCCAAAGTCAATTCCCACGTGAAGGTTCTTTAACCGATTGATATATTCACAAACCAATTGGGTTTTGTCTTGGTATTGATTCATAAACCTGACTTGCACGTTTTTTCCAAGTGGTCAAGGTTTTCTTTTGGTTAGATCTTGCATGCTTCCTGGTCGACGTATAGTGCAAGAAAAGGGTTGATTTCTGTTTGAATTTATCGGACAGAACAAGGGAATGATATCGGACTGCCTTTTCCGATATCGGGTAATACTTGGGCAGTTCTCGGACAGCTCTAGTAGCTCTCGGGCAAAATAAATAGAAGGTGTTCTTGGTTTTATTTGTTCGTGATGTTCAAGTATTCAAGGGGTTGATTGGTAAAACGTTCTCGACTAGCGTCTAATCGAACGTACTTGGTTTAAGTGTTTGTGTGTGATACTCATAGAGGTATCTATTTTAGATACTTGAGTTTCGTTTGGTTTATTGTCCGTTATTAAAGTCCAATTGCCAAGCAAGGTTAGCTTTTCTTAATCCTTTTTAATTAATTAATATTGTATTAAATTATGTGTTTTATTAATTAAAGTGTTAACATAATTGTATTAACTAAGATAATCAGAGGTTAGCTAACTTCAAAATCCCAAGGTGGCATCCACGAACTACGTTTTGCGATTTGGGTTACGTTTCGATATTCATAAACATGTTTTTTTAAAGGGCTTAAACCTAGTTTTTAATTTTAGTTTTATTTTAATTTTGACAATTACATGCAATACTTGTCAATTTTTAATAAATAATAACTAGTCACACACAAATTAAAATTATATTGATAATTAGAATTAATTTGTTAATTGTAAATTACTTGTTAATTTGAATTTAATTTACATGTGAATTATAATTACCTAATTAATTAAAATTAAATTGTTAATTAAGAATTACATGTTAAATTAAAATTACTTGCTAATTATAATTAAAAGTTAATTTGTATTTATTAATTGTTAATTAGAATTATTATGATAATTAGAATTACATATTGGTTTATAAATACATAAAATTGCGTAATTACTTGTTAATTGAGATTGCCTTGCATTTTTATGTGTTTTCCGGCCACAAGACCCACTCAATTGCTTTTATAAGTGATGTATGGGGCGATCTAGGTATTACATCCTTGTGACAGTCTTATGGTTCTCCGTTTGGGGAAGACTCGAGAGGAAATTCAGACAATATGTGGTTATATATTGATGTTTATGTTTATATGTTTGTGATTCCATTATGTGCATTATTGTTACTTGCTTTGACACCTAATCATATGCAATATGGAATAATTACATATATCGTGACTATAACATTAATATTGGTCTTTATTTACGCCTTAATATCATGCTCATTGTGACACGCTATTTGATTCGTGGAAAATTGTTTTGTAAAATAAAGTGACCTAATATATGAAACACGTTTTCAAGAATTTAAAACTAGGCATATGGACACTTGGGATGTCTGGCTCACCCTTTCAACAAACTAGAAAGGGGTTTAAAGTGAGTCTTTGTAAGGATGTCTAAGGCTTCATAACGGTCCTCTGCCTCCAATGCGTTAGATTGGAGCTACGTGAACCATGATGATACTTCTAGTGTCATTACCAAAGTTTTAAAATTAGTGTTACAAAGTTGTTTTGCATGCTTCTTTGTACACGAATTTTACCACATTTATGTGTGCATATATATTTGTTAATATTAAGTCTATGCCCCCAACTATGACACGTGCACTTGGATTGACTTCTGCGGTGGGACCTGGGGCCTTTCAACCATGGTAATTATTTCTCCTTTGGTCGGACCTACGGTTATTTTTACGTTCATACTTGGTAAACATATCGAGTTAACCTGTGTCAGACCGGACCGGGCATAAGATGAGAACTAAACATGCTTTTGACATTATTACTTGATACTAATGCCTTAAACGGTCTCATAAATCTAAGAGTTGCATTTTGCAATTAATGGCGTAAACACCTCTTGTCTATTTTTTTACACCTTTAATTAGGACCTATGGTAATTAAGTGGGGTTGCAAGATGGATCTTAGTCTTAATTAGTAATTAATTGGGTAGTTAATTCTTTTAAGAATGTAATTATCGAAAATACTAGAATTGAACTTTTATGTTACGATTAATTGTGTTATTGCAACAAATTAAGTAAACAAATTTGTTTTTTCTTTGAAAGACAAACCTAGTCTCCTTTTCTAGTAAGAAGAGTGAGACTTATACCTATCTTTTCTCCTTAGTTGACAAACTAAGATAGGATTCCAAAATTGATAAACTCTTATATGATCTTTCATTACCCTTTTTCATGGTCTAGAGTTAATTGAAAGATAGAATTTTTTGTGTAACTGGAAACATTGTGTTTAGAGCTACCAAAATAAATAACATCCTGCACTTGTCATAATGTATGAGTTTAAACACAAAGAGTAAAGGAATTACTAGCATATTTGTTAGGTAATCTTCTTGGACTCTTATTATTCCTAAAGTGCAAATTACCCTTGGGGCTATGTAGACGATAAAGGAGGAACTGCATGCTAAAGATTCAAGTTAATTGAATAATATAATGGCTAGTCCATTGTCTACATAAGTAAAACTTCATATACTCTGCTCAATACCTAAGTACATGCTACTCGTAGGCAATTGAAGTGAATAGGAAAGTATGTAAAAGCTATATGCTTTCTCTGGAAATGTAACACTTACAATGTTGACAAATCCAGTTGCATTTATTACTCAAATATCATTAATGTAATGTTGTCAATTTCGATGGGAGACTACGAGGTTTATTTCCTGTTAGTCACCCATGTCATTTCAAAACTTTAGCTTTGAAATAATTCATTACTTTCAAATATGAACAACTATTGCTTAAGGAAAATTGCATTTTATTTTATCGGATAACTCGTTGCCTTCTGGCATTAAGCTTCTTGAACTGTTATCTATAGAATAATAATCCATAATTCCTTATTACAGGTTATGGTTCTTAACTACTTATGGTATATATGACATTAATCATATCATTTGTACAAATCAATCATGTTGTTTGTTTTCATAATATGATGTTGTACCTTTCACAAGTGGGAGAAAATCTCAAAATGTGTGAAATAACAAGATTATTGGTATCTCTTGACGCAAAGGTAAGAAAACTAATAAATCTACTAGGACTTAAACATGTTAGATGTTTAATGCCTCACTACATGTAAAATAAGAATTCTACTAGGACTTAAACCGTGAGATGTTTAATGCCTACTACATTCTAATATTGATTCTACTAGGATGTGAACAGCTAGATGTTTGTTGCCCTACTACATTCAAATGTCATAATATAGTGTAAAGATACTTCAACATTTGACTACATGTTTTAGTCAAAAATAATTATGGTTATATGATAATGATCATAATTATGAATAAAATTAACTTGAAATTACTATAGAACTCAATAGTTTTCGTTCATGATTACTTTTGTTAGTATAATTATGCTTACATGTTAAGACATAATTATAAAGTCCTTGAATTAATCAATGACTTATAACATAAAGTATATATAGTAAATGTGTTATGTCTTATAGTTAACACATAAACATGAGGCTTGAATTATTCAAACTTATATGTGTATATGAAATAGATTGAAATGTTACAGCATGAACATATAATCCTTGAACAGTTCTGTCTTCTTGTGAACATGTGAACATAAACATGTCCCTAGAGTAGCAAACATGCTCTGAAGAACCACAATTCAAGTACCAGCCATGAGCCTTGTTGTTGGATCGAGTCCCAAAGCCTATTATTGCCTTAAGCACCATTTTCTCAGTGCTCGTGGCTTTGGAATGTGGCATGTTCATTCTACCTGATTGTTACAAGAAAAATATGAAAATTTAATATTTATATTAGAACTTATGAAACATAAAATAGAAACTTTTACATAAACATTGAATCAATCATGCTCGATGAAAGTAAACAAGATAACAGAAATATAATAGCCACATAATAAAATGCTTGCAAACTTGGAAACATTATGACATTTTTCATGTCATTGCATACAAGGCTAACTTATAAGCATCATACACACAAGACTACAAGCGATTTTTACCTCTTATGACGTTTTCATTTTCAGAAAAGGTTTTACATCCCTTTTTACACTTTGTCTTGTTGATCGACAAATTTTTCACAATTATCGTTTTTCATTTAAGTCGGAAAGCAATTAGTAGATTGGTCCTAGTTAACGACAAACAGACAGCACACCTTGAACGGAAATTAACATAGTTTGAAAAATATTTTGGCTGTTCAATTGTTCGATCCACTCTATATGACAGCCATTATCACATCTGGAGATACTAAAATCCTTTACAAAAATATGCATGATAATATAAATAGTGAGTATCATTTAACTGTTCAATCAGTTTACTCTGCCCTTTCAGTAAAAGTAGTCGTGACAATTTTATCAATGCTCTTACCGGGTCCAATTCCCATGATCCAAATGGACCTAATCCTACTGTACGACTCTACTTATAGTATAATTCCAAATTAACCAAATAATTGGACACTTCCGAATTTCCATATCAAACCCTTCAAATGACTATTTAACATAGCATAAACATGAATCGTCAAGGATGCGTGCACTAATAATACACATACCCCGTCAAAAAGCACATGTAGCTCATGTATTAATCTTAGCCCTAAGAACCTTCTTATATCACTTAACAAGACACCTACCATACCAATATATATAATCTCACCACGTTACATTAATTTATCAAACAGCCACTAAATGTACGCCTCGTCGCCTCCCCAACTATATTGTGTAAGTATACGGTGCCATCAAAACGTAATAGAGTTCACAAACAGGGATCAAAACATAAACTATAAACATCACATACATCACATCTGTTTATAACAAATTCTTTTAAATCATAAGCTAGGCAATTAATTAATAACAACTTTGTCATATTGTAAAGTTCAGAGGCCAATCTGTAAATTTTCAGATCAAGTAGCAGAATCAACAATGTGTAGATTTCATACGACTGGAATAATAATAATACTCCGTAATAAGCATCAATTACAAAGCACATGTACTATCATTTTCAACATTGAATGCTGAAAGTACATGATCTTATCCCTAAGAACCTATGTGCCTCGCTAAATAAGAGACCTGCCTATATATTTCATCTCAACACAACACCTTCATCAAAAGACCGGTACAAATAACCTTTATGAAGTCGTGACAATTTAGCAAGCAAACACCATAACACAATCTTAGCGTTCCTCACATAAAGCATGTTCAGATCTTCTCAATTTCACATGCGACAGCTATAGTCCCATTAATCCTACTCCCACTATAACACTCCACTCATGGTACAACTTCATATATTCAATCAAACAGTTATATTCTTTTGCATCTTCGTAAACTAACTATTTATCATAGTATAAAGTATAAACATTTTCAACATCAATATACATAATCTCACCTCAATACATTCATTAAACAACTACCAAATGTACACCTTCCCAACTTTATTCCTTAAATATACAGTACAATAAAAAAATGCTATATAAATCCATAATCGGAAACATAACATAAACTATACAATAGTATCAAACATGTATAAAAACAAAATTTTATTGATTATGCGTGTGTTTGGTTTGACTAAAGAGTTTTTTTGAGCATTTAGAATATAATTCTTATTTGGCAACAACGCTAATTAAAGGAGCGTTTCACGTTTAGCGTTTTGCTTAGCTTGTACGATATTTTACACTTTATAGTTACCACAACACCTATGTTATCAAGTATTTATAAAAAACGAATAGGTACTGCTAAGTGCAACATGCTTGCGGCTAGTTGTAGCTACTAGTTTTATCAAACATATAAAATTTATAAAAAAAGTTTATAAAAAAAGTTTATAAATTTTTTATAAAAAAGGTTTATAAAAAATTTATAAAAAAAGTTTATAAAAAAAGTTTACAAAAGTAGCGTAAAATAAATACCATATAAAAACACTACACGATTAAAAACATATCATATAAAAACACTACACTTGAATCATATATTATCACAACCTTCTTAATTAAATTAAAAATAAAAAAAAAAAGGGACAGAAGTCGCCCATGTGGGAGAGAGAGTAGGATAAAAGGAGGAGGGGCCCACGCCTTGGGGATAGGCACCGTCCATATAGTACAACCCCTCACAAGCATTGTCAAATAAAAAATCAACATCGGATATATCAAATAAAGCTTCTTATACATTGTACAAGTGCCTCGGTTGAAAAGTGAAAAAATAGGATTGTATTATAAGACTTTAGTTAAACTTGAGGTAAATGTGGGTGACCCCGTCACCTTTCGTGCATTTCTCACGAGTGACTCATTAATTGGGTATGTTGTGATGCGTGAGTCATGGGAAAAGAGGAGGGAAGTGGTGACCCTCCTCACCTCTCGGTTTATGTGCATTCGTGGGTCTTATGGGGTGTTTTTATTATTGTTTATTTAATTTGTGAGTGTATGTGGAGTATGGCATTGTTATATAAATTGGATATTTTAATGAAAGGTAAAGAGAGAGTCGTGACCATTATATGTGAAAAGTGAGAGAAAGTGAGGTTGGTGAATGATGAGGTGGCGCTGAAGTTGAAGGTGATGGAGTGTGACCACTACCTCTAGTCTAAGACCGCTCCCAATAGAGCGTGAGGGGGGCATTTTTGCATCAAGTCACATGTGAGGCCTTATTGGGGGTGTCTGGGTGGTGCGCGAACCAAGAGAAAAACGCTAACGAACGGTGAGTCACTCACCACTCGGGCATTGTGTAAAAGTGGCCCCTCTTAAATGTTTTTAGTATTAATTATTTGGTTTGTGAGTGTGTGTGGGTTATATTTGTATAAAAGTGAGCATTTTAATGTTGCTCAGCAAAATGAAGTAAAAAAAAAACTACCATGTGCATGAGCCTCAAACAGAGGTCGCGTGTATGGTGCATGAGAGCAAGCAAATGATGATCGAAGGTGAGGAGCTCACTATTCAGCCTTTGTGTAAAAGTAGCCCCCTTCAATGTTTTTATTATTAATTATTTAGTTTGTGAGTGTGGTGTATTTAGTGAGGTATGTTTATATAAAAGTGGATATTTTAATGAAAGGTGGGGGAGCGGTGACTATTGGGAGCGAAAGTGAGGAGAGATAGAAATCTGATGTGACACTGAGGTGGAAGGTGAAATTGTGTAAGTGTTGGGAGTGCAGGGAGTAGTCTAATTAAAGGCGAGGAAGTGATGACCATTGGGAGTGACAAGTGAGAGGATGTAAATTGAGAAATAAAGTTGATGTGACGCAGAGTTGGAAAGAGAAGTGGTGTGACTATTGGGGGTAGTCTAAGAAATGAGTATATTATTTGGTTACTAATAGAGTTTTTAGAAACACAACATTTTTTATGGGGTTCCCAATTAATTAAGAAAATTGACACATGGGAAAAAATCATCAGGGTCTTGTGACACCAATTGGGAACCTCTAGTTCTGTTGGAATTAAAGTAATCAAGAAAACATAAGTCTTGAAAGTAGAAGGACCAATAGTGTTAGATAGAAAGTTTGTAACTGTTAAGTTAGTTAAAGTAGTTAAATTCTGTAAATAGGAAAGGGTGTCGATTGGATACATGCCTTTTAGGGAAGAGTTGCATCGGTTCACATGGCACTGATTGGTAACATATATATACTCATGTACATGTATCGTTTTTTAGTGTGGAATAATATTAATAAAGTGTCTTTTACAGAAGTATTCCCACCCTCTGTTATACAAACCGAGTCCCTGCACATTCTGATGTGCATACTCAAACATGTTCATCCATGATTGATCCAAGATCCGTAGGATCTCAACATGGTATCAGAGCAACATGGTTAACATGGATCGATCATTGCAAGTCCAGGAAGTTTATCGCCTATGAAGAACAAGAAAAACCCAGAAAATAGGGCATGAAGAAGAATTATGAAGAAGACCCAGTTTTTGGGCAGAAACGCAAGAAGTATGAAGAACATAAAGAAGGTCATGTTATAGTAGTTCCAAAAGAAAGATGTCTTACGCATATGGGAATAAGACGGTTCATAGACTTGATAATGGTTACCATGACCTGCACAAGAGAAGCCAAAGAAGAAGTGGAAGGAAGCAGTTGGATGCGAGGAAGATAGAGACCCACAAGGCTTGCAAGATGGAGCAGTTAGGGATGGAACACAAGAACAAGTAATTAATGGACAGGTTTGGTGTTAGGATGGATCACATGAAGATGATAAGAACAAGGACGATAATCCATGGAACGATAAAGGCAAGTGAACATGAAAGAGGACAAATGCAAAGCGCGATCGAATATGAATGACAAAGAAGAAGGAACGAGGCTGCAATTGGGATGAACAAGAACGAGGCGAAGATTATGATTTCTTGATTAGGGGAGTGAATGTTGGAATTAAAGTAATCAAGAAAACATAAGTCTTGAAAGTAGAAGGACCAATAGTGTTAGATAGAAAGTTTGTAACTGTTAAGTTAGTTAAAGTAGTTAAATTCTGTAAATAGGAAAGGGTGTGTCGATTGGATACATGCCTTTTAGGGAAGAGTTGCATCGGTTCACATGGCACCGATTGGCAACATATATATACTCATGTACATGTATCGTTTTTTAGTGTGGAATAATATTAATAAAGTGTCTTTTACAGAAGTATTCCCACCCTCTGTTATACAAACCGAGTCCCTGCACATTCTGATGTGCATACTCAAACATGTTCATCCATGATTGATCCAAGATCCGTAGGATCTCAACATGATGAACCATGGCGAAGACTCTTCATATCAGTGACCAAAGATTATGAATTATGGTGGGCAAGTCAATACGTATAGTATTTGGTTATTAAAGGAAAGCAAGTGACCGAAGATACGAAGTATTTATGAAACCTATGGCCATTACGAGGCCAAAATGTGCGTAATAACAGTATCATAGCATTGAATTCATAAGGTTTTGGAAATAAACTCAAGTGAGATTCGTTAGGAACACGCTCTTAATTGTACATGGGCTGGAGAGATTAATGCCTAGGAGTATATGTGCAAGTGTTGGAGGTTACTAGTCCATGTGCCGCTTGACATATGTAGAAAACAAGGAACGAAGTGTCTTTTAAATGATAATTACGAGTGTCGGTTTCAAGGTAGTTAAGTTAGACACACTTGCTTAAACCTGAGAAAAAGAATTTAACTGTTACATTTCAAATGCAGAATAAATATTCATTTCCAGTTGTTGAGGCCTGTGAAAAAGAGGTTAACCTCTACATGTAAGGACGCTCTTAAGTAAGCCTGTCATATGGTAGTTATGTTACACTCTTAATTAAGCCCGTGAAACTATCGAAACTTTCATTTCCAGATTAGTTGAGACAATATAAATAAACTGGAATAAATCGTCATACAAAGTAAATATTTCAGTTGAGGCTTGTCAGCAGCCTCCATCGTTGTACCATTGAAATAACAGCATTGTTGGAAACGTCAATGTTGTTTAATAGAAGTTTTAAGTATCTTATTTCTCAGTTGGACTTTATTTCTTGTGATTATAAGTTTTTTGCCAAGTCATGGTCATTCATGAGCCATTATCAAACATTACTATATGTACATGTAAACAAAAGTTTTTTACACACAATATTAGATGTGGTCATGTCGATCCTGTGACGAACAAGATGGCTCATCATCACTCATAACACTACACTTCATCTATAAGTGTACGCGTTTGAAGACTCGTAGTGTCACCTTGGGAGCAAGATGCATATTCTGAACTGCACCTCAGCTTTCAATAACTAATGCAGTAAATCTTTATAGGCTGTTTGTACCAAAACCTGAATATGCATCCTAATAAAGATAACATAAAAGCTACAGCATTGAAGTATATATATAATGGCAAGAAAAAAAGAAAATCGATTATCAAGCACAAAAGCATACAGCACATAAGTCTGCAGCAAAAGTATCAACTTCAGTAAGATATAACCACAACTTAAGATTCAATAGGCATACATGACGTCAAAAGTATGCACTTAAGAAAGTTTGCGGACCAAAACTACCATAGCCAAAGTGACAGTCTAAACAACCAAGCTCACGCCTGATTCCCACCTGAACGTTCATCAATGACACCCAACCTAAACAATCCATTCTCAATGAACCCATTTCCCAGGATCTGCTGACCCTTCTTAACATAGCATCCCTCAGCATGTAAACCCACGCCTAATCCCATCTCCAAAAGCTTGTTCATGGATATGCAACACCTGATGATTGAAGGTGTATGAAAAACATTTTCAAGAGTCAAAACATTCCCAGTAGTCAACTGAAGTTTCACTGTTCCAAACCCGACTACATCAACACGACTATAGTTTTCCAGAACCACCTCATGACCAGTCACGGGTTGGTAGTCATCAAACATGTCCCTCAAGTTACAAACGTGCATTGTGCACCTACTAAGCAGGTACCACCCTCGAGCCCCCGATTTGGTCAAATCTGGGTGTTCTATGGCAGTCTTCAAGCCTATTGTTTCATGATGCACTACTTTGGTAAGTGGGGGTTCTAACATTAAGTTCTTCTTATATAATACGCCATCATGGTACCCTTTAAAAGCGACCACACCACCCAGCTTAATGACATATTCCCCACCCCCACAAGTAATGCTTAACGCCGATTTACCGATCCCGGCCACATCAGCATGATCATCAATGTCCAAATTAACCTCGTGATCAATCACTGGGTCGTAGTCAGCACTTGGATGTTCATCCACAACACTCAACCGATACAACTCGTCCTCGATGTATCCATTTCCAATGATCTTGTTACCCTTCTTAATGTCACAACCCTCACACCAAAATTCCACGGTAAATCCCATCATAATAAGTTCGCCAATGGAAATACAACACTTGATAATTTTGGGGATATGACAAACATTTTCAAGAGTTAAAACCTTCCCAGTAGTCAACTGAAGTTTCACTGTTCCAAACCCGACCACATCAACAGGACTATTGTTTTCCAAAACCACCTCATAACCAGTCACCGGCTGGTAGTCGACAAACATGTCCCTCGAGTTACAAACATGAACTGTGCACTTAGAAAACAAGTACCACCCTCGAGCCCTGAATTTCGTCAACTCTGGGTGTTCATTGGGTACCAACAAGCCTATTATTTCATCGAGCACCACTTTCTCAACAGGACGTTTTTCCATTAAGCTCAACCGAAACAGGCTCGATAAAAGATCAAGATCACCATTAGGAGAGGCTCCATCCTCTATGTACCCTTCACCTATGAGCTTGTCACTCTTCTTAATGACACATCCGCCAATCCCCAAAGACATGATGTATCCAAGAACATCGAGTTTGGGGACAGATACAAGGCATTGACTGATTTGGGGTATATGAAGAACATTCGAAAGAGTCAAAACCTTGCCTGTGGTGAAGCGAAGCACCACTGTACCAATCCCAGCTACATCAACTCAATCATTGTTGTCCAAAATCACCTCGTGATTTCTCTTTGGGTTGTAGTCAACAAACATGTCCCTAGAGTAGCAAACATGGGCCGAAGAACCAAAATACAAGTACCAGCCTTGAGCCTTCTTGTTGGATCGAGTCCTAAAGCCTATTATTTCCTTAAGCACCACTTTTCCTTTGCATTCCCGAGCATAATGTCCTGTGTACCCACACAGGTGACACTTCCTGGTTGTGTCCTGAAGCACCACTTTCACAGTATCCGATTTTTTGTCTTTGCATTCCCGAGCATAATGTCCTGTCTCCCCACACACGTGACATTTGCTGGTTGTTTCCTGAAGCACCACTTCTTCAGAACCTGACTTTTTTTCTTCGCAGTCGCGAGCATAGTGTCCTGTGTCCCCACACACGTGACACTTCCCAGTCTTCTTGGCCTTGGAATTCTTTTTCTGTGGCATGTTCGTTTCTACTTGTTACAAAAACTTCATTTTTTTTTTTGAAAATTTATGAAACATAAGATTGAAACTTTTATGCGAAACATTGAATCAATCATGATCGATGAAAGTAAACAAGATAACAGATATATAATATCTACATAATAAAATGCTTGCAAACATGTTTGACAGTTTTCATGTCATTACAATGGGTAACTTATAAGCATTATACAGCACAAGACTACACGCGATTTTTGCCTCATATGACGTTTTCATTTTCAGAAAGGTTTTTCATTCCTTTTTACACTCTGCTCTTTTGATTGATATATGTTACACAATTATTAATTTGTCATACATTTGTAATTACGGTTGGTTTAAAAAATATACCATATCAGTTAAGCCGGAAAGCAAGTAGAACAGACAACACACCTTAAAAGGAAATTAATATAGTTTGAGAAGTCTTTTGGTTGTTCAATTGTTCCTCTATAAATGGCAGCCATAATCACATCCGGAAATGCTAAAATCTTCATGAACAACGAAAATTCCAGATTTTACACGATGTGTATTAAAAGCTAATAATAATTAAATTCTTGTATGTCTAAATAACAATTCAAACTAAAAACAAAGGCTTATAAACAGATTCTGTGCCATGAAGGGACTAGTTTCACGTGAGTGTATGATCCCCTCTCTCCTCATCTTTTGTGGGGTTAAAACTACGTGCACATACCTCAATCGTTAAAGCATTTGCAAAACGAATTTTTCAAAAATCACATCTAGTGCTTGAGCCAACACTTCTACCTCTGATCGTCTCTATCATCATAATCCATATCATACCCACTAGTCCTACAATTGAGCAACGACCTTCCAATGTAGAAGAATTTTATAATAGCTTCGAGGATCCTAGAGCAAGGCCTAAGAATCTTATGTTATCGTGCAATATGACAAATCCTTTACAAAAAATATGCAAACCGTTCAATCGATCAGTTGTAACAATTTTACTTTGCCCTTTCATAAAAAGTAATCATTACAATTTTATCAAGGATGCATCCTTCCAGCCAATTTTTCCGGTCCATCTATGCGAACAACACTTTAATGCTCTTACTGTTCATCTTCTATAAGATGCAACTATCGTCCAATTTCTATGATCGGATGATCCTACTGGACCTACCCCTACTGCACGACTCTGTTTTTTAACGGCATTATCACTAAACTAGCAAGAAGCTAGATAAAAGGAATTACAAAGTATTGTTGGGTATTTTTCTTGGCCCATGAGGGTTATTAGCCCAACATATTAAGGCTCATCTTGGGTATTAAGACCCATCTTGGGTATTAAGGTCCATCTTGGGTATCCCATTGAGGCCCATCTTGGGTCCTCTTTAGACTCCTTATTTACTGATTATTTTTAGTAGTTAGGTAGAGAGCAAGAGTGTGAAAGAGAAACAATAATAGAAAGAGAGAGAAAGATCAAAAAGAGAGGTTTTCGTTTTTTTCTGCAGCAGCCCACAAAACTGAAGATCGCCGGAGTTTGAACCGTTGGATTGTAACGATTTTCGGGCTGTAGCTTCCTTACATATAAAGGAAGGTTTTGACCGTTGGGAATCTGATTTTAAGGCCTGGAAGTCCTGTTTTTGAGGCAGTTTGCATCAGATTTTCTGGTGATGTTGTTCCTCTTTTGTCTTTAGTTTGTTTCCATACATCTTGATGCTTTATTCCAAGTGTATGATGATTGTTGTATGCCTCTAGTATCTAGAGAAGATCTGATTGTATTGCTCTATTATTGGTGGTAGTGGATTTTAAGCGGCACTAGGTGTCCCGTGGTTTTTACCCGTTTTGGGGTTTTCCACGCTAAAAGTTTGGTGTTCTTGTTGTGTGTTTGATTATCTTTATTACCTGATTGGGCTGATTAGATACTGTTTGGGGGCTGTTTAAAAGTTGTGATTAGTGTGCCTTATTTGTTTACTTCCTCATAGGTTCATACGGGTTTGGGTAAGTGTTGTCAAACGAAGGTTTTGCTTCCGCATTTGTGTTTATACCGTTGTGACCCATACACCTTTACCCGTCAAGTATTACAAGCCGACAGGGGATCATTGATCCAATCAATCAATGGTGGGACAAAACTTTAATCTCGTTAACAAGAGTGTCTATACGAGACCGTTACGGGTCAAATCAAGCTCTATTGCGGTATCTCCAAATGAACCAAGTGGTTATGTAAATAACCTAGTCAAAACAGCGCTTTTCCAAGCTGTTAAAACCAACTACTGTACGACTCTGCTTATATTATGATTCCAAATTAACTAAATAACTCGACACTTTCGAATTTTCATATCAAACCATTCAAATAAATATTTAGCATAGCATAAACATCAATAGTCAAAGCATGCATACAATAACATAAGCACCCTTTCAATAGAAAAACACATGAAGCTCATGTAGCAATCTTAGCCCTAAAAACCTTCTTGTATCGCTAAACGTCAAACTACAATATATTCATTAAACAACTATTATATGTACACCCTCCCACCAACATTGCTTAAATATTCGGTACCCATCAAAATGTAATAATATACACATACAGGAACCTTCAACAAACGGAATATCAAACAAGTATGAATTCATATTCAATGAAATAATTACATGCTTTTTCAATTTCATAAACTAACTATTTATCATAGTATAAAGATCAACTTCTTTGAACAAATGGTATAAACATCAGTTGGCAAGAATGTATACTAACAATTTTAACATCTCACATATAAAACCGTTAGAAAGCACATGATGTTAGCTCTAAGAACCTTCTTATCTCGCTAAACAAGAAACCTACCAATATACTTAAAATACATTCATCTAAAAGCTAGTTCTCAAATCCCAACTACATCGCTAATATATTCGGTACCATCAAACTATAATAAAATTCACAAAATGAGATCAAATTGTGAACTACAGGAACTTTGAACAAACAGAATATCAAACATATGTGAAGAAACTTTTTTGACAATGGTGGCGAGCTTTTGGAGCGTTTAGAATATAGTGCTTGTTTGGCAACAAGCATTTAACTTTTCGTTTTTGTTTCGGCGCTCATATTCAAAACGCTAATAAAAGCACGTTTAGCGTTTTGTTTTTTACAACATTTTACACTTTATAATAGTAGCTATAGGAGAATAATAGCTATAGCAGCTACATTATCAAACACTTTTATAAAGCGTTTGGTACCAAACTCCAAATGCTAAAAACTCATTGTCAAGTAAATTATATATAGAAGGCTTCTAAATGCTCCAACAAGCGTTTCGCCAAACATGATAACCAACCAATAAGTTTATGACGAAAGTGGCATATTATAAACTTGAGAGGCTAATATGTAAAATTTGAGATCTAGTGACTAAAATGAAAATATGAAATCTACAGGGACTAAACAAATAAAATAACAAAATTTAAACACTAGTTGTCCATGACTGTCAACCTTGGAGTTGTTAAAGAAAAGGTTTTTGTTTTCTGAAAGTTAAAATATGTAAAAAGGAGCAACTAATTCTTTTTTTTTTTTAAATAACTACTTGTGCAAAACCCCTTACAAGAACCTTTCTTGGTAACTTTTCTCTTATAAAATCTGGTTTAAAAAAACAGATGACGATGATGACGTCACCGTGACGTCATCGGTAAACATCAACTGTAACTTGTGCTATATTTATTACTGTAACTTATACCCTAAAAAAGAAAGAAATATGCATATAGGAAGAAATGAAGTAAAGAACTGTACCTGTGTTGTGTTGTGTTGTGTTATTTTTGGGGTTATGTTTGTACTAGGTGGTATGTCATGGTTTTATGGTGAGGATGTTTTAGGTGGTTGTTTTGTTACCGTACTTTTTTTTTTTTTTTTACTTTTTAAGAAAATGTGGTGACAAAAACAAAAATACACCGAGTAACTTGAGATGGAATCGGGTATTTTGTTTTGCACACGAAGGTCAAATAATTTTGTTTGAATGCGTTGTATTTAATTAAAGTATGTTTATGCGGTGACATCTACGGGTAATGAAAAAATGAGCGCTAATATAAAGTTGATGTAACGGTAATGTAGTTGATTACCTGTTGGTAATCAAAAAACAAAACAAATAACAAAGTCGGCAAATGAAGCGGAACCAAACACAAAATTCTTATTCAAAAGTACAAACAATTCTAATACTAGCAATACTTATTTATAGACTAAACTAACCGTCATAAAATAATTCTTAGTTCTAAACAAACTTATATGACAAGTCACAAAAATTACAAAATTTATCAGAAAACCCTTAGAGTTTAAGACACTATTCTAACAATCTCCATTGTGGCCTAAACTACAGAAACACCTTCTTGATACTTCAAACAAAACAGATTTTTCGTCTTCAAATCTAAATTTTCAAAGTCTATAGATACTAGCCTTCAAACAAATCATCAATTCCCAAAAATGATCCAAAACAAATTCGATCCAAAGATAACTTCAAACTGAACAATCAAACGTTAACTGAAAATTTTAAAACGGTCAACCAAACAACCAAATCGACCCAAACGATCTTTAACAAAGACAATCAAATTCAGTCAACCAACTTCAAAAGCCTGACATATGAAAATCCAAAATTTCAAACTGACAGATTCCAACGATCGAACAAGTCCTAAACGACCTAATAATAGTTAAGTCTTCAAATGCCAAATCGATATACAAATTCCAAATATCAATTTCAAATTTATTATCCAAGTATCAAACAAGCTCAAGGTTATAAATAACTTGACGAACGGGGCTCTCTAGTAATTCAAACGAAACAAAAATCGACAAACAAAGCGGAAGCTTATTCACATTATAAAACCAAATTCATTGGTACCATACGCAAAAATCTAATTCAAAGGTTCAAACAATTGTAAAGCTATCAATCCCTATTATAAACTAAACAAACCGTCATAAAAATTTCCTAATTCTAAACAAACTTGTAGCAAAAGTTACACAAATTACCAAATTTACTAAACAACACTTAGAGTTTAAGTCACTATTCTAACATTACCATTACGGTTTATTCATCTTTCCTTTTTCCTTTTTGTTGTGTTGATAAAAGTATGGAGTTAGAGAAGTGGGTGTAGTTGCACCCTATAAGATGTCATAGGGTTGCCAACTCAGCATCCACGTTCCACTTTATGACATCACTATAACTAAAACGCTTTCTTCAGCTATAACATATTGAAGGCACATGTAGGTCCTGGGTTTTTTGTTATTATTATTGTTATTATTATTGTTATTATTATTATTATTATTATTATTATTATTATTATTTCCTTTTAAAACAAACACATTTCAATAAACTAAAAATTAAATTACAATACATGATATAGAATACAACATTTCTATCGTCGGCTACGTAATATCCTTTGTTGTATGTTTAACCATTCACCATAAACAGGACCAAGGGAGCGATATCATCCATGAGTTCATCAACAAATTTGAACGATATAGAGCATTTAGGTTGTTATTGGAACCTGCTATACCAAAAAAATATATGTCAAATTCATAAATCTTGTGATGCATCTACTTCAAGCATTATTGTCGGATGTTTGTGATCCCCCCTTTTGAATTGCAGTTTGTAAGCATTCGGACAATTCCCCTATTCTCAATGCATACAATATATACTACCAAGCATACCCGAGAACCCATGATAGTTTGTGTTTTTAATATATCCTCATAATAGCATTGGGTGAGGGTTTTCTTAAATACTCCTCCGAGCATAAATCCCATATACATTTGGTAAAATTGTCTAAACTATCATGATTACAATGCTCAACAATTTGTAAATATTAATCAAAAGTATTGGGCGTTGTCACGTACGCCAATTGGCGTATAACGAACGTGCATTTAATTGTAGGACTACTACTCATTTTCATAGCGGCATTTTGCCGAGATTTATAAAATAAGAAGTGCTCGGGAATAGGTTTAAGGTTATAGTTAGTTATACCTTCAACTATTTTTAAAATATTTTTTTGACTCATTTGGAACCGTCGTCTAAGATTCCTTTCGGGGTATTTTGGATTATCGCCAAAATAATATTCCACGAGATGTTGTTCGACGCCTTCATAGTATCACGGTATGTGCATTCAAGTGTTTAAATTAGTGGCTTCATCGTCATCAAAGGCTAGAAATTGTTCACTTGTTTGTCTCGATCTTCGTCGTTATAATTCATGTTGCAAGTGTATGAGGTTTTAATGTTTGAAAGATATAAGTTAAAAGTAGGTATTTATAGTTGAAAAAAGGGGGGTTTTTTTGTTCATTTTTGCTCGTTACTCAACATTCAGATTTTATTAAAAAAAATAAAAAAATAAAATAAGGCCCGCTTTTGCTGGTGAAGGGACGCATAACGCAACCATGGCCGTGCACCACGCCATAAGGCGAAAAAAGCTTTATGGCATGTGATACGCCACTGCATCGAGCTGTATCAATTTTTATATATTTTTTTAAAGGAAATTGCTAAATGCAGCTCTAAAATATATGTTTAACATTAGTATAGACTCAAGGGGTGTTTGGTATTGCTTACTGATCGGTTGATTATTTTTAAGTAAAAGTAGATAATTAGAATCAATTTTGTGGTACAGTATCTTCTTTTACTTAAATATAAGTTGATTATTTCTAATGTAGGCTAATTGTTTCTTGGTATACGTTTTGCTAAAATGGAAGTTGTTTTATCACAAACAAACATATTTTAACTTAAACTTTTTACAGCTTACATGAATATCTAGCTCTTCATCATAATGGTCAAAATCAAAACGTCATCACCTGTAGCCGAGAAAGGGACAAGTTGCCGAAAATTTGCTAAACTTTAAAGATATTACTCCGTATTATGCGACTTGTTTCCCAAAGTAGATGAAAGATTCTTTTACCCAGTGTATAATAGCCAGCTTCAACAATTACTCATCTTCCAAAAGTCTTTCACAAGCTTTGTCAGGTTAATACAGTAACAAATATAGGAAATATTAAATAAACTTCTATAGATGCCTTAGGGGGAGGGAGTGGTACCCTAATACCCGAATTGGCACATCACCTCTATCCAATAAAAACCCTCCAACTCAAAACTACCGAATACTACCCTAACACTACCCTAAGTGGAGGGAGTGGTCACCTATCCTACCCAATTTTTTTTTTTAATATATAAAATCACATACAATATTAAAATAAAAACATATCATTTCATTAAAAATAAAAAATACATTCAACAATGACTTAATAAAATCTTACATAATACTTAAAAAAAAGAATGATATAAACGGCCAAACCAAATATATAAATTTCTCTACATGTTTTTAAAACTTTAAATATCATGAAGACATGAACTAAAAGATGAAAGGCAAGTTATAGAAAAATATATAGTGGGCTCACATTATTAGGCCTATCAAGAGTTCAAGTCCACCTCTGCATCTTCATCCACCTTTTCTACATTTGTCTAATTCTTTCTTGTTAATTGCAACTAACGTTCAAAATATTCAAAAAAACATGCCTCACACCGATCGGGCTTGGAAGCCGATTTCCTACCCGATTTGTCCTACCCGACCCTCACGGGGCGGTGTTACCGATCGGGTTCAACTACCCGAAGCCCTACCCGATGCCCACTCCCTCCCCTCTTACAAACTCGAAATATACAATACATTCGTAACAATATACTCGTATCAAATGAAGGAAAGCGACCAACATATATGAAGAATAGATTAAAGTAATGACCAGGGCGGATCCAAGACTCTAAGTCAAAATGTGCATTTTTTTTTTCTCGTGTATAAAGTAAATAAAAATAAACAGAAATATATGGTTTCATTAAAATTAGTTAAAAAAAATAACAATAAAACATGTATTTCTTCCAACATGTTAGTGGGCTAACTAAACAAAGACATATTATGTATATAAAAAAAATTCAGGAACATGTTCATTTGAAAAAAATCAGGATTTTTAACAAAAAAATTGCACTAGATGTCAAACATCACTCGGTTCCCGTGAACCTTCGAAAACCTCCTAGGTCCGCTCATGGTTATGACCAGCAACGAAGAGCCCAAAAATGTAGTTTATGAATATCCTAGCATGATTTTTATGAGGTTTTGGACATATGCCTAAAGGTTCCACGGTAGCCAAGAAAACAACAGAGTACCCGTATGTTTTAAATTATTATTATTTTTTTTTTTATCATTTTAATATATGTAGATTGTTATATTGATAAAAAAATATTTTGGACAAACCGAAATATAAATATGGACATTTAGTTTATGACGAAAAAAAAAATTTAGACATTATTTTAGTCTAAGAAACTCAAGTGAGATTGTTTCAGCAACATGTTCGTAATCTCACGTGGGCAGTCGAAAAATGAATGTATCAATGTTGGCAAGTGTGTTGGTACCTTCCTCTTTTCGAGTTTCATCATTAAACGGATTGAGAGAATGTCTAGTAGGAGGCAAGAGTTGGAGGTTCGTGCGCCGCTTGTCATATAGAAAGCAAGGAGCGAAGTCATTTATCAATGATAATTCCATAACCTTAAAGTCGTGTCATATAGTAGTTAAGTTAGACATCTACAATGCAGTTCGATTTCTCTCACGGAAAGAACAACAAGCCGTATTACTTCAATTTAATGTCATCGTGATATGGATAAGTTCATGATCCTTTTTGTGTTGGCAGATCATGTACAATGTAAACAAATTCGTTAGATGTACGCATTGTTGTATGACCAAGGACATTTGGATTCGGTTCTTAAAATTGTGTATGAATACATTCGGCATTTCGGCCTATGTTTGCCAAAAAAACTATTCCTGTATGATTTATGAGAGGTTGTTAGAACTAATGTGTTCTGAATTGTTTGGTAACAGAAGAGCTCTATTTATATGCTGTAGAACACAAGGACTAGAAGATGAGAAAACAAATATGTTGGACAGGTCTCTTGCCAACATGCTTAGATTGAAACAAATGATTGTATTTGACCATTTTGATTCTGTGTTTGTGGTATATGCAATGTAACAGTAAAGTATTTGACAAAATATACAGCAACAAAGTAAATATTATTTGATAGTGAATTGTTGTTTTGTGTTTACAACAAATGACCTATTTATATCTTACCAAACGACACAAGTATCTAAATGACAGTTATTCTTAACCATTGTGTCGTTTGAGATGTAACTACCAACAACTTTAACTGCCTAAACATAACTGTTTCTTGTAATGGGTCGTTTGGGTTGACTTATGACCCATATACATAGTTTTGACCAATATAGAATTAATACAAACATATTGTCTTTAAAAGTAAACTAAAGTAAATAATACTAAGACTATATTATATTTGATCTTAACATAATTACAGGGTAACATCTCCCTTTTAATTATTTAAGATCAAATTTCTTGAGTAAGACTTGCTTCCATTTTTCTTCACACAATGATCTCATAATCACTGCTGTCTTGACTGCTTGTGCCATGGGCGCATCTACTTCTTCATTGCCATACATTCTAACACCATACTGCTCATCTTTGCCTCTTTGTTCCATCTCTGACCGCCTCTTCTTCCGTCTTGTGGTCCTTTTCAAGGTCCTGCTGCACTCTCCCACTTCTCTTGTCTTCTCAACACTGGGTATATTTGCAGTATCATGGTAAACACATATAAGGTCTATGAACTTTCTATAACAAGCCTTTATGGCTTCACCATCTTCAACTGTTAGTCCTTGTATGCTTGCAATGCCTTTCCATTTGTCACTCAAAGTAATTGCCACATAGCCTCCAAATCCATCTACTATCTTATGTAGACTTAGCAAGTCTATCTCCTTTCCTTCTATAAATGTGGTATCATGTCTAATGTACGTGAGTTAAGATGCACTAAGTAGAACCACTTCACCATCTCTAAAAACTTTCCACTGAAGACCCCCCAATTGTTGTACACAAGACTATCCTTCTTAAGTAAATTCATAAATGATAGAAATCTGTTGAATGAGTTTACCTTGAGTGCATATAGTGTACCATTCCAACTTATATATTCATTGTCCACATAGTCTTGGGTGTCCTCCTTGTTCCAACTTAAATCTTCCAGGCCTCTCACCAATGAACATTCATCCTTTGGGTCTAAAGACTCAAAGTGATCTTCTAAATATTTGTTGTGTTGTCTGATTGGGCTCCATTCATCTTCATAGTTGCCTATTTCTTGTTGCTTTTTCGTCCCACTGTCTTTCATCAAACATGCTCTTCAGTATGCACATGTTATTCTCTATCTTCACCACATATCCTTGTTCTTCTAGGAGATCATAACTGAGTATGTTCAATGACACTTCGGAGTGTAATGAACGTTTGGAATCTCAATCTCCCATCTTTTGTATTCCAAGCATCACCCACCCCATAAGAGATATAAAATTTTCTTTTTCTTCTTTGAGATCATTTTGAATTTGTATTCAATTTTCTTGAATTGAATTCTGCTTGGGCATAGATGAAACTTGTAACTACTACTTACAAACCATACTTCCTTCCATGTCTTGTCACTTGATCCTTCAATCATATAATCCGTTGTACATGAACTTTATGGAAATTGTGCCTCCTTCACCATTCAATACATGCTTATCGTTTATGCTTCGTTGTAGCTTCAATCACTGCATCCTTTTCTACTTTCACATGCTCAGTATGCATGTCCTCTCTCTCTACAGATATAGCATCTTGCTTTCTTCTCCTTTTTTGTCTTTGCAGTCTCCATCTTTTGGTTTTTTGCCATCGGAGAAGAATTAAAGGTTTCATTTTCAAGCACTTTTTCACAAGCATCTTTTCCCTTAGGAGTGATGCTTTTCCTTCTTGCAGACCAGTTTACAAGTCTGGTTGGGGTTTCTCATAATAAATATCTACCAGTGTAGAATCCTTGATCAATCTTTGATGTTGGCCTTTCCCATGATCTTGAATGGCCATGGCTCTGATGCCAATGTTGGACAGGTCTCTTGCCAACATGCTTAGATTGAAACAAATGATTGTATTTGACCATTTTGATTATGTGTTTGTGGTATATGCAATGTAACAGTAAAGTATTTGACAAAATATACAACAACAAAGTAAATATTATTTGATAGTGAATTGTTTTTTGTGTTTACAACAAATGACCTATTTATATCTTACCAAACGACACAAGTATCTAAATGAAGCTTATTCTAACCATTGTGTCGTTTGAGATGTAACTACCAACAACTTTAATGCCTAAACATAATCTGCTTCTTGTAATGGGTCGTTTGGGTTGACTTATGACCCATATACATAGTTTTGACCAATACGACTAATACAAACATATTGTCTTTAAAAGTAAACTAAAGTAAATAATACTAAGACTATATTTGATCTTAACATATTAAGGGTAACAATAAACCAATACTAGCTATCATGAAACTATACATCAATCCTAATGTATCCTGTTAACTAATAACTTGAGAATACTAATAAAGCTGCAAGGGACATATGCAAAGTATGTATATTTTCAGTAAGACCTCATGTTTGTTTCTATAAATTTCTTTGTGATGTCTTCGGTGTCTGTCCCACTACACTAAAAGGAGATGCTAACCTTGAGGCTCCGCGGGTGGGAAGCCCACCTCTAAATGGAAAAGCTGTTTGGGATTATTAGAATTTTCTGGTTTGGGGTACCGCCCTCCTTCCGTAAATATACAACAGCCATGTTTAATTACCATCAACATCACATAATTAACATGATAGATTAAAGAGATCACATTGCATGATATAGCTCAAAACATGAATTCCAAATTTCTCTAAAAGATTTCCAAACTTGAAGAGTACTAGCTTCAAACAAAAAAACAACTATGTATATTATACCTAGCTGATCATGCAAAGATCTAAACAATCAATCCAAGTTCACAATAGCATCGGGCCAGAGTCGCTTCTAATGTCAACCGATACAGTCCACACAGTGTTGTGTACTTCCCTTCTCCCGGACGATCTGAACTTTCTTCATAATGACAACTTCCTTACCTTCATAATGCAAATTGTATCCCTTTATATTTTTAAGCTTGTCTATCGATAATAGATTGATCTTCATTGTAGGGACGTACAAAACATTTGGAATAGTCACAACGCTCCCTGATGTAAAACTAATCGCGACTTTACCTTTGCCATCCACATCTACATAATCAGTGTCCTTCATAACTATTTGTTCACCGTACACGGGGCAGAATTCCACAAACATGTCCCTAGAGTTACATACGTGCCGTGTGGCTCTAGAATTCAAGTACCAACCTCGAGGATCTGGTTCTCTCGACTTTTCACGCTTCATGGTCTCCGTGGGATTTGAAACTCGCAATGGAGGACTCGTGACTTGTGACTCATCGTTCTTTCCTTTGTCACGCTTCATGGTCCTCGTGGGATTTGAAACTCGCAATGGAGGAATCGTGACTTGTGACTTGTTCTTTCCTTTGTCGTTCTGTGATCGAGTAGCAACCATCCTGAAACTAATTTTGATAACACCCTAGAAAACACCCGAATAATCTGATTATTACATAAAAATCAGAAACCAAATATTGAAACTTTTACAGGTAATATGGAATATAATGCATGCAAAAAAAAACCTAAATATATAACGAAGGCTTCATCATACAAAAACCCTAGTATAGTTATCTTAATATTCATAACTAAGTACAAATACGATATCATAACTTGCATTACAATATAGAACATGTTTATGTAGATTAACACTAGTTTGTTAGCTTGAGCAAGAAGTAATTAACTAACTAATTACTACTAATTAGGAACATGAACATCAATGATAACCCTGGAACGTAAAAAAAATCAATGAAAAAAACTTAAACTAAATAACAAAGTTAAAGA
>OU343221.1:251098358-251228792 GCA_910596185.1 Chrysanthemum makinoi
TTTCTTTGACGGAGCTACCGTGAACCATGATGATCACTTTGGCAAGTTGTCATTACTAAAAGTTTTTAAAATTAGTGTTACAAAGTTGTTTTGCATGCTTCTTTGTAACACCTAATCTTACCACATTTATGTGTGCATATATATTTGTGCTAATATTAAGTCTATGCCAACCTAACTATGGACACGCCGCACTTGATTGATTTCTCGTCAATCTAAGGGCCTTTCCAACCCATGGTAATTATTTCTCAATCTGGTCGACCCTCCGTTATTTTTACACGTTCATACTTGGTCGACTTATATCGAAGTTAACTCGCCCACTGACCCGAGGCATAAGATGAGAACAAAACATGCTTTTGACATTATTACTTGATACTAATGCCTTAAACAGTCTCATAAATCTAAGAGTTGCATTTTGCAATTAACTGCCGCTACCTCTTGTCCTATTACACTGGTCGCACCCATGGTAATTGCTGGTCAGGCAAGATGGATCTTAGCCTTATTTAGTAATTAATTGGGTAGTTAATTCTTTTAAGAATGTAATTATCGAAAAATACTATATTTGAAGTTTTTATGTTCTGATTAATTGTGTTATTGCAACATAATTCGTAAACAAATTTGTTTTTTTCTTTGAAAGACAAACTTAGTCTCTATTCCTAGTAAGAAGAGTGAGACTTATACCTATCTTTTCTCCTTAGTTGACAAACTAAGATAGGATTCCAAAATTGATAAACTCTTATATGATCTTTCATTACCCTTTTCGTGGTCTAGAGTTAATTGAAAGATAGAATATTTTGTGTAACTGGAAACATTGTGTTTAGAGCTACCAAAATAAATAACATCCTGCACTTGTCACGATGTATGAGTTTAAACTGCAAAGAGTAAAGGAATTACTAGCATATGCTAGGTAATCTTCTTGGACTCTTATTATTCCTAAAGTGCTAATTACCCTTGGGGCTATGTAGACGATAAAGGAGGAACTGCATGCTAGAGATTCAAATTAATTGAATAATATAATGGCTAGTCCATTGTCTACATAAGTACAACTTCATATACTCTGCTCAATACCTAAGTACATGCTACTTGTAGGCAATTGAAGAGAATAGGAAAGTATGTAAAACTCCGCTATATGCTTACTGGAAATGTAACACTTACAATGTTGACAAATCCAGTGGGAGCAGTTGCATTTTATTACTCAAATATCATTAATGTAATGTTGTCAATTTCGGGAGCTTATTTATTTCTGTTAGTCACCCATATCATTTCAAACTAGCTTTGAAATAATTCATTACTTTCCAAATATGAACAACTATTGCTTAAAGGAAAATTGCATTTTATTTTATCAGATAACCTGCCTTCCCTCGGCTGCACGCTTCTTGAACAAGTTATCTATAGAATAATAATCCATAACCTTATTATGGTGTTATGGTTCTTAACTACTTATGGTATATATGACATTAATCATATCATTTGTACAAATCAATCACGTGTTGTTTGTTTTCATAATATGATGTTGTACCTTTCACAAGTGGGAGAAATCTCAAAATGTGTGCAAGGAATAACAAGATTATTGGTATCTCTTGACCGCAAGGTAAGAAAACTAATAAATCTACTAGGACTTAAACATGTTAGATGTTTAATGCCCTACTACATGTAAAATAAGAATTCTACTAGGACTTAAACACGTGAGATGTTTAATGCCCTACTACATTCTAATATTGATTCTACTAGGATGTGAACACGCTAGATGTTTGTTGCCCTACTACATTCAAATGTCATAATATAGTGTAAAGATACTTCAACATTTGACTACATGTTTTAGTCAAAAATAATTATGGTTATATGATAATGATCATAATTCTGAAGTATAAAATTAACTTGAAATTACTATAGAACTCAATAGTTTGCGTTCATGATTACTTTTGTTAGTATAATTATGCTTACATGTTAAGACATAATTATAAAGTCCTTGAATTAATCAATGACTTATAACATAAAGTATATATAGTAAATGTGTTATGTCTTATAGTTAACACATAAACATGAGGCTTTGAATTATTCAAAGACTTATAATGTATTATTGAAATGTTCTGTTTTCTTGTTAACACATGAACATATAATCCTTGAACAGTTCTGTCTTCTTGTGAACATGTGAACATAAACATGTCCCTAGAGTAGCAAACATGCTCTGAAGAACCACAATTCAAGTACCAGCCATGAGCCTTGTTGTTGGATCGAGTCCCAAAGCCTATTATTGCCTTAAGCACCATTTTCTCAGTGCTCGTGGCTTTGGAATGTGGCATGTTCATTCTACCTGATTGTTACAAGAAAAATATGAAAATTTAATATTTATATTAGAACTTATGAAACATAAAACAGAAACTTTTACATAAACATTGAATCAATCATGCTCGATGAAAGTAAACAAGATAACAGAAATATAATAGCCACATAATAAAATGCTTGCAAACATGGAAACATTATGACATTTTTCATGTCATTGCATACAAGGCTAACTTATAAGCATCATACACACAAGACTACAAGCGTTTTTTTACCTCTTATGACGTTTTCATTTTCAGAAAAGGTTTTACATCCCTTTTTACACTTTGTCTTGTTGATCGACAAATTTTTCACAATTATCGTTTTTCATTTAAGTCGGAAAGCAATTAGTAGATTGGTCCTAGTTAACGACAAACAGACAGCACACCTTGAACGGAAATTAACATAGTTTGAAAAATATTTTGGCTGTTCAATTGTTCGATCCACTCTATATGACAGCCATTATCACATCTGGAGATACTAAAATCCTTTACAAAAATATGCATGATAATATAAATAGTGAGTATCATTTAACTGTTCAATCAGTTTACTCTGCCCTTTCAGTAAAAGTAGTCGTGACAATTTTATCAATGCTCTTACCGGGTCCAATTCCCATGATCCAAATGGACCTAATCCTACTGTACGACTCTACTTATAGTATAATTCCAAATTAACCAAATAATTGGACACTTCCGAATTTCCATATCAAACCCTTCAAATGACTATTTATCATAGCATAAACATGAATCGTCAAGGATGCGTGCACTAATAATACACATACCCCGTCAAAAAAAAAACACACATGTAGCTCATGTATTAATCTTAGCCCTAAGAACCTTCTTATATCACTTAACAAGACACCTACCATACCAATATATATAATCTCACCACGTTACATTAATTTATCAAACAGCCACTAAATGTACGCCTCGTCGCCTCCCCAACTATATTGTGTAAGTATACGGTGCCATCAAAACGTAATAGAGTTCACAAACAGGGATCAAAACATAAACTATAAACATCACATACATCACATCTGTTTATAACAAATTCTTTTAAATCATAAGCTAGGCAATTAATTAATAACAACTTTGTCATATTGTAAAGTTCAGAGGCCAATCTGTAAATTTTCAGATCAAGTAGCAGAATCAACAATGTGTAGATTTCATACGACTGGAATAATAATAATACTCCGTAATAAGCATCAATTACAAAGCACATGTACTATCATTTTCAACATTGAATGCTGAAAGTACATGATCTTATCCCTAAGAACCTATGTGCCTCGCTAAATAAGAGACCTGCCTATATATTTCATCTCAACACAACACCTTCATCAAAAGACCGGTACAAATAACCTTTAAGAAGTCGTGACAATTTAGCAAGCAAACACCATAACACAATCTTAGCGTTCCTCACATAAAGCATGTTCAGATCTTCTCAATTTCACATGCGACAGCTATAGTCCCATTAATCCTACTCCCACTATAACACTCCACTCATGGTACAACTTCATATATTCAATCAAACAGTTATATTCTTTTGCATCTTCGTAAACTAACTATTTATCATAGTATAAAGTATAAACATTTTCAACATCAATATACATAATCTCACCTCAATACATTCATTAAACAACTACCAAATGTACACCTTCCCAACTTTATTCCTTAAATATACAGTACCATAAAAAATGCTATAAAATCCGCAATCCGGAAACATAACATAAACTATACAATAGTATCAAACATGTATAAAAACAAAATTTTATTGATTATGCGTGTGTTTGGTTTGACTAAAGAGTTTTTTTGAGCATTTAGAATATAATTCTTATTTGGCAACAACGCTAATTAAAGGAGCGTTTCACGTTTAGCGTTTTGCTTAGCTTGTACGATATTTTACACTTTATAGTTACCACAACACCTATGTTATCAAGTATTTATAAAAAACGAATAGGTACTGCTAAGTGCAACATGCTTGCGGCTAGTTGTAGCTACTAGTTTTATCAAACATATAAAATTTATAAAAAAAGTTTATAAAAAAAGTTTATAAATTTTTTATAAAAAAGGTTTATAAAAAATTTATAAAAAAAGTTTATAAAAAAAGTTTACAAAAAGTAACGTAAAATAAATACCATATAAAAACACTACACGATTAAAAACACTATACATATAAAAACACTACACAAATAAATACACTATACATATACCTAAACACTACACAATTAAATTAAAAATAAAAAAAAAAAAAAAAAAAAAGGGACAGGGGGACAAGAAGTACCGCCCATGTGGGAGAGAGAGTAGGATAAAAGGAGGAGGGGCCCACGTGGGGGATAGGCACCGTCCATATAGTACAACCCCTCACAAGCATTGTCAAATAAAAAATCAACATCGGATATATCAAATAAAGCTTCTTATACATTGTACAAGTGCCTCGGTTGAAAAGTGAAAAAATAGGATTGTATTATAAGACTTTAGTTAAACTTGAGGTAAATGTGGGTGACCCCGTCACCTTTCGTGCATTTCTCACGAGTGACTCATTAATTGGGTATGTTGTGATGCGTGAGTCATGGGAAAAGAGGAGGGAAGTGGTGACCCTCCTCACCTCTCGGTTTATGTGCATTCGTGGGTCTTATGGGGTGTTTTTATTATTGTTTATTTAATTTGTGAGTGTATGTGGATATATTTGTTATATAAATGGATGTTTTAAAAAAAAAAGAGAGAGTCGTGACCATTATATGTGAAAAGTGAGAAAGTGAGGTTGGTGAATGATTGAGGGCACTGTTGAAGATGATGAGTGTGACCACTACCTCTAGTCTTCCAAGCTCCCAGAGCGGGGCATTTTGCATCAAGTCACATGTGAGGCCTCATTGGGGGTGTTTGGGTGGTGCGCGAACCAAGAGAAAAACGCTAACGAACGGTGAGTCACTCACCACTCGGGCATTGTGTAAAAGTGGCCCCTCTTAAATGTTTTTAGTATTAATTATTTGGTTTGTGAGTGTGTGTGGGTTATATTTGTATAAAAGTGAGCATTTTAATGTTGCTCTCAGCAAGAGCGTGAGAAGTAAAAAAAAAAAAAAAACTACCCATGTCACGCATGAGCCTCACTAGGAGGTGTGTGTATGGTGCATGAGAGCAAGCAAAATGATGGACGAAAGGTGAGGAGCTCACTATTCAGCCTTTGTGTAAAAGTAGCCCCCTTCAATGTTTTTATTATTAATTATTTAGTTTGTGAGTGTGGTGTATTTAGTGAGGTATGTTTATATAAAAGTGGATATTTTAATGAAAGGTGGGGGAGCGGTGACTATTGGGAGCGAAAGTGAGGAGAGATAGAAATCTGATGTGACACTGAGGTGGAAGGTGAAATTGTGTAAGTGTTGGGAGGCAGAGGTCTAATTAGCTAAAGGAAGTGATGACCATTGGGAGTGACAAGTGAGAGGATGTAAATTGAGAAATAAAGTTGATGTGACGCAGAGTTGGAAAGAGAAGTGGTGTGTACTGGGGGTAGTCTAAGAAATGAGTATATTATTTGGTTACTAATAGAGTTTTTAGAAACACAACATTTTTTATGGGGTTCCCAATTAATTAAGAAAATTGACACATGGGAAAAAATCATCAGGGTCTTGTGACACCAATTGGGAACCTCTAGTTCTGTTGGAATTAAAGTAATCAAGAAAACATAAGTCTTGAAAGTAGAAGGACCAATAGTGTTAGATAGAAAGTTTGTAACTGTTAAGTTAGTTAAAGTAGTTAAATTCTGTAAATAGGAAAGGGTGTGTCGATTGGATACATGCCTTTTAGGGAAGAGTTGCATCGGTTCACATGGCACCGATTGGTAACATATATATACTCATGTACATGTATCGTTTTTTAGTGTGGAATAATATTAATAAAGTGTCTTTACGAAGTATTCCCACTGCTATACAAACCGAAGTCCCTCAAGACATTCTGATGTGCATACTCAAACATGTTCATCCATGATTGATCCAAGATCTGTAGGATCTCAACATGGTATCAGAGCAACATGGTTAACATGGATCGATCATTGCAAGTCCAGGAAGTTTATCGCCTATGAAGAACAAGAAAAACCCAGAAAATAGGGCATGAAGAAGAATTATGAAGAAGACCCAGTTTTTGGGCAGAAACGCAAGAAGTATGAAGAACATAAAGAAGGTCATGTTATTTGCAAGATAGTACGTTCCAAAAGAAAGATGTCTTACGCATATGGCGGGAATAAGACACGGTTCATAGACTTGATAATGGTTACCATGACACTGCACAAGAGAAGCCAAAAGAAGAAGTGGAAGGAAGCAGTTGGATCAAGCAGAAGATAGAGACCCACAAGGCTTGCAAGATGGAGCAGTTAGGGATGGAACACAAGAACAAGTAATTAATGGACAGGTTTGGTGTTAGGATGGATCACATGAAGATGATAAGAACAAGGACGATAATCCATGGAACGATAAAAGGCAAGTGAACATGAAAGACCGGACAAGTAAACAGCGCGATCAGAATATGAATGACAAAGAAGAAGGAACGAGACTGCAATTGGGATGAACAAGAACAGAGCGAAGATTATGATTTCTTGATTAGGGGAGTGAATGTTGGAATTAAAGTAATCAAGAAAACATAAGTCTTGAAAGTAGAAGGACCAATAGTGTTAGATAGAAAGTTTGTAACTGTTAAGTTAGTTAAAGTAGTTAAATTCTGTAAATAGGAAAGGGTGTGTCGATTGGATACATGCCTTTTAGGGAAGAGTTGCATCGGTTCACATGGCACCGATTGGCAACATATATATACTCATGTACATGTATCGTTTTTTAGTGTGGAATAATATTAATAAAGTGTCTTTAAGTAAGTATTCCACCCTCTGTTATACAAACCGAGTCCCTGCACATTCTGATGTGCATACTCAAACATGTTCATCCATGATTGATCCAAGATCCGTAGGATCTCAACATGATGAACCATGGCGAAGACTCTTCATATCAGTGACCAAAGATTATGAATTATGGTGGGCAAGTCAATACGTATAGTATTTGGTTATTAAAGGAAAGCAAGTGACCGAAGATACGAAGTATTTATGAAACCTATGGCCAGTTACGAGGAGCCAAAATGTACGTAATAACGAGTATCATAGCATTGAATTCATAAGGTTTTGGAAATAAACTCAAGTGAGATTCGTTCGGAAACCTGCTCTTAATTGTACATGGGCTGGAGAGATTAATGCCTAGGAGTATATGTGCAAGTGTTGGAGGTTACTAGTCCATGTGCCGCTTGACATATGTAGAAAACAAGGAACGAAGTGTCTTTTAAATGATAATTACGAGTGTCGGTTTCAAGGTAGTTAAGTTAGACACACTTGCTTAAACCTGAGAAAAAGAATTTAACTGTTACATTTCAAATGCAGAATAAATATTCATTTCCAGTTGTTGAGGCCTGTGAAAAAGAGGTTAACCTCTACATGTAAGGACGCTCTTAAGTAAGCCTGTCATATGGTAGTTATGTTACACTCTTAATTAAGCCCGTGAAACTATCGAAACTTTCATTTCCAGATTAGTTGAGACAATATAAATAAACTGGAATAAATCGTCATACAAAGTAAATATTTCAGTTGAGGCTTGTCAGCAGCCTCCATCGTTGTACCATTGAAATAACAGCATTGTTGGAAACGTCAATGTTGTTTAATAGAAGTTTTAAGTATCTTATTTCTCAGTTGGACTTTATTTCTTGTGATTATAAGTTTTTTGCCAAGTCATGGTCATTCATGAGCCATTATCAAACATTACTATATGTACATGTAAACAAAAGTTTTTTACACACAATATTAGATGTGGTCATGTCGATCCTGTGACGAACAAGATGGCTCATCATCACTCATAACACTACACTTCATCTATAAGTGTACGCGTTTGAAGACTCGTAGTGTCACCTTGGGAGCAAGATGCATATTCTGAACTGCACCTCAGCTTTCAATAACTAATGCAGTAAATCTTTATAGGCTGTTTGTACCAAAACCTGAATATGCATCCTAATAAAGATAACATAAAAGCTACAGCATTGAAGTATATATATAATGGCAAGAAAAAAAGAAAATCGATTATCAAGCACAAAAGCATACAGCACATAAGTCTGCAGCAAAAGTATCAACTTCAGTAAGATATAACCACAACTTAAGATTCAATAGGCATACATGACGTCAAAAGTATGCACTTAAGAAAGTTTGCGGACCAAAACTACCATAGCCAAAGTGACAGTCTAAACAACCAAGCTCACGCCTGATTCCCACCTGAACGTTCATCAATGACACCCAACCTAAACAATCCATTCTCAATGAACCCATTTCCCAGGATCTGCTGACCCTTCTTAACATAGCATCCCTCAGCATGTAAACCCACGCCTAATCCCATCTCCAAAAGCTTGTTCATGGATATGCAACACCTGATGATTGAAGGTGTATGAAAAACATTTTCAAGAGTCAAAACATTCCCAGTAGTCAACTGAAGTTTCACTGTTCCAAACCCGACTACATCAACACGACTATAGTTTTCCAGAACCACCTCATGACCAGTCACGGGTTGGTAGTCATCAAACATGTCCCTCAAGTTACAAACGTGCATTGTGCACCTACTAAGCAGGTACCACCCTCGAGCCCCCGATTTGGTCAAATCTGGGTGTTCTATGGCAGTCTTCAAGCCTATTGTTTCATGATGCACTACTTTGGTAAGTGGGGGTTCTAACATTAAGTTCTTCTTATATAATACGCCATCATGGTACCCTTTAAAAGCGACCACACCACCCAGCTTAATGACATATTCCCCACCCCCACAAGTAATGCTTAACGCCGATTTACCGATCCCGGCCACATCAGCATGATCATCAATGTCCAAATTAACCCTCGATCAATCACTGGGTCGTAGTCAGCACTTGGATGTTCATCCACAACACTCAACCGATACAACTCGCCCTATGTATCCATTTCCAATGATCTTGTTACCCTTCTTAATGTCACAACCCTCACACCAAAATTCCACGGTAAATCCCATCATAATAAGTTCGCCAATGGAAATACAACACTTGATAATTTTGGGGATATGACAAACATTTTCAAGAGTTAAAACCTTCCCAGTAGTCAACTGAAGTTTCACTGTTCCAAACCCGACCACATCAACAGGACTATTGTTTTCCAAAACCACCTCATAACCAGTCACCGGCTGGTAGTCGACAAACATGTCCCTCGAGTTACAAACATGAACTGTGCACTTAGAAAACAAGTACCACCCGGAGCCCTGAATTTGGCCAACTCTGGGTGTTCATTGGGTACCAACAAGCCTATTATTTCATCGAGCACCACTTTCTCAACAGGACGTTTTTCCATTAAGCTCAACCGAAACAGGCTCGATAAAAGATCAAGATCACCATTAGGAGAGGCTCCATCCTCTATGTACCCTTCACCTATGAGCTTGTCACTTCTTAATGACATCCGCCAATCCCCAAAGACATGATGTATCCAAGAACATCGAGTTTGGGGACAGATACAAGGCATTGACTGATTTGGGGTATATGAAGAACATTCGAAAGAGTCAAAACCTTGCCTGTGGTGAAGCGAAGCACCACTGTACCAATCCCAGCTACATCAACTCGATCATTGTTGTCCAAAATCACATCGTGATTTCTCTTTGGGTTGTAGTCAACAAACATGTCCCTAGAGTAGCAAACATGGGCCGAAGAACCAAAATACAAGTACCAGCCTTGATCGATCGAGTCCTAAAGCCTATTATTTCCTTAAGCACCACTTTTCCTTTGCATTCCCGAGCATAATGTCCTGTGTACCCACACAGGTGACACTTCCTGGTTGTGTCCTGAAGCACCACTTTCACAGTATCCGATTTTTTGTCTTTGCATTCCCGAGCATAATGTCCTGTCTCCCCACACACGTGACATTTGCTGGTTGTTTCCTGAAGCACCACTTCTTCAGAACCTGACTTTTTTTCTTCGCAGTCGCGAGCATAGTGTCCTGTGTCCCCACACACGTGACACTTCCCAGTCTTCTTGGCCTTGGAATTTTTTTTCTGTGGCATGTTCGTTCTACCTGCTTGTTACAAGAAAAAAAAGAAAAAGAAAAAAAAAACTTCATTTTTTTTTTTTTTGAAAATTTATGAAACATAAGATTGAAACTTTTATGCGAAACATTGAATCAATCATGATCGATGAAAGTAAACAAGATAACAGATATATAATATCTACATAATAAAATGCTTGCAAACATGTTTGACAGTTTTCATGTCATTACAATGGGTAACTTATAAGCATTATACAGCACAAGACTACACGCGATTTTTGCCTCATATGACGTTTTCATTTTCAGAAAGGTTTTTCATTCCTTTTTACACTCTGCTCTTTTGATTGATATATGTTACACAATTATTAATTTGTCATACATTTGTAATTACGGTTGGTTTAAAAAATATACCATATCAGTTAAGCCGGAAAGCAAGTAGAACAGACAACACACCTTAAAAGGAAATTAATATAGTTTGAGAAGTCTTTTGGTTGTTCAATTGTTCCTCTATAAATGGCAGCCATAATCACATCCGGAAATGCTAAAATCTTCATGAACAACGAAAATTCCAGATTTTACACGATGTGTATTAAAAGCTAATAATAATTAAATTCTTGTATGTCTAAATAACAATTCAAACTAAAAACAAAGGCTTATAAACAGATTCTGTGCCATGAAGGGACTAGTTTCACGTGAGTGTATGATCCCCTCTCTCCTCATCTTTTGTGGGGTTAAAACTACGTGCACATACCTCAATCGTTAAAGCATTTGCAAAACGAATTTTTCAAAAATCACATCTAGTGCTTGAGCCAACACTTCTACCTCTGATCGTCTCTATCATCATAATCCATATCATACCCACTAGTCCTACAATTGAGCAACGACCTTCCAATGTAGAAGAATTTTATAATAGCTTCGAGGATCCTAGAGCAAGGCCTAAGAATCTTATGTTATCGTGCAATATGACAAATCCTTTACAAAAAATATGCAAACCGTTCAATCGATCAGTTGTAACAATTTTACTTTGCCCTTTCATAAAAAGTAATCATTACAATTTTATCAAGGATGCATCCTTCCAGCCAATTTTTCCGGTCCATCTATGCGAACAACACTTTAATGCTCTTACTGTTCATCTTCTATAAGATGCAACTATCGTCCAATTTCTATGATCGGATGATCCTACTGGACCTACCCCTACTGCACGACTCTGTTTTTTAACGGCATTATCACTAAACTAGCAAGAAGCTAGATAAAAGGAATTACAAAGTATTGTTGGGTATTTTTCTTGGCCCATGAGGGTTATTAGCCCAACATATTAAGGCTCATCTTGGGTATTAAGACCCATCTTGGGTATTAAGGTCCATCTTGGGTATCCCATTGAGGCCCATCTTGGGTCCTCTTTAGACTCCTTATTTACTGATTATTTTAGTAGTTAGAGCAAGAGTGTGAAAGAGAAACAATAATAGAAAGAGAGAGAAAGATCAAAAAGAGAGGTTTTCGTTTTTTTCTGCAGCAGCCCACAAAACTGAAGATCGCCGGAGTTTGAACCGTTGGATTGTAACGATTTTCGGGCTGTAGCTTCCTTACATATAAAGGAAGGTTTTGACCGTTGGGAATCTGATTTTGAGGCCTGAAGTCCTGTTTTTGCCCAGGCAGTTTGCATCAGATTTTCTGGTGATGTTGTTCCTCTTTTGTCTTTAGTTTGTTTCCATACATCTTGATGCTTTATTCCAAGTGTATGATGATTGTTGTATGCCTCTAGTATCTAGAGAAGATCTGATTGTATTGCTCTATTATTGGTGGTAGTGGATTTTAAGCGGCACTAGGTGTCCCGTGGTTTTTACCCGTTTTGGGGTTTTCCACGCTAAAAGTTTGGTGTTCTTGTTGTGTGTTTGATTATCTTTATTACCTGATTGGGCTGATTAGATACTGTTTGGGGGCTGTTTAAAAGTTGTGATTAGTGTGCCTTATTTGTTTACTTCCTCATAGGTTCATACGGGTTTGGGTAAGTGTTGTCAAACGAAGGTTTTGCTTCCGCATTTGTGTTTATACCGTTGTGACCCATACACCTTTACCCGTCAAGTATTACAAGCCGACAGGGGATCATTGATCCAATCAATCAATGGTGGGACAAAACTTTAATCTCGTTAACAAGAGTGTCTATACGAGACCGTTACGGGTCAAATCAAGCTCTATTGCGGTATCTCCAAATGAACCAAGTGGTTATGTAAATAACCTAGTCAAAACAGCGCTTTTCCAAGCTGTTAAAACCAACTACTGCAATGACTCTGCTTATATTATGATTCCAAATTAACTAAATAACTACACTTTCAATTTTCATATCAAACCATTCAAATAAATATTTAGCATAGCATAAACATCAATAGTCAAAGCATGCATACAATAACATAAGCACCCTTTCAATAGAAAAACACATGAAGCTCATGTAGCAATCTTAGCCCTAAAAACCTTCTTGTATCGCTAAACGTCAAACTACAATATATTCATTAAACAACTATTATATGTACACCCTCCCACCAACATTGCTTAAATATTCGGTACCCATCAAAATGTAATAATATACACATACAGGAACCTTCAACAAACGGAATATCAAACAAGTATGAATTCATATTCAATGAAATAATTACATGCTTTTTCAATTTCATAAACTAACTATTTATCATAGTATAAAGATCAACTTCTTTGAACAAATGGTATAAACATCAGTTGGCAAGAATGTATACTAACAATTTTAACATCTCACGCATAAAACCGTTAGAAAGCACATGATGTTAGCTCTAAGAACCTTCTTATCTCGCTAAACAAGAAACCTACCAATATACTTAAAATACATTCATCTAAAAGCTAGTTCTCAAATCCCAACTACATCGCTAATATATTCGGTACCATCAAACTATAATAAAATTCACAAAATGAGATCAAATTGTGAACTACAGGAACTTTGAACAAACAGAATATCAAACATATGTGAAGAAACTTTTTTGACAATGGTGACGAGCTTTTGGAGCGTTTAGAATATAGTGCTTGTTTGGCAACAAGCATTTAACTTTTCGTTTTTGTTTCGGCGCTCATATTCAAAACGCTAATAAAAGCACGTTTAGCGTTTTGTTTTTTACAACATTTTACACTTTATAATAGTAGCTATAGGAGAATAATAGCTATAGTAGCTACATTATCAAACACTTTTATAAAGCGTTTGGTACCAAACTCCAAATGCTAAAAACTCATTGTCAAGTAAATTATATATAGAAGGCTTCTAAATGCTCCAACAAGCGTTTCGCCAAACATGATAACCAACCAATAAGTTTATGACGAAAGTGGCATATTATAAACTTGAGAGGCTAATATGTAAAATTTGAGATCTAGTGACTAAAATGAAAATATGAAATCTACAGGGACTAAACAAATAAAATAACAAAATTTAAACACTAGTTGTCCATGACTGTCAACCTTGGAGTTGTTAAAGAAAAGGTTTTTGTTTTCTGAAAGTTAAAATATGTAAAAAGGAGCAACTAATTCTTTTTTTTTTTTTTTAAATAACTACTTGTGCAAAACCCCTTACAAGAACCTTTCTTGGTAACTTTTCTCTTATAAAATCTGGTTTAAAAAAACAGATGACGATGATGACGTCACCGTGACGTCATCGGTAAACATCAACTGTAACTTGTGCTATATTTATTACTGTAACTTATACCCTAAAAAAGAAAGAAATATGCATATAGGAAGAAATGAAGTAAAGAACTGTACCTGTGTTGTGTTGTGTTGTGTTATTTTTGGGGTTATGTTTGTACTTGGTGGTATGTCATGGTTTTATGGTGAGGATGTTTTAGGTGGTTGTTTTGTTACCGTACCTTTTTTACTTTTAAGAAAATGTGGTGACAAAAACAAAAATACACCGAGTAACCCTTGAGATGGAATCGGGTATTTTGTTTTGCACACGAAGGTCAAATAATTTTGTTTGAATGCGTTGTATTTAATTAAAGTATGCTTATGCGGTGACATCTACGGGTAATGAAAAAATGAGCGCTAATATAAAGTTGATGTATCTAATGTAGTTGATTACCGTTGGTAATCAAAACAAAACAAATAACAAAGTCGGCAAATGAAGCGGAACCAAACACAAAATTCTAATTCAAAAGTACAAACAATTCTAATACTAGCAATCCTTATTTATAAACTAAACTAACCGTCATAAAATAATTCTTAGTTCTAAACAAACTTATATGACAAGTCACAAAAATTACAAAATTTATCAGAAAACCCTTAGAGTTTAAGACACTATTCTAACAATCTCCATTGTGGCCTAAACTACGTAAACACCGTCTTGATACTTCAAACAAAATGATTTTTCTCTTCAAATCTAAATTTTCAAAGTCTATAGATACTAGCCTTCAAACAAATCATCAATTCCCAAAAATGATCCAAAACAAATTTGATCCAAAGATAACTTCAAACTGAACAATCAAACGTTAACTAAAAATTTTAAAATAACCAAACAACCAAATCGACCAAACGATCTTTAACAAAGACAATCAAATTCAACAACCAACTTCAAAAGCTTGACAAATGAAAATCCAAATTTCAAACTCCAGATTCCAACGACGAACAAGTCCTAACGACCTAATAATAGTTAAGTCTTCAAATGCCAAATCGATATACAAATTCCAAATATCAATTTCAAATTTATTATCCAAGTATCAAACAAGCTCAAGGTTATAAATAACTTGACGAACGGGGCTCTCTAGTAATTCAAACGAAACAAAAATCGACAAACAAAGCGGAAGCTTATTCACATTATAAAACCAAATTCATTGGTACCATACGCAAAAATCTAATTCAAAGGTTCAAACAATTGTAAAGCTATCAATCCCTATTATAAACTAAACAAACCGTCATAAAAATTTCCTAATTCTAAACAAACTTGTAGCAAAAGTTACACAAATTACCAAATTTACTAAACAACACTTAGAGTTTAAGTCACTATTCTAACATTACCATTACGGTTTATTCATCTTTCCTTTTTCCTTTTTGTTGTGTTGATAAAAGTATGGAGTTAGAGAAGTGGGTGTAGTTGCACCCTATAAAATGGCATAGGGTTGCCAACTCATCCACACGCTCCACCTTATGACATCACTATAACTAAAACGCTTCAAAATATATAACATATTGAAGGCACATGTAGGTCCCGGGTTTTTTTTTATTATTATTGTTATTATTGTTATTATTATTATTATTATTATATACATATTTCCTTTAAAACAAACACATTTCAATAAACTAAAAATTAAATTACAATACATGATATAGAATACAACATTTCGATAATTACCGTCGGCTACGTAATATCCTTTGTTGTATGTTTAACCATTCACCATAAACAGGACCAAGGGAGCGATATCATCCATGAGTTCATCAACAAATTTGAACGATATAGAGCATTTAGGTTGTTATTGGAACCCGATATACCAAAAAATATATGTCAAATTCATAAATCTTTTGATGCATCTACTTCAAGCATTATTTGATGTTTGTGATCCCCTTTGAATTGCGGTAAGCATTCGCAATTCCCCTATTCTCAATGCATACAATATATACTACCAAGCATACCCGAGAACCCATGATAGTTTGTGTTTTTAATATATCCTCATAATAGCATTGGGTGAGGGTTTTCTTAAATACTCCTCCGAGCATAAATCCCATATACATTTGGTAAAATTGTCTAAACTATCATGATTACAATGCTCAACAATTTGTAAATATTAATCAAAAGTACATGTTGTCATGCGACGCCAATCGGCGATAACTAACGCATTTAATTGTAGGACTACTACTCATTTTCATAGCGGCATTTTGCCGAGATTTATAAAATAAGAAGTGCTCGGGAATAGGTTTAAGGTTATAGTTAGTTATACCTTCAACTATTTTTAAAATATTTTTTTGACTCATTTGGAACTGTCGTCTAAGATTCCTTTCGGGGTATTTTGGATTATCGCCAAAATAATATTCCACGAGATGTTGTTCGACGCCTTCATAGTATCAAGGTATGTGCATTCAAGTGTTTAAATTAGTGGCTTCATCGTCATCAAAGGCTAGAAATTGTTCACTTGTTTGTCTCGATCTTTGTCGTTATAATTCATGTTGCAAGTGTATGAGGTTTTAATGTTTGAAAGATATAAGTTAAAAGTAGGTATTTATAGTTGAAAAAAGGGGGGTTTTTTTGTTCATTTTTGCTCGTTACTCAACGTTCGATTTTATTAAAAATAAAAAATAAAATAAGGCCCGCTTTTCTGGTGAAGGGACGATAACGCAACCATGGCCGTAACCACCATAAGGCTAAAAAGCTTTATGGCATGTGATACCAATCAAAGACGAAGTATCAATTTTATATAATTTTTAAAGGAAACTAAATGCAGCTCTAAAATATATGTTTAACATTAATATAGACTCAAGGGGTGTTTGGTATTGCTTACCGATCGTTGATTATTTTAAGTAAAAGTAGATAATTAGAATCAATTTTGTGGTACAGTATCTTCTTTTACTTAAATATAGTTGTTATTTCTAATGTAGGCTAATTGTTTTTTGGTATACGTTTTGCTAGAAGTTGTTTTATCACAAACAAACATATTTTAACTTAAACTTTTTACAGCTTACATGAATATCTAGCTCTTTCATCATAATGGTCAAAATCAAAACGTCATCACCTATAGCCGAGAAAGGGACAAGTTGCCGAAAATTTGCTAAACTTTAAAGATATTACTCCGTATTATGCGACTTGTTTCCCAAAGTAGATGAAAGATTCTTTTACCCAGTGTATAATAGCCAGCTTCAACAATTACTCATCTTCCAAAAGTCTTTCACAAGCTTTGTCAGGTTAATACAGTAACAAATATAGGAAATATTAAATAAACTTCTATAGATGCCTTAGGGGGAGGGAGTGGTACCCTAATACCCGAATTGGCACATCACCTCTATCCAATAAAAACCCTCCAACTCAAAACTACCGAATACTACCCTAACACTACCCTAAGTGGAGGGAGTGGTCACCTATCCTACCCAATTTTTTTTTTTAATATATAAAATCACATACAATATTAAAATAAAAACATATCATTTCATTAAAAATAAAAAATACATTCAACAATGACTTAATAAAATCTTACATAATACTTAAAAAAAAGAATGATATAAACGGCCAAACCAAATATATAAATTTCTCTACATGTTTTTAAAACTTTAAATATCATGAAGACATGAACTAAAAGATGAAAGGCAAGTTATAGAAAAATATATAGTGGGCTCACATTATTAGGCCTATCAAGAGTTCAAGTCCACCTCTGCATCTTCATCCACTTTTTCTACATTTGTTCTAATTCTTTCTTGTTAATTGCAACTAACGTTCAAAATATTCAAAAAAAAATGCCTCACACCGATCGGGCTTGGAAGCCGATTTCCTACCCGATGTCCTACCCGACCTCATTTCACGGGTGTTACCGATCGGGTTCAACTCCACCAAGGCCTACCCGATGCCCACTCCCTCCCTCTTACAAACTCGAAATATACAATACAAGAACAATATACTCGTATCAAATGAAAGCAAGCGACCAACATATATGAAGAATAGATTAAAGTAATGACCAGGGCGGATCCAAGACTCTAAGTCAAAATGTGCATATTTTTTTTTTCTCGAGTATAAAGTAAATAAAAATAAACAGAAATATATGGTTTCATTAAAATTAGTTAAAAAAAATAACAATAAAACATGTATTTCTTCCAACATGTTAGTGGGCTAACTAAACAAAGACATATTATGTATATAAAAAAAATTCAGGAACATATTCATTTGAAAAAAATCAGGATTTTTAACAAAAAAATTGCACTAGATGTCAAACATCACTCGGTTCCCGTGAACCTTCGAAAACCTCCTAGGTCCGCTCATGGTTATGACCAGCAACGAAGAGCCCAAAAATGTAGTTTATGAATATCCTAGCATGATTTTTATGAGGTTTTGGACATATGCCTAAAGGTTCCACGGTAGCCAAGAAAACAACAGAGTACCCGTATGTTTTAAAATAATTTTTTTTTTATCATTTTAATATATGTAGATTGTTATATTGTTAAAAAAATATTTTGGACAAACCGAAATATAAATATGGACATTTAGTTTATGACGAAAAAAAAAATTTAGACATTATTTTAGTCTAAGAAACTCAAGTGAGATTGTTTCAGCAACATGTTCGTAATCTCACGTGGGCAGTCGAAAAATGAATGTATCAATGTTGGCAAGTGTGTTGGTACCTTCCTCTTTTCGAGTTTCATCATTAAACGGATTGAGAGAATGTCTAGTAGGAGGCAAGAGTTGGAGGTTCGTGCGCCGCTTGTCATATAGAAAGCAAGGAGCGAAGTCATTTATCAATGATAATTCCATAACCTTAAAGTCGTGTCATATGGTAGTTAAGTTAGACATCTACAATGCAGTTCGATTTCTCTCACGGAAAGAACAACAAGCCGTATTACTTCAATTTAATGTCATCGTGATATGGATAAGTTCATGATCCTTTTTGTGTTGGCAGATCATGTACAATGTAAACAAATTCGTTAGATGTACGCATTGTTGTATGACCAAGGACATTTGGATTCGGTTCTTAAAATTGTGTATGAATACATTCGCATTTCTCGCCTATGTTTGCCAAAAAAACTATTCCTGTATGATTTATGAGAGGTTGTTAGAACTAATGTGTTCTGAATTGTTTGGTAACAGAAGAGCTCTATTTATATGCTGTAGAACACAAGGACTAGAAGATGAGAAACAAATATGTTGACAGGTCTCTTGCCAACATGCTTAGATTGAAACAAATGATTGTATTTGACCATTTTGATTCTGTGTTTGTGGTATATGCAATGTAACAGTAAAGTATTTGACAAAATATACAGCAACAAAGTAAATATTATTTGATAGTGAATTGTTGTTTTGTGTTTACAACAAATGACCTATTTATATCTTACCAAACCATTACAAGTATCTAAATGACAGTTATTCTTAACCATTGTGTCGCAGATGTAACTACCAACAACTTTAACTGCCTAAACATAATGTTCTTGTAATGGGTCGTTTGGGTTGACTTATGACCCATATACATAGTTTTGACCAATATAGAATTAATACAAACATATTGTCTTTAAAAGTAAACTAAAGTAAATAATACTAAGACTATATTATATATTTGATCTTAACATAATTACAGGGTAACATCTCCCTTTTAATTATTTAAGATCAAATTTCTTGAGTAAGACTTGCTTCCATTTTTCTTCACACAATGATCTCATAATCAATGCTGTCTTGACCGCTTGTGCCATGGGTCGATCTACTTCTTCATTGCCATACATTCTAACACCATAACTGTTCATCTCTTGCCTCTTTGTTCCATCTCTCCGACCGCTTCTTTCTTCCGTCTTGTGGGTCCTTTTCATTTGCAGTGTCTGCTGACTCTCCCACTTCTCTTGTCTTCTCAACATCAGGTATATTTGCGTATCATGGTAAACACATATAAGGTCTATGAACTTTCTATAACAAGCCTTTATGGCTTCACCATCTTCAACTGTTAGTCCTTGTATGCTTGCAATGCCTTTCCATTTGTCACTCAAAGTAATTGCCACATAGCCTCCAAATCCATCTACTATCTTATGTAGACTTAGCAAGTCTATCTCCTTTCCTTCTATAACTGGTGGTATCATGTCTAATGTATCGTAGTTAAGATGCACTAAGTAGAACCACTTCACCATCTCTAAAAACTTTCCACTAAGACCCCCAATTGTTGTACACAAGACTATCCTTCTTAAGTAAATTCATAAATGATAGAAATCTGTTGAATGAGTTTACCTTGAGTGCATATAGTGTACCATTCCAACTTATATATTCATTGTCCACATAGTCTTGGGTGTCCTCCTTGTTCCAACTTAAATCTTCCGTGCCTCTCACCAATGAACATTCATCCTTTGGGTCTAAAGACTCAAAGTGATCTTCTAAATATTTGTTGTGTTGTCTGATTGGGCTCCATTCATCTTCATAGTTGCCTGTTTTTGTTGCTTTTCTCGTTCCCACCTGTCTTCTCATCAAACATGCTCTTCAGTATGCACATGTTATTCTCTATCTTCACCACATATCCTTGTTCTTCTAGGAGATCATAATCGAGTATGTTCAATGACACTTCGTGAGTGTAATGAACGCTTGGAATCTCAATCTCCTCATCTTTTGTATTCACCACAGCATCACCCACCCCATAAGAGAATATAAATTTTTTCTTTTCTTCTTTGCGATCATTTTGAATTTGTATTCAATTTTCTTGAATTGAATTCTGCTTGGGCATAGATGAAACTTGTAACTACTACTTACAAACCATACTTCCTTCCATGTCTTGTCACTTGATCCTTCAATCATATAATCTGGTTGTACATGAACTTTCTCCGAAATTACCTCCTTCAAGTACATGCTTATCTGTATTGCTTCCCTGTTGTGATTCAATCACTGCAATCCTTTTTCTACTTTCACATGCTCAGTATGCATGTCCTCTCTCTCTACAGATATAGCATCTTGCTTTCTTCTCCTTTTTGTCTTTTGCAGTTCCATCTTTTGGTTTTCTCGCCATCCGAGAAGAATTAAAGGTTTTATTTTCAAGCACTTTTTTCACAAGCATCTCTTTTCCCTTAGGAGTGATGCTTTTCCTTCTTGCAGGCCACAAGTCTTGGGGTTTCTCATAATAAATATCTACCAGTGTAGAATCCTTGATCAATCTTTGATGTTGGCCTTTCCCATGATCTTGAATGGCCATGGCTCTGATGCCAATGTTGGACGTGTCTTGCCAACATGCTTAGATTGAAACAAATGATTGTATTTGACCATTTTGATTATGTGTTTGTGGTATATGCAATGTAACAGTAAAGTATTTGACAAAATATACAACAACAAAGTAAATATTATTTGATAGTGAATTGTTGTTTTGTGTTTACAACAAATGACCTATTTATATTCCACAAACCACAAAGTATCTAAATGACAATTATTCTTAACCATTGTGTCGTTTGAGATATAACTACCAACAACTTTAATGCCTAAACATAATCTGCTTTTGTAATGGGTCGTTTGGGTTGACTTATGACCCATATACATAGTTTTGACCAATACAGAATTAATACAAACATATTGTCTTTAAAAGTAAACTAAAGTAAATAATACTAAGACTATATTATATTTGATCTTAACATAATTACAGGGTAACAAAATAAACCAATACTAGCTATCATGAAACTATACATCAATCCTAATGTATCCTGTTAACTAATAACTTGAGAATACTAATAAAGCTGCAAGGGACATATGCAAAGTATGTATATTTTCAGTAAGACCTCATGTTTGTTTCTATAAATTTCTTTGTGATGTCTTCGGTGTCTGTCCCACTACACTAAAAGGAGATGCTAACCTTGAGGCTCCGCGGGTGGGAAGCCCACCTCTAAATGGAAAAGCTGTTTGGGATTATTAGAATTTTCTGGTTTGGGGTACCGCCCTCCTTCCGTAAATATACAACAGCCATGTTTAATTACCATCAACATCACATAATTAACATGATAGATTAAAGAGATCACATTGCATGATATAGCTCAAAACATGAATTCCAAATTTCTCTAAAAGATTTCCAAACTTGAAGAGTACTAGCTTCAAACAAAAAAACAACTATGTATATTATACCTAGCTGATCATGCAAAGATCTAAACAATCAATCCAAGTTCACAATAGCATCGGGCCAGTCGTTCTTAATGCTCAACCGATACAGTCCACACGTGTTGTACCCTTCTCCCAGACGATCTGAACCCTTCATAATGACAACTTCCTTACCTTCATAATGCAAATTGTATCCCTTTATATTTTTAAGCTTGTCTATCGATAATAGATTGATCTTCATTGTAGGGACGTACAAAACATTTGGAATAGTCACAACGCTCCCTGATGTAAAACTAATCGCGACTTTACCTTTGCCATCCACATCTACATAATCAGTGTCCTTCATAACTATTTGTTCACCGTACACGGGGCAGAATTCCACAAACATGTCCCTAGAGTTACATACGTGCCGTGTGGCTCTAGAATTCAAGTACCAACCTCGAGGATCTGGTTCTCTCGACTTTTCACGCTTCATGGTCTCCGTGGGATTTGAAACTCGCAATGGAGGACTCGTGACTTGTGACTCATCGTTCTTTCCTTTGTCACGCTTCATGGTCCTCGTGGGATTTGAAACTCGCAATGGAGGAATCGTGACTTGTGACTTGTTCTTTCCTTTGTCGTTCTGTGATCGAGTAGCAACCATCCTGAAACTAATTTTGATAACACCCTAGAAAACACCCGAATAATCTGATTATTACATAAAAATCAGAAACCAAATATTGAAACTTTTACAGGTAATATGGAATATAATGCATGCAAAAATAAACCGAAATATATAACGAAGGCTTCATCATACAAAAACCCTAGTATAGTTATCTTAATATTCATAACTAAGTACAAATACGATATCATAACTTGCATTACAATATAGAACATGTTTATGTAGATTAACACTAGTTTGTTAGCTTGAGCAAGAAGTAATTAACTAACTAATTACTAATTAGGAACATCAATGATAACCCTGGAACGTAAAAAAAATCAATGAAAAAAACTTAAACTAAATAACAAAGTTAAAGAAATACCTAAAAGTGGAGGAGATAAATCCCTCAATAAAGAAGAAACCGATATCGATATTGAGGGATTGAAAAGTGAGGACTTATCGACTTAGGGATTGTTTTGGTGATCATATAGCCGACCTAGTTTATTTAGAACTCGTAATGGGCTTAAAAACGAATAGCCTCAAGTATTGATGTAAAGTGGACTTATTTACAAAAACAATATGGCCCTACTAAATGATGGATGTCAGGATGTGTGCGATAAGCCCATTCGACTTGACTATAATTTATACTAGTGTATCTATACTACTTATAATAGAGGAATGAATATCTCTCTCCTCATGTTTTTAAAATTAAGACTTACTACATACAAAGCATATTGTATAATACACAATGCACTATTAATGATCTTTCTCATCAATCTTAATTTAAAGACTTACAAGTCTTAAAGATTAATGTACAAAATACAAATCAATATTAATGTGGTCAAGACATTTAACATAGTCAATTAAATAACTGGTCAGTAAATACAGTTAATGCAGTTATTAAAAAACCTCTTACACAAGAAATACAAATTATCAAGCATATTGTACAACTAACTTAAACACAATTCCTGCATTAAATATCACTAATACAAATAATAAAACACATTATACAAATATTCAAGCCCGAACAGGCAACGGGTCAAATAAGTCCGAGCCCGAACGGGTACGGTTCAAACGGGGTCGAGCCCGAACGAGCACGGGCCAAATGGGGTCGAGCCCAAACAGGCACGGGCCAAACGGGGTCGAGCCCGAATGGGCACGGGTTAAACAAAATTCTTGATATCCGTAAATTTATTGTCAAAAAAAAGATAATAAACTAAAATACATGATTCACTGGAAACTTTTACTTCATGGTACCCTGCTAGTAAACTATATAAAGTATTTAGGACATTCTAAATATAAAAGTATTAAAATTTTTAACCAAAAACATTTCTAATAAAAGTAACCCGCTAAACTTGTAACCAAGAGTACAATTATATAGCACTTGGTACAAAATAATAATACATAAATCATCTAACTTGTAACATTCGTGTATATTAATGTCAAAATTAATGAAATCGTTAAAATACTCTCACTCAAAAGTACAATTAATATAACACTTAATACAAAACAATAATACATAAATCATCTGATTTTTCTTTTTCATTAAAACACTCATTAGTGAAATTTACAAATCATTAATAATATAATTAAAATACCTATCACTAAAAAAGTACAATTAATATATCAAATGCTACAAAACAATAATGTATAAATCATTTTATCATTTATATCAAACACCACTAAATAATGTTATTATTAAAATACTTTTCACTCAAAAGTACAGTTAATATATCACATGGTATAAAATAATAACGCATAAACAATCTTATATTATATTTCTTCTTTAAAACACCCACTAAATTAAAATGTACAAATCATTAAGCGGATCATAGAAACCAATCTTTTATGTGTAATGTAATTCTCTGACACCACCTTTTTTGACCATGCAACAGACCACCATTTACCACCACAACTTAGCAATATAGACACCACTAGATGGTGCTAAAACCGCTATTTTAAAACACCTTGTATGTTTAAACGATATATAATATTACACGTCCTAAGCGAATAGCTATATCGTTGACCATCGTTTCCGTATCGTCGTTGCATCGTGATGAAAGTCTGCAATTTTTTTAAAGCAACACTGTGCGGTAAAGTTATTCCATTAATTTATCGCCATGTGTTAAGGTAGGATCATGAAAAACATATAATCGCGTAAGCAACCTACTATAAAAGCTTTTTATTATGTTACTAAATGCGTAAGTAAGAAAATAAACTTATTTTCAATTAATAACCTTTGTTGGACATTTTTTTTCCTTCTTTAAAAGTAATGCATCAGAAAAACCTTGTTATCGCCAAAAAATATAAATGGCAGGGCACCACGAACGCTGTACCTTCTAGTCTTCTCAAATGATTCGAACTTTTTATACAAAATGTTTTCTAGTTATATATGATTTTTTTTTTCTTTTTTTTTGTTTTTCTTTTTAAATTTTTTTTACAACGGCTAGTTAGTAGTTAGTGATTCTCGTACAGTGACATCCAAGCGGACAGTATGCCTTCCTCGAACTTTTGCGTTAGGCGAATAATCCCCACGCTTCGCCTAGATATGAATTGAGTATATTTTAGATCTTAACTCTTACACAATTAATACGATAATATATAAGTCATTTGAAACTTAAATTCGTAATTTGTATGTTCACAAGCAGTCACATATTGTTAGACTCAAGTCATGTGTCAATTTTACACACATTAGGATCGTTATTGCACACCAAAAATAATAATATCGGACGAAAACAATGGTATGTTAATTGAAATTAATGTTACGAGTAGGGACGAGCATTTCGAATCGAATCCCGGAACCGCTCGGTACCATACCGAAACGGTACAGATTCTTGAAATGCGGTACGGTAATGGGACTAACTAATAAAGCGAAAAATCGGACCACTAATTCTGCGACGACCGCTATTAAATCGAAATTCTAAAAAGCGAAAACCCGATTTTGGCATCACCGTACCGTATCCTAATCCGCTCTCGGTATGATACCGGTACCACTAATTTATGCTCGAGAAAAATACAGCACCACTAATTTGGTATGAGATCGATATGAGACCGGTACCGTGCTCATCCCTAGTTACGAGTGTTATTATGCAGCTTTAAAATATACCAACGTAGCTCTAAAATTACTTATTAGTAATTAATAAAAAAACTTAGTATGTGTGGATGATATTTGATTGATTAAAGAGTGTATTGAACTCATTTTCTTTAACGGTGTGTTTTTGTCTCAGGAATAAGAAATTCCTGAAAATAATAAAATACGCTTTCTTATTATGAGAAAAAAGGTGATGAAAAGTGCAAATAATAAACACACAAATATGATGAACATAGATTTTATGCATATTTTTCTATGCAAACTATTTTTATTACTTTTTTCAGCGATTTTTTATTTTCTTCTGGAAATTATTCTAAATTTTTTTGGTGTGTTTATCAATAACAACCTCCTTCAATTCCTTTTGAAAATTTACATGAATTGAACTTTTTATAAACCAATCAGCTCTATTTATATAAAGTAGCAAACAAGCAATAGATGATAATTAAGGAAACAAATAAACCAAAACAATGAAACTATATAAAATCCTAATTGTGATAACAATGTATGATCATAGCTTATTACATGAAGTTTGAATTTGACAAATAGCTAAACAATTAATCCAACTCAATGATATTAGCATCGCGGCGGAGCTAGATCAGTTGCCGATGAACAAGTCAGAATTGCCTCAACAAAAATAGATGGAATTGGGCCTAAAAAACCATTCTGGTTCGTTCTCGATTAGGTATCATGGGAACATAAAGATAAAAGAATTAACTAAGTATCAGATCGACCAAATTGAACAAATGATAGGTCAAGATCATGTTGTTCATTGGGAATTGAAGAGGGCCATTCGTTGTTTATGCTCAATCGATACAGTCCACACTTGTTGTACCCTTGTCCCAGAATCTCTCGACAACGCTCAATATATTTATATATAACAACTTCCTTATCTGCTTCTCTATAAGATAAACTGTATCCGTTAAGCTTAAGTTCCTTGATGGAAACAAGATTGATCTTTATAGTAGGCACATGTAAAACATTTGTAAGAGTCATATTCTTCCCCGATTTGAACCTAATCATCACTTTACCAATCCCAATCACATCAAGAGGAGGAGTATTGTCCATAATCCTACTTTGAAAGCACACAGAGTGGTAGTCCATAAGCATGTCCCTAGAGTTACATACGTGCCATTTAGCTAGAGAATTCAAGTACCAACCTCGAGGGTTTGGTTCTCTTGAACGTTCACGCTTCCTGGTCCTCGTGAGATTTAAATCTTGCAATGTAGAGCTCGTGGCATGTGATTCGCTCTTTCCTTGGTAGGTCTTTGGAGTAGAAAGCATCCCAAAACTAGTCTTCGGTAACATCCAGGAGATTACCCGATCAATCTGATTATAATAATTACATGAGAATCCATAACAAAATATTGAAATACTTGCATGCAAAAATCAAAATAAAATACGGATAGTAGGCCTATTAACAAGCAAAATTATAATGTCTGAATGAAAAATTCATTAATACTACGTACGAAGATTGCAGTTACAGGGACAGACCCACTTGGGAGCCGGGTGTGGCACCAGCCACACCCGATATTAGGTCACAAAGTGTAAATTGTTTCCAAAATATGTCCTTTTTTTTTACTAGTTCAACCCTCGGTTTTAGCTAGTAAATTTCTTATGGTGCAACTTTAGTACTTATAATCATAAGAAAATTTTTGTGCAACACCATCTAAAAAATCCTGAGACTGTCTCTGTAGCAAGTATATATCCAAAGAAATAAAACAGCACATTTTTTTAGCAAAAATATTAAAACTACATGATTCTGTAACTTTCTTTACAGTATAGAACACATTTATGTAGATCAACACTATTTTACTAAGAAGTAACCTGTAAAATATAACCCTAGAATGTAAATATAAACAGAATTAGAATATCACCTACAAACGGGGAAAATAAATCACTTGAATACTTGATAAAGAAGAAATAGAAATTTGGAGGCTTGCGTTTTATGTTTTGGTGTTTTGCAAAGATTAGCTTAAATAGGCATATAACCAACCTAGTTTTAGATAAATGGCCTCATATTGGGCTTTTACCAAAAGAATGTGGGCCAAGGTTGTTTGTTTCACTTGTTTCCATGAGGCACGAGTTTACATTTTAGAAAAAGAATTAGTATTTGGATAAGATTATGGTTGTTAGACTTACGAGTTTGTATGTTTGACGAAATTAACTGTTGTTAGAATTGTAGATGAAAATCGTGATGAAGATTATTTTTATAAGTTAAATAAAATAGCATTTAATTTTCAAAGATATTGAAGATTATTATTATTTTTTTATAAATTATGTCTGTTAAACGAAAATTATATTTTAAGTAGCTTATTTAAAAAAAAAATAAGCATAATCTTTCAATAATCTTGTGTATCAAACATCGCCAAATATATGATTTTGATAAGCTATATGCCTACTTGTTGTGATTATGTTCCGATGCATCCTAAATGATTTGTTCTATCAGGTTGCAAATTCATGGTATCAGCATCTCGATCATTTTATCCTATGTTATTGTCATTTGTATCTAATGATATGCGTCAATCATATTCTATATGAAGCCGTTTCTTTTGCTAAATTGATACTTATAAGAATGGAATATCAAAAAGGAAATAAACGAAGGCGTAGCTTGAATGATCAAACATCAAGCTCTTTGTCCGAATAATGTTTAATCTCCTTTGAAATCTCGAATAAGGCATAACATGCTAGCTTATAGAAACGTCTCTTCTTCTCCTCAATTTTCGTTTACAGATACTCAAGATGTCGTTGGACCTTCTTCGTACTCAAAACAACCTCGAAGCAAACGCTCCAATACTCGAAAAGATCAGTAGACGCGTCATCTTCTCAGAGTATGTGTTGTGCATAAATGCCATTTTTCTATCCTTGGGTATTTAATTTGTTTCATTGACAGTTCTTTTACAGCTAGCTAATTTAACCACCTAAGTTTATCATCACAAGCTAATTTATACATTTAATAACAGCTTTTTTTAAATAGCTTATGACTTTATAGATCTACAAATCAACTGGACTTCAGGTAAGCCAAAAATAAGCCATGTTATGCTTATCCTTATTTAATCATAAAATAAGCTTAACCAAACACCACCTATAAACAGAACTATCTAATGTAGGTTGCATAAATTCCAAGAAAAAAGAGTATGAAACTACTGTGTGTAATAACAAGTGACATTAACTGTAACACCCCAACCCGACACGGGTCCGAATGTCACAGTATAGAGTCATATCAGAACATACTAATAAAAATACAGCGAAAGTCTCTTACTAAATTCATAAAAAGTCACAAAACATAAGACTCTCAAAAGGTCCAAAACATAATAACCAACTGAAATGAAATAGACCAAAATACTAAATCAAAAGATAGTCTAAAATGCATAAGCCCAAATAATGACGGATCACTAAGGTAGGTCTTCTAAGCTCCTATTCTCACACTCTTTCCCCATAATCCCTGCTTCCAGCTAAATACCTGCCGCATGGAAAAGAAAACACGGTTGAGCTAACACTCAGTGAACAGATATAAACAATAACGGATAATAAGACCATCAAATGAAATACAAATCAAATATGTCGAATTAAAGAAAGGGAAATGAGCCTGCTGAGAGAATGTCAGATGAAACATAATACAAAACACATATGAATCAAATACTGAATTAGAGTGCATAACAATATCAATCAACATAGGATCGGAGTGCATTGCCCAAGTGCCTAAGCATGCCACATGAATAGGCCACATAATCATATCGTAATCATATCACAAATCATATACCGTCAATTCCAACGTTGTACATGGAGTAGCTAGCTCACAATGTTCCAGAGTATGATGGGGTGTAGGAACACACACCGACCAATCACCAGATAAAGATCTGAGATAAAAATTCCCTACGATGCATCCATACACTCCCTGCAAAACAAGGTAGTACATACATAACATAACGGGAACGTCGGGGACTAATCACACCTCTCCAGATAGTGTCATGCCACCGGTGCCTCGATGATATGGCCATGGTACCTCTATGGCTAGGGATACAGATAACAGAGCTGGGCAATACAAGCGCAATCATAAGCATTTCAAATCAATCATATCAAATACTGAATTGAAGCATATCATATCGAATACTGAACTGAATCATATCAAACGGATAACCAACGAATATCAGAATGAGATAGCAGATTAAATATCAAAACGAATATCAATCAGATAGCAGAACGAATATCAATAGCAGTAACGGTTACTATACTAATGGATGCCCTTACTGAAAAAGGACATAATATATGTACCTCGATAAATGTGCATGAGATCTAAGCACATAAAGCAAATCACCTCTCCCTCTTCCCAAGATCTACAGAAAATATACTCATATATCACAAACGTATTCATTTCATAAGCTTCTCTTACTTTTATAGGTGTTTTACTTATTGGTATTCTCATTGTGTCTTTTGTTTCTTTAGCTTCACATCTGGACCAGTTTTATACGAATTTATTGACCCATCAGAAGTACTCCAAAAATTCCAACAAAATTCCCAAGTGTTCCCATATTAGTTAGGTAATTTCACAAATTTTTGCAGATTTTATCTCAAAGCCTAAGTGTGGTTTAAAAATTCATATTTCCAGACCTGTCCAGAAAGTGCACAGGAGGTATACCCCAAAAGTTTACGTTTAATAGACCTACTTAAACACCTTGGAAAAATTCCCAAAAATTCCATAAATTCACCAACATCTTTATATCCTAACTTAAATAAAATTTACATTATATATATACATATGCTTATACACGATTACATGTACTCCTAGGCCTAATTTTATTTTAAATTTGTACACTACTTAGTATTATTAAATGTGTCTAGATACATTACAATTTGAAAAGACGGAAATTGTCCTCCCAATCTCAAAATATTTGGCATCTAATCTGCCTACTTCCCATTCTTATTGAAAACCGTATATCATCCATCTCCATTCCTTTTATTTTTCAAAAACCCTAACACCCTAAAACGACTATCATCAAAGAAAACGGCAGTAGAGAAGTTGGTGACCAGGTCGTGGTAAGCAGCAGTGATCAGGTCTTCGCAACGTTGGGATTTTACTATTTGGTTCTTGATCGTGTAGTGGGGTATAGAGTTGTTCTTATTGTGTGTTTGATAAGAACTCGTGGTTTTCTTGTGTCTCCTATACTAATCGACCAAGGTATACCATATCCTTTTGTTTTCCTGATCATTCGACTCACACATGGTTCTCAATCTGAGTTTTACACATAAAATAGTTTGGGTTCGATTGGTATGATATTGAGAGAAAACGTGTAATAAACCTAAGAACCTAGAAACGATATAACGTGGTGTAAACATCTTCGACCCATGTTCCTCTTTTTTTTTTGTCTTCGACACCTCATGTTTTCCAGCCCCTTTGATCAACCATTATTCTTTGCTAATACAAGCTTTTGTAATCACATATGATACATATTAAATTGATCGACCAAAAAAATGGAAACCCTAGGTCATGTCGTTAACGAGTGTTTATGATTTCATGTGAGGGTTTGGCTAAGTTTCTTTTGGCTCGTTAAAACCATTAAGGTGTGGGCTGTTGGTATGTGTACGTATTTGAAGGTCTTTAAAATGTATATAACGTGTATATAGAGGGTGTTCTAATTGAATTAAAAATATTTTAAACATGTTACTCATAATGGCTTATAAACGAATTCTGAAATGGACAGTTTCGTAATACGATTTGGTGTGAATTATAAGATAAGTTTCCTAAATGTTATAACCTGGATTTTTGTTTGAAAAACTTATTTTATGTCTTGGTTAAGTTCACAAATTGGTTTGAACGAATTTGGAGTTGTTTAACTAGTGTTTTTGAATTATATGAAATCATGTGTCAAAGCTGAATTCTGAGTACTAAATTTCTGTTGTAGTTTTTGATTTTTCATTTTCAAACCAAAGGTAGTTTTGAGCTATCCTTATACCGGATTTTTTGGAATAGTTTCAAGGTGTTTAAGTAGGTCTAATAAACGTAAACTTTTGGGGTATACCTCATGTGCACTTTCTAGACAGGTCTGGAATATGAATTTTTAAACCACACTTAGGCTTTGAGATAAAATCTGCAAAAATGAAATACTAATAATATGGGAACACCTAGGAATTTTCTTGGAATTTCTAGAGTACTTCTGATGGGTCAATAAATTCGTATAAAACTGGTCCGATAATGTAAAGCTAAAGAAACAAAAGACACAATGAGAATACCAATAAGTAAAACACCTATAAAGTAAGGAGAAACTTATAAAATGAATGTTTGAACGTGATATATATGAGTCTATTTTCTTTAGATCTTGGGAAGAGGGAGAGGTGATTTCTTGGCGCAGATCTACATGTGCATTTATGCGAGATGTTCCTTCCTTTTCATTAAGGCATCCGATGCCATAGTAACGTTGCTTTATTGATATCCGTCTCGATTACGTTATCGATTGATATCCGTTTGATATTCTTTTTGATATTTAATGTTATCTCATTCGATATTCGTTGGTTATCCGTTGATATTGATTCATTCATATTCGATATGATATGCTTCTGTTTAGTATTTGATATGATTATGATTGCGCTTGTATTGCCAGCTTCTCTATCTGTATCCCTAGCCATAGAGGTACCAAGGCCATGTCATCGAGGCACCGGTGGAATGACACTATCTGGGGCGATGTGATTAGTCACCGGAGTTCCCATTATGTTGTGTATGTACTTCCTTGTTTTGCAGGGAGCGTATGGATGCATCATAGGGAATTTTTGTCTGTATCTATATTTGGTGATTTGTCGGTGTGTGTTCCTACACCCCATTATACTGTGGTACATTGTGAGCTAGCTACTCCATGTACAACGTTAGAATTGACGGTATATGATTTGTGACATGATTATGATGTGATTATGTGTCCTATTCATGTGGCATGCTTAGGCACCTGGTCAATGCAATTTGATCCTATGTTGATTGGTATTGTTATGCACTCTAATTCAGTATTTGATTCATATGTGTTTAAACCGATTCTGTTCATCGACATTCTCTGACTCATTTCCCTTTCTTTAATTGACATATTTGATTTGTATTTCATGATAAACCAACGATTATCATTATTGTTTATATATGTTCACGGCGTTAGCTTCGTGGCGTTTTCTTTTTCCATGCGGCGAGGTATTTAAAGCGGCGAAGATTCTGGGGGTGTGAGAATAGAGCTTAGAATACCTCAAATGATCAACCTCATTATTTGGGCTTATGAATTTTAGACTATCTTTTGATTTAGTATTTTGGTCTATTTAATTTCAGTTGGTTATTATTTTTGGACCTTTTGGAAGTCTTATGTTTTGTGACTTATTATGAATTAATACGAGACTTCCGATGTATTTTTATTAGTATGTTCTGATATGACTCCATACTGTGACATTCGGACCCATGTCGGGTTGGGGTGTTACAATTATGGTATCAGAGCCGAGGTTCGTCTTGTTGACCTTGGGAATGACCTGTGAGGAATTGAGTAGACATTAGGTTGCTTCCGCGACGCTTACTTCTTTCGTTATGTTACGATTTTCTTTTTTTATCACCTTTTACTCACACTCTTTCGGCTCTTTTGATTCTTTTTGTCGTTCAGATGGTGACTACAAGGCGTTCGGAGGATTTAAATTGTTGACGGCTCGGTTTGCGGGCTGCGATCAACGGCGGGTTCATGCTCTTCTTCTGAACTAACTCGGTAGGCATTACTCGGGATGTTCAACGCAACATGGCTAGTGGATCGGGCGGTGGTGGTGGTGGTGCTAACCCACCTGTGACTATACATACTTGCCTTAAAAGGTTTGGCAAGCAGAAGCCACAGTCCTTTAGCTCCGCTACTACTCTAGTGGATGTGGAGAACTTGATAGATCATATCGAGAAAATCTTCGAGGTTATGGGTGTTGTGATATGAGTACAAAGCCGCCTCGCCATTACAAATTTGAAGGAGATGCATTGAACTGGTGGAAGGCGTATAAGAACGCCAAGGCTGGAGATACTTTCATGGCTACTCTTACTTGGGCACAGTTCCGCAAGACCTTCTAATTCCAGTACTTTCCTTTGTCTGAGGGAAAAGTACGAGAGAGAATTCCACAACATTACTCAGTTTGATCGGGAGTCGAGTTCAAAGTTCATGGGCAGGTTTCTCCGTTTGGCTGGATTTTTGGGTGATAGAGTGCTGTACACGCCCGAAGAGCAGGCAAGGAAGTTTCGTTGGGCTCTCCGTAAGGATCTTCTTAATGGGATAGTTAATATGAGGTTCGAGGACGTGGCTCAGGTTGCGGATGTTGCCTACAACATTGAGATCCTTCGGGAGAGGGACAACCATGGGGTGAAAAGGAACCGTGATGGAGACCAGGTTCGGCCTGCTCAGGGACATCAGCGGGGTGACTCTCAGGGGAATGGCAACCGGGAAAATGACAGGAGAGGCAATGATAGGTTGGAGTGGCGACCGGCCGACTTCGGGATTATCGAGAACTTGAGTATTCATGGTTCTTATTATCAGAGGGGTGATGGGGATCGAGATGAGGTTCGCACTTGTAGGGATTATGGGAAGCTTCACCTAGGCAGACCGTGCTACAAGGCTGGGAGTATGTTCTGAGATGTGGATCTTGAGCACAAAATTACGTGGCTGTCCCAAGAAGTGACAATGGGGATGAAGTTACTGGCTACTAAGGGGCAAGTGTTTGCTATGCCCGCGGATTAGATAGCGAGCACTTTCAGTATCGTCATGGGAACTTTTTTTCATGTTTGCTCGCACTATTTTTGACTTTATTTGTTACTGGTACAACATTTTTGGTGGTTTCTTATTCCTTTGCTTAATAAATTGACATTCCTATTTCGTTATTAGTTTGTGCATCATCCCTTGCCTATGAGGAATCTTGTGGTTATTTTCCATTATGTTTTGCCAATTCGTTCCCTTAGAAATGTGTGATCTTGATTTTGATTTTATTTTAAGTATATCATTTACCATGATTCTCAATATGATATGTCCTTCTTATCATCATCTGCACATGGTTCCATAACCTTTAGACCAAAACCGTAATGATCTGTTGTTAGTCAAAGAGCCTGAAACTGTCAGACAGTTATTCGTATTTCTTTTTGATTCGGTACGTATTCATTCAATTTTCCTACTTCAATTTCGAGGACGAAATTTTCTTTTTAGAGGATTAGAATTGTAATAACCCGATTTTTCGTTTCCTAAATTTCGTCATATATTTTGAACTTAAAAACAACACAACTTAAATTTTGGAATTTGTATAATACGCGTCGATGAGAGAATTTTGAATACGAATTATGTAAGACTACAACATACGATTTCTAAAACCGACTGTAAGTTTTAGAAATCGTATGTTGTAGTCTTACATAATTCGTATTCAAAATACTCTCATCGACGCGTCTACAAATTCAAATTTTAAATTCTTGTCATTTTAAGTTCCAAAGCTATATACGAAATGAAAAAAATCAGTTATCACAATCTTACCCTCTAAAAGAAAATTTCGTCGAAAAAGAGCGAATGAATACGTCTGATCAAAGGAATCGAAATAGCTGCCTCACCGATGGCCTCACAACGGTCATTACGCGATGGTTAAAGGTTATGTGTGAAATGATGATAACAGGGACATATCGGTTGAGATTATGGCAAATGTACTTCAAATAAATCAAAATCAAGATCACACAATTAAAGGAACGATTGCCAAACATAACGGAAATTACACAAGTTCCTCATAGGTAAGGGATGATGCACAAACAACAATAGTAAGTCAATCATTAAGCAAAGATAAACAACCACCAAAAATGTCCAGCCCGTGGCTAAATAAGACAAAAATATGCGGCAACATAAAAGAAGTTCCCTTGACTGAAGTGCCTCGCTCGATCTAATCCTGGCAAAAACTTCCCTTTTTGCTATGCGGCTTCATCCGTTGTCGCCTTCTTGAAGATCCACATGCGCGGTACCGAAGATCGCATCGCGGCACATCTTCCGACAGCCGTGCCATGGTGAGCTTCCCACATCCCACGGTGAAGGCACCGATCCTCATCACCTCGATAATAAGAGCCAGTACCTGTTGCCTTGAAAATCGTCTGGCGGTGCGGACCCCACCACCTATCATGGCTCTCACGTCATTTCCAGGTTGCCATTCCCAGAAGAGTCATTACCCGTTGATGTCCCTGGTGAACCTGGTCTCATCACGGTTCGCCTTTTCACCCCATAGTGTCTCAGAAGGATCTCCAATGTTTAGCCGCATCGCGGCGGGCAGCGTCACGCCATCCTCGAACCTCATATTAACTATCCCCTCAAAGATCCTTGCGAGAGCGGAAAACTTCCTTGCACTGCTCTTCCAGCCCTATCACCCGCGAGAAACCGCCATAAACTCTCGACTCGACTCCTGATCAGCGAGTAATGTTGTGAACTCTCTCATACTTTTCCTGCTAAGGAAATACTGGAAAATAGCGTCTCGCGTGCTGTGCCCCGCCAGTAAGATTAGCAAAGTATCTCCACCCTTGCGTGCTTACCGCCTTCCACCGATTCATGCATCTCTTTCAAATTTGTAACGGTGGCGGAGTCGGAACTGCACGCATCGTAAAATCAACACCCATAACCTCGAAGATTTTCTCGATATGAGCTATCCAGTTCCCCACATCCACTGGAGTAGTAGAGGAGCTAAAGGATTGGGGCTTCTGCTTGCCAAACCTTTCAAGGCAAGTGTGTATAGTCACATGTGTGTTAGCACCACCACCACCGCCGGATCCACTAGCCATGTTGCGCTGAACATCCTGAGTAATGCACTAAGTTGGTTCGAAGATCCGAACGAATTAGTTTGCTTTTCGCAGGCAAAGCGGAAAGCGCAGGTGACTGAAATCCTGCGTTTAGTCACCATCTGAACGACAAAACGAATCAAAAGAGCCAAAAGAGTGTTAGTAAACGGTAAGAAAAAAAGAAACCCATGACATAACGAAAGAAGAAAGCATCGCAGAAGCAACCTTATGTCTACCCAATTCCTCATAGGTCAACAAGACGAAACCTCGGTTCTGATACCATAATTATAACACCCCAACCCGACACGGGTCCGAATGTCACAGTATGGAGTCATATCAGAACATACTAATAAAAATAAAGCGGTAGTCTATTATTAAACTCATAAAAAGTCACAAAACATAAGACTCCCAAAGGTCCAAAACATAATAACCAACTGAAGTGAAATAGACCAAAATACTAAATCAAAAGATAGTCTAAAATGCATAAGCCCAAATAATGAGGGTTTACTAAGGTAGGTCTTCTAAGCTCCTATTCTCATACTCTTTTCCAAGAATCCCTACTTCCAGCTAAATACCTGTCGCATGGAAAAGAAAACGCAGCTGAGCTAACGCTTAGTGAACAGAAATAAACAATAACGGATAATAAGACCATCAAATGAAATACAAATCAAATATGTCGAATTAAAGAAAGGGAAATGAGCCTGATGAGAGAATGTCAGATGAAACAGAATATGAAACACATATGAATCAAATACTGAATTAGAGTGCATAACAATATCAATCAACATAGGATCGGAGTGCATTGCCCATGTGCCTAAGCATGTCACATGAATAGGCCACATAATCATATCGTAATCATATCACAAATCATATACCGTCAATTCCACTATTGTACATAGGGCTGATTATCGGGCGAAAACAGGACCGGACCGAACAGAGAAAAACCGGACCGGACCGAGACCGAATCCGGTAAAAACCTAGATCAAGACCGGGCCGAATGTAGTGTCGTCCGGTCGATCTCGGTAGGTCCTTCGGTCGGTCCGGTCGAACAAGGCTAAATTTTCGGTTTGTATTCCACTATTGTACATAGGGCTGATTATCGGGCGAAAACAGGACCGGACCGAACAGAGAAAAACCGGACCGGACCGAGACCGAATCCGGTAAAAAAACTAGATCGAGACGGAGACCGAATGTGGTCGGTCCGGTCCGGTCCAACAAGTCTAAATTTTCGGTTTGTGGTCCGGACCGGACCGGACGAGCCGAATTGCCAAAATGGTAGGCCGAAGGACCGGACCGCGGTCCCGATCCGTCGGTTTCGGTTCGGTCCGGTTGGTTTTGTCGGTCGGTCCGGTTCATCCGGTCCGTTTGCTCACCCCTAGTTGTACATGGAGTAGCTAGCTCACAATGTACCAGAGTATGATGGGGTGTAGGAACACACACCGACCAATCACCAGATACAGATACAGTCCGGTCCGGTCTCGGCCGGTCCTTCGGTCGGTCCGGTCGAACAAGGCTAAATTTTCGGTTTGTATTCCACTATTGTACATAGGGCTGATTATCGGGCGAAAACCGGACCGGACCGAGAAAAACCGGACCGGACCGAGACCGAATCCGGTAGAAAACCTAGATCGAGACGGAGACCGAATGTGGTCGGTCCGTTCCGGTCCGTCGGTCGGTCCGGTCCAACAAGTCTAAATTTTCGGTTTGTGGTCCGGACCGGACCGAGACTGAATTTGCCAAAAATGGTAGACCGAGACCGGACCGCCGGTCCTTCGCTCCGGTCGGTTTCGGTTCGGTCCGGTTGGTTTTGTCGGTCGGTCCGGTTCATCCGGTCCGTTTGCTCACCCCTAGTTGTACATGGAGTAGCTAGCTCACAATGTACCAGAGTATGATGGGGTGTAGGAACACACACCGACCAATCACCAGATACAGATACAGATAAAAATTCCCTACGATGCATCCATACGCTCCCTGCAAAACAAGGTAGTACATACATAACATAATGGGAACGCCGGGGACTAATCACACCGCCCTAGATAGTGTCATGCCACCGGTGCCTCAATCACATGGCCATGGTACCTCTATGGCTAGGGATACAGATACAAAAGCTGGGCAATACAACCGCAAACATAATCATATCAAATACTGAACAGAAGCATATCATATCGAATACTGAACTGAATCATATCAAACGGATAACCAACGAATATCAGAATGAGATAGCAGATTAAATATCAAAACGAATATCAAAACGGATATCAATCAGATAACAGAACGGATATCAATAGCAGTAACAGTTACTATACCAATGGATGCCCTTACTGAAAAAGGACGCAATATTTTTGCCTCGATAAATGTGCACGAGATCTAAGCACACAAAGCAAATCACCTCTCCCTCTTCCCAAGATCTACAGAAAATATACTCATATATCACAAACGTATTCATTTTATAAGCTTCTCTTACTTATATAGGTGTTTTAATTATTGGTATTCTCATTGTGTCTTTTGTTTCTTTAGCTTCACATCTGGATCAGTTTTATACGAATTTATTGACCCATCTGAAGTACTCCAAAAATTCCAAGAAAATTCCGAGGTGTTTCCATATTATTTAGGTAATTTCACAAATTTTTGAATATTTTATCTCAAAGCCTAAGTGTGGTTTAAAAATTCATATTTTCAGACATGTCCAGAAAGTGCATAGGAGGTATACCCCAAAAGTTTACGTTTGTTAGACCTACTTAAACACCTTGAAAAAATTCCAAAAAATTCCAGAAATTCACCAACATCTTAAATATCAATCTTGTAAAAGGAGAGATCAAAACTCCCTTTGGTTTCAAAATAAAAAATCAAAAACTACAACATAAATTTAGTACTCAGAATTCAGCTTTGACACATGATTTCATGAAATTCAAAAACATGACTTAAACAACTCCAAATTCGTTCAAACCAATTTGTGAACTTAACCAAGACATAAAATAAGTTTTTCAAACAAAAATCCAGGTTATAACATTTACGAAACTTATCTTATAATTCACACCAAATCGTATTACGAAACTGTCCATTTCAGAATTCGTTTATAAGCCATTATGGGTAACATGTTTAAAATCTTTTTAACCCAATTAGAACACCCTCCATATACACGTTATATACATTTTAAAGACCTTCAAATACGCGAAATACCAACAGCCCACACCTTAATGGTTTTAACGAGCCAAAAGAAACTTACCCAAACCCTCACATGAAATCATAAACGCCCGTTAACCACATGACCTAGGGTTTCCATTTTTTTGGTCGATCAATTTAATATGTATCATATGTGATTACAAAATATTGTATTAGCAGCAATAATGGTCGATCAAAAGGGCTGGAAAACATGAGGTGTCGAAGACAAAAAAAAAATGAACGTGGGTCGAAGATGTTTACACCAAGTTATTACGTTTCTAGGTTCTTAGGTTTATTACATGTTTTATCTCAATAACATACCAAATGAACCCAAACTATTTTATGTGTAAAACTCAGATTGAGAACTATGTGTGAGTCGAATGATGAGGAAAACAAAAGGAGATGGTATACCTTGGTCGATTAGAATAGGAGACACAAGAACACCACGAGTTCTTATCAAACACACAATCAAAACAACTCTATACCCCACTACACGATCAAGAACCAAATAGTAAACCCCCAACATTGCAAAGACCTGATCACTGCTGTTTACCACGACCTGGTCACCAACTTCTCTGCTGCCGTTTTCTTTGATGATAGTCGTTTTAGGGTGTTAGGGTTTTTGAAAAATAAAAGGAATGGAGATGGGTGATATACGGTTTTCAAAAAGAATGGGAAGTAGGAAAATTAGATTTCGAATATTTTGAGATTGGGAGGACAATTTCCATCTTTTCAAATTGTAATGTATCTAGACACATTTAATAATACTAAGTAGTGTACAAATTTAAAATAAAATTAGGCCTAAGAGTATATGTAATCGTGTATAAGCATATGTATATATATAAATGTAAATTTTATATAACTTAGGATATAAATTTATATAGACATCATGTTATAAACTTAGTATAGGTTTTAGAAATCGTATGTTGTAGTCTTATATAATTCGTTTTCAAAATTCTCTTATCGACTCGTATTATACAAATTCCAAATTTTAAGTTGTGTTGTTTTTAAGTTCAAAATATATGGAAATTTAGGAAACGGAAAATCATGTTATTACATTAACCCCAAAGAAAATCAGTAATAAAGATCGATAACAAAGTCATAACTTATGCATCTATTGAAAAATCTCAGCACTCCCAACTTGACATTTATTTGTTGTATCAAAAACGCGGCGAACAAATAAAGAGCTCTAACAAACAACGATGAGAAAGTCAGCAAAGTTTCTATGATGTTCTACCTAAATGTTGCATAAGCTCACTTTGGGTTTGGACTTATGTTTCATAAGCTCACTTTTTTGTGGTTTATTTTGAAACTTTTCGGCTTATATAAGCTTATATTATAATATAAAAAACTTATATAAGCCGAAAAGATTCAAAATAAGCCACAAAAAGTGAGCTTATGAAACATAAGCCCAAAACCAAGTAAAGCATAAGCCGACTATATAAGCCGAAACAAACACCCCCTAAATATGAAACATGAATTTAGTGATTTGAAGTCGACTATTACCTCTATTTGCAGCATTAAAGTCCAAAGTCTAACGCATCGATGTTAGCTCGTAGGGTTTTTCTTTATGTAAAGTCAATTTTTTTTTATTTTATTTTTTTTATTGGGATTAGTGTCAATACCCGTGCGTTGCTCGGGTATACCTATTTTAGATGACGTTTAGATAAGCTAGAAAGCGGTAAATATAAAGTTACAATGATAAGTGATATCGAACTTCAAAACTTGATATTATTCAACAACATTTTAAAGTTTGAGGGATTCAACAACATTTTCTGAAATGGATAGCCGAGTCTATCACGATAATCGTATAGACTTATTCACAATTTAGGTGAAAAGTGGTTGAGTAAACTGGTAGTAGTAAACATAATGTTTTCAGCTACAATAGAGTTTCACATCATAAAAAGAAATACAAAATAACACGGTTAAACCATTATTCGTAATCTTAAAAAATAAAAACACTTAGAAATATATTGACAATACATTGTGTTGTTCGAACTTGGTATAAGATTATATTACAAACCTTATTGGAATTCCCAAATTTTCCATCTTGATCTAGTATTATTCATTTACCTAAGACGACATAAAATTGCACAATTACTGCGAAGAATGAATGAGATGCATGTTATATTCTCATGTAATTTATTTTCTTCTTTTTCTTTGCGTATCTCATTAAATTGACGTAAGGACAACAAAATGAACCTGTAACAAAGAATGCTACTCGAAAGCTTTTGGATACCTTAATCATTTTGTTAATGGGTATTTTCTCTTTCGCCTATGACTTTCTAAAAGTGTGTTACATGTGAAATGTAATGCTGGTCTATGGATTATTGTATTACTTATATAATGGTACTTAGAGAAATACAATTAAAGTTTATACTTAGTCAATTTTCTTTTCAAATTAGAAACTGAAAATAGCATATTTATAGAATAATTATAGGTAATTATATGTATGTTTCATCTATTCGGTTTGCTTAACTTGCTTATAAACATCTTTCTTAACTCGTTGCTAAATAAAAGGAATTGTTTGGCACATTTATCTATAGCTTCATGTATTTAGAAACGTGCCTTAATTCATCAACTGAATCACTAAAAGGTTGGGAAAAAAGTCAGACAACTTTGACTTGTAATTTATGTGGCTTAGATCAATTAATATAGTGATCCAATGGATGAAACAACTTGCCATGTCATTATATTTTCTCACTGCTCCGCCAGCAATAGAAAGGGAAATTATCCGAACTTGAAGCAATAACTTGGCAAGATAGGTCCTTTATGTTTTGGGTTTTGGTACAATTATCAAAACTTTCACATATATTTTCTCAATTTTCATAATGATTTGGTTGTTTCTGCTTCATTGCTTCCATATGATCTTGACTTATGATCTCATGGTAATTACTTTTGTCAATTTGTCACTAAAATGTGATATAATCGTTATTCGTCGTAGTTCAAATTCACTTAATTTTTCACGAAACAAAGTGTCTCCTTGATTCAACTCATTCAAAGGATTGCTAACCAAGTTTTTCGTACACGTACCACATTTTCTTATCTTGTGTAATTGTTTACCAGGACAAAGTATTAGGGCTTAACCCCGTCTAAATTGTGTGGCGACGAGCTTAATTCACTAACATATACATCTAAGTCTCATTTAACAGTCAACTACGCGAGTACCACTCCATGTTTTTCTGACGCGCACTTGGACATAAACACCAGCAACAGTAACAAACAGAAGTGGATTTGAAATGTCAGCTCAAAGAGCAAACGGGAGAGTCGAGTCAACAGTATTAGGAAGAATCAAGTCAGCATTACCAGCTGACATGATCATTTTCAGAATTTTGAGGAAGAAAACTACCAGGGAAGAAGCACGGCCTATTAGTAGCAAAGAAGGTCATTAACATTAGTAGTCTACTGATTTAAGTTTCAGTAGAATAAGTAGTTTACTTGCTATTGCACTTTGATGACAATGGAACTTAGGCAGAAGGACAAAACCTTTCATATGTATTTTAGATATGAAGTTACTGATAATTATGTTTCTAAAATACATAGTTTTAGGCTGTCACTTTTTATCTGATTTGTTTCGCATTCTGCCAAAATTACAAGGGATATCGCACCGTAAATTCATGGTGTTTCTATTGCTATACCAAAATGTATTTAATACCCCCCAACTATATACACTCGAGCACAAACGCACGACTAATATCCAAACAAGTATAAAGTTGAAGCCTAGCACAAATTGAAGTTAACTTATGAAGTAAATGAGCCTCAATTTTAACGCACTAAACTAATCATAAATTTAGGCTTGAGCAAAGGTGACGATTTTGACCCATTTGTATACATGTGGTGATCTAGGTTGTGATCTAACTAAAATGGAAACTAAAAAATTGGGCCGACTGAGTCTAACGGACTAAAAGTCAACCGATATGTATTCAAATGCATCAAATCACCTCACTTTTGTATAATATAGTTTTGTGATCCAATATAAAACTTCAAGCAGACCTGACGCATCCTACCTTTCTGACACATCTGCGTAACTCTTTTAACCCATCGATTTTGCAACCTCTAAGCTTTTGAGTGTTCAGTAACCTAAATTCTATGATGAAAATCTATATTTGCGTCAACCACCGTAATTATTCCAATTCAAAGAGAGCATTTATTTTTATGCACAAAATTAGACTTGGGAATGTCCAACCCATTTGGCTTGTAGGACATGTTTGACCAATTCGCCTCATAGCTTTCATTGATGTGACAAATGAAATGAGTTAAACTAGAACCCGAGCCGACCCACCAAAAAAAGTAAATGGCTAGACATCATCACCTTAAAATAACTAGCTAATAATCTAAGCAGACACCTACTTAAAACTTGTTTTGCAGTGTTGCTACTAAACAAGTAGTATGAATGAATGTGCATTCGTTAATTTCTAAAGGTTATAATTTGAATACATTTGCTTGGTTATGGGTTGATTCAAGTTCTACATTAACTCAAATTGCAAATGAATAAGAAGCTAAAAGTGGAACGAGTTCAGACAGGCCCTACGGGGCCATCTGGGTTGGACGTAGCTCAACCTAACTTTAACAACAGCAGGGCTGCAGGGGTGACAGTAATTAATATAATTGTTCTTCTCACTAGAAATTCACATGAAAACATCCAGATTCAACGAGCATATCTTTTGCTCAAAAAGATAATGAGCATAAGTCAAAACATTGTAGTTTGAATCCTTAAAATCTTCATGGGAAACATTTTCAATTTAACTCCTAATATCTTGATGTGCTTCATTACACTTCTATTGGTCCTCATAACAAATATATCATAAATACTAAAACCATATAAATATGAGCACATGCACATTATGCTAACACCCCCTGGGATAGCTTTAACTGTTTCAAAAAAAAAATTAAACCTAGAATTAAATACGACTGAAGAATACCTTACACGATAAACCCAACAAATGTCCATCAACAATCAAAGCTGACAATTGCACTATACTTACAATGCCTCTCTGTATTGCAGTTCATCACTGATCATCAATGGATGTGATTTTCAGTGTGTTCAAAAAGCCCTCAAGTGAAAACACATTTAAATTGAGCCAATTTTGTTAACTATGGAAACACTAAATTGAAGCTCACATAGAGACTAGGGTAGTTCAATAGCAATCATCAAACTACTCAGAACTTTTTTATATATAATAAAAGTCGAAACGACAAAAAATATTACAGGGCTCAACAGCTTGAATGAGTATAAATTCTGCTTAAAAACTGCCTGCAAGTACATAATCTACAATAACACAGAAGCCAAAACGTGATAGCATCAAACAGTAGCTGCAGGAGTAGGTTGAGGTGTATACCAGCCATGGTGAATCTCTACAGCTTTCTTTCTTCTAGCAAGACGGGACTTCCTTCTAGCTCCGGTGTTCCTGTGTAATGTTCCCACCTGAATTGCTTTGTCAATAACCGAATAAGCCTCTGCAATCAGCTTCTCGATTCCAATAACTTCATCAGGTTGTGCGTCTGTCTTCTTTCTTAATGCATCCAACTCTTCCAAAACCTAAAATTGTCAACATAGGTTACAGATGCAAAATAAAATTGTCATTAACGGTCTTTGATCTAAACCATGTTTCATAAAGGCATATAAAGTACAACGTGCCACTAATTAGCTAGGGGCATTTGGGTAAGCTTATCTGACAACTTATCAACTTGTTGCGTCTTTGCACAGCAAACAATCACTATAAGAGTTTGCATAAAGTCAAACAGCTTATGCCTTTGAGCTGATTTTGGATGTTTTGATAACCTGCTTAAAACTGTTTTACAAACCTGCTTTAATTTTAACAGCTGAATTGCTCCTAACTAAACAGATAAGAAGTTTTCAAACTCACAACTGATAATCAACATAAAAAGTAAGCAGAAAGTACCTAAATAAGCAACCAACACCCTCTAAGCGGATAAGCAAATCCAAAAACAGAAACTAGCATTATGTTTCGATACAACATAAGCTCATAAGCAGTTAACTTGTTTACCAAAAAAAAAAATGTTTCTCTTTTTGTAATATTTGTGTGTCAAAAGCTTAGGCTTATGCAACTATAACTACGTTACAAAACGCGTTTAGAAAATAAACAACTACCACTACTTTTGCCTAACATAACCAAAAGCAAAAAATGGATTCTGTTACAGCATTATCCATATATATACAATTTTATATAAACTGCATCAAAATTACACCTTTAAGTACTAAATAAAGAGATTTATACCTTCTTCATTCGAGTCCGGACCTCAGACTTGCGCGCCTTATTATAAAGTTTTCTCTTTTCAGCTTGACGAGCTCTCTTAGCTGCAGAATCAGGTTTCTTACCCCCAGCTTCACACACAATCGACCCAAATCTCCTCCCAGTTAAATTAGGGTTCACATTCGACGAAAATCCTGCAAAATACGTTAAATCACTACATTATCATCAATAACAACACATGGGTTTTCATCAGCAAAATATTTCAAACATCACAACCTTCCAATTTCGAAATTAACATAAGGTTTTTCATCAGTAACACAAATTACACTTTATAAACCCTAAAACAGTAAAAGCCAAAATTCACTAAATTTACTGAATTATCTTCAAAAATTAAAATATGGGCTTTCATCAGCATCATATTTCAGACATACACAACCTTTTAATTTCAACATAAGGATTATAATTTACCATTCATAAACCCTAAAACAGTAAAAACTAAAATTCACTAAATTCACTGCATTATACTAAAAAGTAGGATATGGGTTTTCATCAGCAAGATATTTTAAACATGTACAAAGTTTTAATTTAATTTACCTGTTGAGAGTGAGTTAAATGAAATGCTGGATGATGAGGTTAAGGGTTTGAAGGATGATGACGTGGCATAAGGGCGTGAGGAGGGTGATGAGGAGAGTGAGAGGGTTTGGAATCTGCAGGATAAGTAGAGGCATTGAGCTGTTGTAGCTGCCATTCTTGGTGGTGGGTTTTTAGTTGCAGGTTCTTTGTGAAGAGAGTGGTGTTATCTTATCCACCATGAGATAAAAAGGGACTTTTGAAATGAAAATATATAAAAAGAATAAACATAATTTAATACGTAGTATCATTTATATATATTTTTTGTTATTTAATATCATTTATATATATTTTTTGTTATAATAAAACTACTTTAATAACTACTAAAATAATGTGTCATTGGGGAATCGAGTCTTCTTCGGATTGATCTGTTTGTGTTGGCTGATTGTTAGGTAACATCATCTTAACCCAAATACAAGTCATTTATTATTGGGAAAATGATAAAAAAATGGCATCGAAGTTTCCACATTTTCTTTCTGGGCATCGAACTTTTTTTTTTTTCCTATAGTAGCACTAAACTTGCCTAATTTTCCTTTTGTAGCCTCTGATCAAAAATTAATTACATAAATTTACATAAATCATCCCTGAGGCTCTAAAAAATTACACAGTTCATCCTTGTGTAACTTTATATCTCTTCCTAACTCTCTTATCTCTTCCCCCTCTCTTTTATCTCTTCCCCCCTCTCTTTCTGGATCACAGGTAACACTACACAATAACCACCATCACCTCGCCACCACTTACACCGCTGTTGTCATCATCAACACTACAAGGTGTTTGTGTTTTTAATTTGGGTTAAAGAGGAGGATTCACACAAGGGTCTTGTTTGGTTCGAGTTAACCACAACCACACCTCGTCATCATCATCTTTCCATCTCGGTTGAGGCGAGTCGGGATTAAAACAACTTGTAAGGTTTTAAAGTGGACATAAGCGGGATTAAAACGTTTTTGACAAGTTATTCGTGTGGTAATAATCAGATTCAAAGGGTGTTTGTTTGATTCGAGGGAAATTGTTTGATTCGAGTGTTTGTTTGAGTCGGGTTTAACACCCAGATTATTAAATCATGACCGTTTTCGTCACAACTTGGTCTCATGTCTGTGAATAACCCGTTTGGGTTTTGGGACCATGGCCTTTATTGTCGTGGTCATATTTGGATTAGCTTTTTAGCTCATTTTAACAAGATCTGGTTAGTCGATTTTGCTATAAGCTCACTTAAGCTTGTTGTTATGCTGTCTCGGTACAAAGCGAGACAACACATAAGGGTGACTTGGTTTGTTTTGTTTTCACAGCAACAACCCTCAATGGGTGCTTATTTGTTGTCGGTTGAAAGCAGAAAGCGACCCACTAGAACTTCGACTAACAGCTAGATACTAAAGGTGTGTTTGATTTGCTCGTTCACGGCCACACCCAAGGGGTGTTTGTTTCTGCAGATATATAGGGGTAACACATAAGGGTGACTTAGGTCCCTTATATCTTTTTGTGTATAAGCTAGATGTTGGGGTAATAGCAGATATATAGTCTCTTTTTGTATCAATTTTATCTGTTTCAACTCCCCTCAAAACTGTTTTAGAACCTGATCCCATCAGCAGCCCATATAGCTTAATTAAATCCTAGGATCAAGCTAGATAAAGTAGATTTTAGCTTTTAAAATTGTTAGTGTATGTAGTTCATAGGATTAGCTTCATTTTGTTCACTTATTTGAGAAGTTTTTGCTCATTTACATCCTTAGTTTAAGGACCGCAAGTTTCCCTTTTTGCCTATATCAGTTTTGCATCGGTCACTTATAATATCCTAATTACCTTTAGCTTTTGATTTTTAATTTCATCATATTAGATCCTTGGAAGCTGAAACTTAGGAATCAAACACTCTGGTTGGTTGTCTTTAACTAGGTAATTTTAGTTTAATTTTAGGATTTTTATAAATCAGTTATATTTGGGCTTAAAGTAGGCTTATTAGGGATGTTTGGCATTATGGTCTAGGAATCTGTCATGTGCTTTTTAGCCTTAGGACTTGAGCTTATTTGACTCATATAAGTTGAATTAGGTTGGTTTTAGTTAGTTTAGGTTTATTCTAGCCTTAGTTAGCTTCTTGTAGCTTATTGGTACACTTAAGCTTATTTCCATTAAGCCTTTTGAGCGACTAACAAGTGATGTGCCTTATGAAACCAGTGTCTCTGGTAGCTTTTAGATTTTACGAGATGAAACCACGACGGGAGCACACAAGTTTTGGATGGCGGCGGAGGTGGCGGCAAGCGGTGGATGGTGGTGCCTAGATTAGTTTAAGTTTATACCTACAAGGACGAAATGTGTAAATTATTAGTGCCACAGGGACCTTTTATGTAATTGACTCAGGACGAAGCGGTGTAATTGTTTAGAGCCACAGGGATGATTTATGTAAATTTATGTAATTAATTTTTGATCAGAGGCTACAAAAGGAAAATTAGGCAAGTTCAGTGCTACAATAGGAAAAAAAAATTTCGATGCCCAGAAAAGGAAAACGTGACCTTTTGATCCTAATTTATCATTTTCCCTTTATTATTTGTTTCAAAAAAACTCAACACTAATATGAACATGTATGAACTTTTTAACTAAATATATCAAAAGGGTTGAAAGGTTAAGAATTTGAAATAATTTGTTTATCTTCCAAAATTATATACCAAGGCTGTCAAGATCGAAATCTTACTTATGATTATTTTTGTTTTTGCAAAATCAGGATTTTGAGATCTCAACAATGTGTCTTATATTGCGCTAAAGAGCTTTGATACATGTGCCTAACTAAAGAGGCCTAAAATGAGACCTAATGCCTCTTTAGTTATCTATCGAATATTAAACACGAATTCATAAGATAGCTTAAAAAAATGAAGTTCAAAAATCATGATAATAACATAGTGAAATACGTTTAATTTGTTCAAGTTTTAGATTAATGAACAATTTAGTGAGAACAAAAAAAAAAATATATATATATATATATATATATATATATATATATATATATATATATATGTTGGTTATTGTAGAATGTAGATTAATGTAGGAAGGATAAGAAGGAATTTTAGCCTTTGGATGTAACTAACCAAAATTGATCAATGAATGAGATTAATAGTGGTGTTTTAATGAACATTTGAAAGCTACAATCATTATATCATTAATAAGGGGGAAATATGCCAATATCAAATTGTAACTCTTTCACTAATCTCAAAATTTTAATTTGCCGTACGTTAATAGGATACCTACATTTATGATGCTTTGCTAAAAGTTCTATGTATATTTATAACACACTTATATCGACTCACCAAAATGTGACCCAATTTTTTTATATTCAAGTTGCGTACAATAAATGTGAAGCCAAATTATTTGACACGCCAAAATGTTTGAAACATTCATAGTGCAACACTAAATTTCTTTGAGAAACATATAATGACACACTAAAATTTTAGTATATTTTAATGACACAAAATTTCTTGATATAATTAAAGTGACACATTAAAATTTTAGTATATTTTCAGTGACACACCAAAAATTTGTAATGACACACTTTGTTTATCACACAAATTTTATTGACACATATGTAATGACACACTAAGTTTTTTCATAAGTTTATACTGACACACTAATTTTTATGGCACATTTTAAGTGGCAAATAAATTTTTTTTGACACACATAATTTAATAATACCTTGGCATAATAAAATAGTAGCACAAAAGAAAAATAACGTTGAGTTGTAAATTTTGAAACTTAAATGGGAGATTTATGAAGATTAAATGAGGAGTTAAAAGAGGAGTGGTTAAATGACTATAACACCCTTACTAATTAAATGATATTATTTATACTTTTAACCCTTTTTATCCTTTTTACTCAAAGAAACTTTTTATTTGATCCAACCTCTATATATATATATATATATATATATATATATATATATATATATATATATATATATATATATATATATATATATATATATATATATATATTTATATATATATATATATATATATATATGAATCTAGATCAAATAAGATCATCCTTAAAGTTGTTAAAATGAGATCAAATAAAATTTGACAATGACACTCTCCTTACAACAAAAATAAATTTTTTATCAACTACAACTAAAATTGTTAAAGTTTCGATATATTTCTTTTTAAAATTTACGAAACCTAGATGATACACTTTGATTAGAAGTGTAATGTGTATCAGGTTTTTGTATGTGTATCAGATTTAGGAATGTTTATTAGTGTAATGTGTATCAGGTGTATCACTAATCCAAACTCATGTATCATTTGGTTATTAGTTTCTAAAATATTAATTTTTATTAAAATATTATTTTTATGTGTATTATTGCTAAAATTGTTATTTATAAATGTTTTAGTGATTTTTTAGACTAAATCTTATTTTTACAACTTTAAGTTTGATCTAGTTAACCCTCCCTATATATATATATATATATATATATATATATATATATATATATATATATATATATATATATATATATATATATATATATATATATATATATATATATATATATATATATATATGGGAAAAGTGAATATGGGGTTGTCTCACATCTAAGCTTACATGCGAAACCATCAAAAATCACCATAAAATACGTCATTTTGATTATTATTTTTTCAAAATTTTAGTAGTGGAACTATAGTGGAATGCATTTTAATGGTGAATTAAATCAAACATTTGTTGAATCTATAACTAATTTGTTAGTAAATGAAAACACCTAACAATATGATGTAGATTGCGCATGTATCAACGTGAACCCAACATAAGTGATGTTGTGATGAAATCAAGGGAAAACACTAATATAGTGAAAGATATGATACAAATGGAGAAGATTTGATGTTTTTCTTGTTAAAACGATGTAAGTTTTTATGGTTTCACATGTAAGCTTAGATGTGAGACATCCTCATATTCACTATCCCTTATGTGCGAGAACTGCGAGAACCCTGTTAAGTGCGAGAACTGCGAGAACCCCTTATGTACTCCTAGTAATGCATATTGTGCAACATATAAATGCAACATGGATTTTTTGAATTATTAAATTTTTTATTTAATTCAAAAGGGTATAATAGTAAAATTTAATTTATATTATTTTTGATTTTTTAAAATAAATCATGTTTTTTAAAAACATTAAATTTTCGAGTTTTTTTTTTTTTGCCTGAACATGCATGTTTTAAAAATGATTTAGTGCATATATGTTATTATGAATTAATTTCATTATTTTGGTTTTTGGAATAATTTTTTCGACATACATGTTTTTAAAATGAAAATGTGCATATGTGTTTTTAGATCATGTAAATTTATAACAACCAAGAACATAATGTTAAACACAAAATTCGATATAGATTGAAACACAATTAAAATACAAATCTCTAATAAGAAGAAATACATGAATATAATCAATCTTTACACTTGTGCACTAACAATAATTAATGTAAACGGACATATATGCACAAAATATATATGTTTAAAGTTTCTCGTCATATTCTTTTTGAACATGTGTGCACGTCTTCCAAAAACATACATGCACGCCTTCCAAGAACTATATGTACTTCCAGTATGTGTGCACGCCTTCAAAGAACGCCACGCCTAGAAAAAATAATAGCAAAGATTAAATACTTTTAAAATAAAACTCAAGATAACATTACACACATGCACAAGCTTAACTAACAAACACAAATAAAACAAGAGACATATTTTTTTATGTATACAAAACATATATAATCCAAACACAAAACATATATGTTTTATAGTTCAAAACACAAAACATATATGTTTTATACGTAAACATATATGTTACATACGTAAACATCTATGTTTTATACGTAAACATTTATGTATAACTCTTTTGTTGATTTTTATATCAAACTTAAACATATATGCATATCCTTTTTATTAATTTCAAGTTTCTCAAAATATCACCAAAACAACATATCCAAAACTACTTGAAACAATAATCCAATATCTATAATTTTAATTGATAATGAGAACTGGACTTAAATATGATTTTACCACTCTCGTTCTCTATTTACAGAACCCATGAAAACCCAATATATCTGAACTAAAAATCCAATATATCTAAACTAAAAAGACTTTCCACATAACTCAAAGACTAATACCACCTATGACTATACAAAATGAATTACTTATCACTTATGCAAAATTGAAACCAGGCCCACAAAAGAAATATAATTCCCTTTATGAAGCTAGACTATTCAAACTCACACCAACCAAAAAGTGACAAACAATATATGGAAAAAAAGCAAAAAACCAAACCTTAAATTGTCGACGTCTTTTTTTTATCTTTGACCAACAATACGATATATACACGAATCAAGCAAAAGTTGCTCCTGTCAATTTCCGGCGATATGGTCAACCAAGATTGATATTTCCAATCAAAACACACAATTATGCGGGTAATATTGACTATCACCTCCTATTATCAATTTAATTTTCAAAAACCTTTTGAACGAACAGTAATAATGAACAAAATGGTATTTTATATGTTTACGTTCTTATCATCATTTAAAGCAAAGATTTCAAAGTACTCCTAGTAATGCACACCTTAAAACAAAATGGTATTTTATATATTTATTAAAATAATTCACACCTTAAAAAACTGTAGTATTAAAAAAACATAGTAACAAACACTTGTGAAGAAAATAATTACCAAAATCAAGTGAGACCAGTGGAGATATCAACGCCAATAAAACTATGAATAATATCATATAGGGCCACGTGAGGCCACTGGGATATAAACATATGTTAAGGATCGAGGTTTTTTTTCCTAGCAGATGAAAAACCACATACAGTGACGGCTAGGTTTTTTTAAGAGAGAAAGATCGGGTTTTTTTTTAAACATGATGAATGATCAGTTATAAATTAGATTTAGAGAGAGGTGGCACTTTTTTAGGGATAATAAAAATACCTAAATTGCCCTTACAGTTATTTAACTAATGGCCTAATCTTTTAGTTATTTACATTAATAGCACAACTAATCATAGCCATTGATCAAACAATCTAATGGTTCAAATAGGGTTCTCGCAGTTCTCGCATTTAACAGGGTTCTCAAAATAAAGATACACTATATATATATAAAATAAAAAATAAATTTTAAAAAAAAAACAACAGCATGGCCAAAATCCAACACATAGAACATCAATCTATTCTGAATATTTCAGAAACTCCATTTCCCCCACGGAAATATAAATCCAATTCTCTTTTAAAGTCTTCATCGCGGTTTTGTATGACAGAAAAACATATATCATATGTAAAAGACTTGAGAACTAAAAAATAAATAATATGGTGTAATATAAATATATAATAGTAAGGAATAAAACTCGCGGCCATTTTTCTAGTTGTATTTGAGTGGTCCATTAACTAAGAAGTTGTAGGTTCAAGTCTCGTTAGAGACACGTGTGAGATATTATGTGTAAGTTAGATAGTATAAGCGTGTAATAAATTACCTTTAAAAAAGTCTTATACAAATTTTTGGAAAAGGATTAAAGCTCATCAAATTGGTAAAATCGGTTCGAGAGCCTATCATACGAAGTATCTCACAATCTTATGTGCGCTCTTAAAACACACACAATCTTATAACAATCCTACAAGGTTTTTATTGGTGGGATTGTAGGATCTTACGAACTAACTCACGATCTCAATAACCTTGTTATGGTTAGGTAGGTTGACATGTTTTTCTACCCAAACCCATTTATCTTAACCCAAACCTGTTTATTTTTGTATCGGTCTCATGTCGTGTGTCATACATATAGTCATATATTGTGTCTAGAACTGCCACCCCTAGTCACTAACGGGTTGTTTCTTAAATTAAGTGGTTTGGAGAATTGCCATCCCTAGTCATTAACGGGCTGTTTCTTAAATTAAGTAGTTTGAAGACATATCTATTTTTAGCATCTTAATTGAGATAGAGAAGTTTTTGTTAACCTCTCCAATAATAGGAAATAAGGCTCGAACTCACTCATTAAATGAAAATTATACACCTCCAATGATGTACCTAAGGAGGTAAGTAAACTCATTTTCATGAGAAATGATTTGAACACTCAATTTTTTTATTTGAACATTCTTTTTTTTATGTTAACCAAAACCTCATTTGTGCAAATCATCTCTTTTTTTCATAGCGTGAAAATACTAGAAATTGCATATATAGTGTCCCCATTTTTAAAAATGCATCTTGTGAAATAAATTTGTGTTACTGATAACGCTACACGCTTCGTTCGGGGTCAAAAGAACTTTCTTTTCGTCGAGCAAGTTTTTCAACACCTTAGGCAGTGAACCTAATCGTTGTAGTGTAGTATTAGGGTAAGCCACGGGAATTGATATCGTTCTCTAGGGGAATAGGAATGCTAGTGAGAAGTTACTACGCTAAGGTTGGGGTTGAGGAAGATTATTTTTTTTATCTTTTTATGTTTTTTAGGAAATGGAAAGGTACGAATCTCGGGGTTTGGATTTGGGGGGTTGGTATTTCTACCGATTACTCTACTTATATAATTATCTAATCTAGTGGTGTATGTAGTCTATGTCTAATTATTGTGTGCTCATATGATGATTTAAAGATGTGTTTACTTAGGTTTTATTACTCCTTAATTATCTCCTATTGATGGTTGAATTGTCACGTCCTTATTCTTAATCGCGTTGTGTATCTAAGGTCGAAGGGTATGCGTTTATCCCTAACTCTTTGAAACTACCAAAAGTTAATGCCTACAAAATCTCTAGGATTTATAAACTTAACACTAAGGTACTATTTGGATGGTTTAGCCTACAATGACTCTAGGTACTATAAGCTAAGGTTCACAAAGATTAATCAAGCATTAACTACACAACGGATGACCTATTGCAATACTAGATCATTAACAATTAAGATAAGAGACAACCAATCAATATTCAATAATTAAGTTTCATATTCCCTAAGCAAACACACAAGTAAATTAGTCAGACATGGGAAACATGCAAGCATACACACAAGTAATTGAAGACATAATTAAATTAATGAAGTAAAACACTTATCTTGGTGTAAGATAGGGTATGGAACCCTAAAATACTGTACAAAAAAGCCTTGGTTCGGTTTAGGTTTTTACTCCAAAAGACTACACACTGAAAACTAAAATTTGGATTTTATGTATAAGATTACAAATGCGACGGCGTCACCCTTTGATTTGACACGCCGTCGGGTCGCCGTCATTAGGGTTTCGTCTTTGCCACGCTAGTCTTGCGAAGGCGTCACCTTATGCTTGTGACGCCGTCCCTTTCAGTCTCTGACGTCGTCTGGATCAAATCTAGGTCGTCTGAGTTACGACGCCCTACTCTTTTAAAACCTGGAGCCGTCACTTGTAAATGAGCAATTTGGCTTCTGAGCCGTCACAAAAGTTGTCCGACGGTGTCGCAGATAACACCTGACGCCGTCCCCTTTAATTCCAGCAGCTTGAGTGTCTCGATTCTTGACTTTGGCCATTTACTTATTCGCGCCTTTTCGTCCGAATAAGTGTCATTCCATCATTTTGCCTTCAAGATACCTAAAAAGTGAAAAGGAACGATATTAAGTAATAACGGATACAAAAGTGATCAAATAAGGGCTTACACGACCCCTCAAAAAGGTACATTTTAAAACCTTATCAAATATCCCTACACTTGGTATTTGCTTGTCCTCAAGCAAATGTGCTTTTAGCCAATTAATTTATAAGTTAGGGGTCATGAAGCATTAGTTTAGAATGATCCATAACATACATAAGCCCCGCAAAAGTCAAAACAAGCACGGAAATTACATACTAGCACCTCACATGGGGTGTTTGGATACTCACATCTCTCGGGTGTATATGAAATATAACAAGTTGGAAATGGAAGATAAACACTCATTAACCGGTCCTAGTACATAGATTACCATAGGCTTGAGACTAGATCAAACCTCCATCGCTTTGGCGTAAGCCCCTAGGAAAGACTATCCAAGAGGTCTTTTAAAGGGTTGTAATGATAGGCTTACGGTAGGGAAACAAAGGGTTTGGTGGGATAGGCTATTTAGTGGTGGCAAGTCCAAAATCTTTATGTTACAAGCATGCGAAGAATGGCATTGCTAAGCCAAGACTCGACACTCTAGACTCTAGATAACTGAAACAAACAAACATAAATTTAAAGATAGATGTAGGATGGTAGCCCGTATGTTTTTTTTTTCAACACTCTATTTTTTCTTTTTTTTCTATTTTTTTTTCGATTTTTTTTCATACACTTTTACTCTACCATCCTCTATGATAACATCAAAATGATAGGGCTTTATAGGCACATCCCTACACTTGAATTTTTATTACACTAACACTAATATGACCCGAATTGAAAATATCAAAACACTTGGAGTGCATTATTATGCAAATAAAAGGAATTTGAATATAACGTTCCCTTCCCGTCATTTCATAAATTTTAACTTTTCCCATGAGTCCCAATCGTCCCAAAACTGTGTACAAAGGATATGACTCGACTTAGCAACTTATGCAAGCAACTAGATAATTGAACTAAGGGTTTAGTGTGATAACAATAATGCACTAAAAGTGAGTGCATGCAAGGTAGGCTAAGGCGATTTGGGTGTACATTTGGAGGTGGGGTGTAAACAATGCTCTTCATTGATATTCCGGAAAACCGAAACATCACGAGAACCGCGAAAAGGATAGGCTCTGAGGGGTTAACTAGGGGTATCATGTACTAAAGATGAGTACAACGCAAGGGTGTGGGGGAATTACTCAACCGAGGTGGAAGAAGTAATTATATTACAGGTATCAAACAAGGGTTATCCTAGTGCCTCTTATCATTTAGTTATTCCTAACTACACAAGTGTAGTCTTACTAGCGATCTCGGGATGCATCACAAAACAAGTTCTAGAATCTATTATACTACCGGTTCACACTCTAAGCATTAAAGATGAATGCTTAAATTCCTACTAATCTAAGGGCGATCCTCACATTTTGGGTGGAATTTAAGTGGTGAAAGGTTTTTGTGCTAGTCATATAATTTCCTATCCATGAGACGCTTTATTAAGACTAATGGCCCACTCCTATATGTCATGAAAAATTTTAAATTTGGTGCCAAAATTACCCTAACCGACATTTTCTCATGGTTTATTACACAAATGCAATTGGACAAAGCAAATATTCAAGGATAAGCATAGTTTCAAAGTTCCCGTTTTATTTTCCCTCCCACTTAAGCGAACATTGTCCCCAATGTTTCCCGAAAGTATCAAAGTTATGATAATGGAAGGTAATAAAAGATGAAAGAAACTAATACTCCCCTGATTAGCTTGGTAGGATCCGTGTAAAGTGGTGGTTACATCTTTCTTCAAGAAGAACGTTTGCGTGAAAAGCTCATTCTCATCTTATGTATCTTCTTCTTGGTAAATTAAACCTGCACACTTGAAGAAAACAAACGAAACCTTTCGCGTAAAATCGGCGGTAACAATATATATAGGACTCTTCTAAACTAGGATATAATGCTTGTGGAATGGATGTTTACAGAATTTCTGGAAAATTAAGACCTGGAAAATTCCAAAAATTTGTAAGTAGCTCGAGCGAGAAAAGTAATCAGTTGTTTCGCTCCTTCCTGACGCCGTCGGTTGCGATCTGGCCATCAGGTTATCGACAAAAGCGGTGTCTGCGATTTTTGAAAAAATTCTGGAAAATTTACATCTTTAGAATCTGGGAAAATTTCCTGCAAAACATCCATTATGACTCGATACAAGCATTTGACTCGAACAAACATACATGTATATCTTTTAATTAATTGTAATTCTCATGTTTACGTTTCTTTTGAAAACGTGTGTAATCCTCCCTACACTTATCCCTTATGTAAAATACATTTATATGTAATTAAGACGAGATTAAAGACAAAATAAAGCATTTTTACAAATTTAAACATGAGAATAAACAATCAATAAAATATACACGACACAAACAGGCAAACAATTAAACATGGGTTGCCTCCCACGAAGCGCTTTTCTTTATTTATGAGTCTTGTAGCTAGACTCGAAGTCGTACCCCTACGTGGTCTCGTTTTGCATTCTCAAATAGAATTCTATCATGTTGACAAAATTTTCATCGAATTTATACCTAGGCCCTAGGGTCAAGCAATCCTTATAATAAAGCCTCCTTCTTTCCCACATGAATTTAAAACCTTTCTCAACATCGTCCTTGTTTTTGTCCTCGAAAGCTCTAATGTTGTCTCGTTCAAAAAGGGATAGATGGCCGTATCCGTTCGTCTTCCAAGGCATCCTATAAGTGATCTCCTCCTTCCCTTACTAAAACCTAACCGTTCCTTCAAACTTGTTATGGCTCATTCTAGACTTTTCAACAAACGGTTTTCCTAGCACTACTTGGGATAAGCTATAATCAATGACACATCCGATGTCTACTAGGACCACAAAATCAACTAGGTAGGTGAAATTCCCTATAAAGACATGTACATCCTTTACTCTTCCCACAAAGTTGCAAACCCCACCTGGATACTTAGGGTCTCTCCTAATCTTAAGTCGCTCATTCATAATGTCATTGTAAACAGCTGATGACATCACATTAATGGGAGATTCCGTATCTATGTAAGCATGTTCGATATTCCTATATCCAATCATACAAGGAATTTTGAGGTTCCAAGGATTTCCTCTCCTAATCTTTGGACATATCCTAATGATGGGTGATCGGGGATTATCGATTATGTATTGATGGTAAGAAACCTCTTCCTTAGTGGGGTAAAGATTGAAATAAGCACTATCCTCCTCATTCACGTTTCTATTCACTAAGCCATTTTGTAATTGCTGCGATCATGGAGCCAATTACAAAGGCGCTGACCACTTTCTCAACAGCATCCCTAATTGTACTATCAAATATCTTTTGCAAATCTTGAAGGTCGGTGTTTCTACTCACATAACGGTTTCGGTGGTTGTGTTGGTCATTGGGTTGGTTTTTTATTGAAAGTGGTTTATTTGGTGGTGGGTTGTTGGTTGATGAGCAATCACCTTCCACGATGAAAAGTGATGGGATACGAACAAAGGTCACGAAGAAGGGGGATAGACTACGAGGAAGCTAAAAATGAGAAAAAAAAATCTTACTTGATAGGAATCAAGCAAGGAAACCTAAACGAGGTGGACTCCTAACTAGCTATTCAATTCCCCGGCAACATCGCCAAAAACTTGATAACGCTACACGCGTCGTTCGGGGTCAAAGGAACTTCCTTTTCGTCGAGCAAGTTTTTCAACACCCTAGGCATGAACCTAATCGTTGTAGTGTAGTATTAGGGTAAGCCACGGGAATTGATATCGTTCTCTAGGGGAATAGGAATGCTAGTGAGAAGTTACTACGCTAAGGTTGGGGTTGAGGAATATTATCTTTTTATCTTTTTATGTTTTTTAGGAAATGGAAAGGTACGAATCTCGGGGTTTGGATTTGGGGGGTTGGTATTTCTACCGATTACTCTACTTATCTAATTATCTAATCTAGTGGTGTATGTAGTCTATGTCTAATTATTGTGTGCTCATATGATGATTTAAAGATGTGTTTACTTAGGTTTTATTACTCTTTAATTATCTCCTATTGATGGTTGAATTGTCACGTCCTTATTCTTAATCGCGTTGTGTATCTAAGGTCGAAGGGTATGCGTTTATCCCTAACTCTTTGCAACTACCAAAAGTTAATGCCTACAAAATCTCTAGGATTTATAAACTTAACACTAAGGTACTATTTGGATGGTTTAGCCTACAATGACTCTAGGTACTATAAGCTAAGTTTCACAAAGATTAATCAAGCATTAACTACACAACGGATGACCTATTGCAATACTAGATCATTAACAATTAAGATAAGAGACAACCAATAAATATTCAATAATTAAGTTTCATATTCCTTAAGCAAACACACAAGTAAATTAGCCGTACATGGGAAACATGCAAGCATACACACAAGTAATTGAAGACATAATTAAATTAATGAAGTAAAACACTTATCTTGGTGTAAGATAGGGTATGGAACCCTAAAATACTATACAAGACAGCCTTGGTTCGGTTTAGGTTTTTACTCCAAAAGACTACACACTGAAAACTAAAAAATTCGGATTCTATATATAAGATTACAAATGCGACGACGTCACCCTTTGATTTGTGACGCCGTCGGGTCGCCGTCATTAGGGTTTCATCTTGGCCACGTTAGTCTTGCGACGGCGTCACCTTATGCTTGTGACGCCGTCCCCTTCAGTCTCTGACGTCGTCGGATCAAATCTAGGGCGCGAGTTGCGACGTACTCTTTTAAAACCTGAAGCCGTCACTTGTAAATGAGCAATTTGGCTTCTGAGCCGTCACAAAAGTTGTCCGGACGGTGCGCAGATAACACGACACCGTCCCCTTTAATTCCAGCAGCTTGAGCGTCTCGATTCTTGACTTTAACCATTTTCTTCGTATATTCGCGCCTTTTCGTCCGAATAAGTGTCATTCCACCATTTTGCCTTCAAGATACCTAAAAGTGAAAAGGAACGATATTAAGTAATAATGGATACAAAAGTGATCAAATAAGGGCTTAAACGACCCCTCAAAAAGGTACATTTTAAAACCTTATCAGTTACAATTCTATGTTTAGTTAGCTTCATATATCTTTAAAAACTTGTGCACAACCGATAGTGTATGTTAATACAAATAAACCGTAAAAACGTTTATTAATATTTTGCGATCTCTTTGTGTTTTGCTGATAACAAATATAATGTTATCTTAAGTACAATTATAATGATACATGTTATTTTTGTAAAGCATTTACATATAGCCATTTAAATACAAAAATGTTGTAATTAATCATTTGTTGCAATAGTTTATTAGGATGGGTAAAAACCACAACCCATGGATCATATCCATAACCCATTGACCCATACCCATTTGACTAGATACAATGTATTCATTAGATACATTGAATCTAAAGAAAACCCATGGACCAACCCATAACCCATGACCCATAACCAAAAACCCATGGGCAAAGAGGAGCGTCCCACGGATCCCTAGGATTACACTAGATGGATCCCAAGTGGGAAGGATCCGTGGAATCAGGGAACGATGGCAAATTGCCTATAAATTGAGAGCCATTTCTTCATTCTAACTCACCCCTCTTCTTACTAATTCTCTCATATACTCTCATTCTCTTCTAACAAAAGATCACTTGATCTAGAGAGTACTTCCTTCTTTCTTTCTTTAGTGATTCTCATATAGTTCCTTCTCTAAGGCGAGATCACGAGCATTCTACAAGTCATCCAAGCAAGGGGTTCTTGATTGATTTGTTCCTCCGCAAGATTTATGTAGCGAAGATCTTGTATTTTATATTTCACATATTTGTTGTGTAATAGTCGTGTTGGTTTGGTCCACCGTGTTACGGACTCGGTATTTAGCTTCGTACCGGAAAAAGGTGTAAGCAACGTTGGCTTCTCCGCCAAGTGAAGGAGTTTGTTGACATAGTGTTTGAACTCTCGAGTAGGTGACTCGGGGAGTGGAGTAGGGCAAGGAAGGTGTCCTTGTAGCCGAACCACTATAAATCGGTTGTGTCATTTCTATCCCTTTGCTTTACTTTATTTACTTGATTTATCATTAGATCTATACTTTATCTACATCCATAAGATCTCACATATTAATGAATCTAAAGTTTTTAAAACTAACTTAAAATCGGCAAAACTATTCAACCCCCCCCCCCCTTCTAGTTTTCCACAATTGGTATCAGAGCTAAGTTTATAAAAGTTTTAAAGTAATCCGTATTTTAAAAACTTTTCGATCACTATTGGTTCTGAAAATTATAAGGAAGGGCAATCTATGCAACAACCACCACTACTTGAAACTAATGGTTTTATATATTGGAAAAATAGATTCGAAACATATGTGAAGTTTAAAGATATTGATCTTTGATACATTATTGTTGAAGGCGATTTTGAGGCTACCTCAAATGATGATAAAGGAAATTTAGTTAACATACCTCATGATAAACTAAATGATGAAATGAAGAAAAAGCTTTCTAAAAATAGTGAAGCTAAAATGGTTTTGTATAATGCTTTACCCAAAAGGAATTCGAAAGAATTTTATGCTTAAAACCTCTAAAGAAATTTGGAATTCTTTAGTTGTAACTCATCAAGGTAATCAACAATTTAAAAATAATAAAATTGATTTATTTGTTCAACAATATGAACAATTTTCAATATCGGATGAGGAAACTATAGATCATTCATTTGCTAACTTTAATACTATTATTACATCTTTACAAGCACTTGATGAATCTTTTTCTAGCCGTAACCATGTTAGGAGATATCTAAGGGCACTTCCATCGAAGTGGAGATCCAAGGTGACGGCGATCGAAGAGTCAAAAGATTTGACAATTCTCACCCTTGATTAACTCATAGGAAACTTAAAAGTCTACGAACTTGTCCTCGCTAAAGACTCTGAAGCCTCAAAGGTGAAAGAGAAACATAAATCTCTTGCCTTTAAAGCCAAAAAGGCTTCAAGCGATGAAGAGAACTCCTCTTCGAGTAGTGACGACGAGGAGTACACTATGGCGGTAAGGGACTTTAAAATGTTTGTGGAAAACTAGAAGGGGGGGGGGGGTTGAATAGGTTTACCAATTTAAAACTTCCTTTTAAATATTTAGATCGACTTATGTCAATCCATTTGATTGTTTATGTTGGACGTTGATAGATGGATATATAAACGTGAAATGAAATATAAAGAGTAAGAAGCACATCACCACAACACAAGTTATTTATAGTGGTTCGGCTACAAGGACACCTTCCTTGCCCTACTCCACTCCCGAGTCACCTACTCGAGAGTTCGTAAGCACTACACCAACTCCTTGTGGCGGAGAAGCCTTCACAACGTCGCTTAACCTTTTTCCGGTACAAAGCTAAATACCGAGTTCTTTCACACCAAGGCGAACCACACATAACACAACGTCGCCTACCCTTTATACGGTGCTAGGCTAACCACCGAGTTCTTTCACACCTTAGGAGAACTAATCCTATCACAACGTCGCCTACCCTTTATTAGGTACTAGGCTAAGCACCTTAGTTCTTTCACACCTTAGGTGAACTACACCTTCACGACACAACACCTAATCTCAAGGAGATCTACTCCTTGTTACAACACCATCAAGGATATCACCATCCTTGTAGATAAACAAATACACATATGTATAACGATGCACCTCATCGATTATACGACCTAAGCATTCTCCCCAAATGCTACTTGATTTGATCCTTTGGCATCCTTCACTAATGCCTTTGACACAGCGCTTGGCACCCTTCACTAATGCCTTTGTCTTGACACCTTTAGCATCCTTCACTAATGCTTTTGACACAACGTTTGGCACCCTTCACTAATGCCTTCGTCTTGACACCTTTAGCATCCTTCAATAATGCTTTGACACGGATGATGAGCACCTTTCACTAATGCTTTCATCTTGACACTTTCGGCATTCTTCACTAATGCCTTCAACCCAACATCTATGGAGAAAGGAAGAACTATCAACAAGAGAACCTTAGTAGTATTGATGATGACGAAGCATGGCAACTCATGGACTTGAGCTTGCACGTCTTCAAGAGGTGGTGATCTCTCCTTTAAGAGGAACCTAGTAGATCACACAAAAACAAAAGACAAAGACTACATAGATCTCTTGGATCTGAGGTTAGAGGGTTAGTATACTTGGGGGAAGTATGTGTGTAAAGGGATAAGTAGAAAGGAAGAAATGGCTCTCTATTTATAGAGAAAATTCTCTTCTGTTCCCCGGATCCCACGGATCCCTACCACAAGGGATCCGGCTAGCACAAAGCTAGGGATCCGTGGTCCGCTCCTCTTTGCCCATGGGTATTTTTGGTTATGGGTCATGGGTCATGGGTTATGGGTTGATCCATGGTTTTCTTTCTAGATACAATGAACTTGGTTAAGTGGTATATATAAAACCATGGGTTATGGGTCAAAACCATTTGCTAGTATTTTACCCATTTAGTATATACTTGTATTTACCTATTTTAGCATACACTTAGTTTTTACCCATTTTAGTATACTTAGTTTAAGTATATGTTTAACCCAATATGTAAACACTAGTTGTTGTACATATGTATCTAAATCATAAAATCACTTGTACTTGTTTTAGTGTTTTATGTGACAACTTAATTGTCTTAGAAAACTATTAACTCAAACTATTTACGTACTCTATTTGTTTCGTTAAAATGATTTTACTTTTGTTATCGACAAAACATTAGAAGATCGTAAAATATAAATAAACGTTTTTACGGCTTATTTGTATTAACAATCTCCCCTTTTGTTGATGACAAAACATAAAATTATTTTAAGGAAAAAGCTAAAATTGTAAAAATTTAAATTTGTAGTTTTTACTTTCTTCTCTCCCTTTTTGTCGAAACAAAAAGTGTTAAAAGAAACTAACACAATTTTTATAAGAGAAGAGAAAAAATGTAAAATGTAAAAGAGAGCAAGTGACGAGAATGGTACTCGTCTTAACTCCCCCTTGACGAGTCCATCCCTATGTAAGGGCGTCAAGGACATAGCGTAAAATAAACTAATTGTGTTTGCAATTAAGTTTGCAAATGGTTCGTCTAAGTGACGAGAACGTGCTCCCCCTTGAATATTGCAATGTTGCAATGGGGTGTCATGAAGTGTTAATCAAAAAATGAATTAAGTTGCAAATGATTTTGCAATGTCGTTTGACACAAAGCTCCCCCTAGCTTTATGGTGTCAATATCTTCATGTGTATTTTGAATAACTACAAAACAAAGATTAGAAAAACAAGAGTATAGTGCATAATTTTTCTACAAAAGAGACTCAAGTTAGTATAAATTTTTGCTCCTGTACCACGGATCCCACGGTTCCCTTCAAGGAGGGATCTGATCGGCTCCAAACGGTCTATCTTTTATTAGTCAACCACTTGTGAATGGTCAACCATAAAAGTCAAACAGCTCAGAACGCAATGCAATTAAGATCAGAGGAGTATAGTGTATCCCCGGGTCGTTAAGTCCCAACGAGGTGTGAACAACGTAATACAAGAATCTGTGATCGGTGAATATTGAGCAGGAAAAAGGGTGATGATTGATTTATACTAAGGAATAAAAGAAAATAGCTTAAACAAGCTATAAGAACAAGTACGTGAAAGCAAAATACTTAGAAACGATTAAAACATACAAAATAAAACGTGAGATTTAAGAAATAAAAGGCCTACAAATATGAAAATTATATTTTTACAATCCTAAATACATAAGAAAATTATTGGAAAAAGAAAGTTATTTTTATTACTATTTATCTAATTATTATTAATTAAAAACTATTTTTAACTATTTAAAAATATCCTAAAATATAAGAAAATATGAAATAAAGCTAGAAAAGTGAAATTATGACTTAGAAAAATCTAAAATATGATAAAACTTATTTTAAAACTGAAAATATATTTATTACACTTTTTATGTATTTATTATTAATTAAAAACTAATTTAAACTAATTAAAATTAAGAAAAATAACAAATGAACAGTAAAAATTATGAGACTTTACAGGAAAATCTAAAATATTATTCTAAGCCTGGGAAAAATATAAAAAGTAATATAAGCCTACTAATAAGCTGAATTGGGCAAATAAGCAGTTTGAATAAGCTATAAGCTATCCAAAATCTACCATAAGCTACTACAGCCTAAATCTAACCTAAAATGAGCTAATGCAACTGATTAGAACCTAAAAAGCACAAGCTACAGAAAAAAAGCTTGAGACCAGTTTTCAAGTCTCAACACGCCAAACGGCCCTAACTTGCTATTTTTATTTTTGGTTTTTCTTGAATTTTCTTTTACAAAACTATTTTACTACTGAAAATAAGCAACTTTTGTGAAGACACATTTTGGGGAACTCAAAGATAAGCTGAATGCAAGGCAATAAGCTCAACAGGGAGCTTTTGGCTTAAAGTGAGGTTATAAGCTCACAACCTAACAATTTGGAACCAAAGGTTGAATAAGCTATAAACCAGTTATGGGAACTTAGAATAAGCAACAACAACAAGAAAAACACACTGAATAAGCAGAAATAAGGAATAAGCAAAACGGGAGTTTTGTGAAAAAGGGCTTAAAAGAAGCTAATGAATAAGCAATTAATAAGCTAAGTAGAGATAAACTAATATTTTTCTAATTAAGATGAGCAGCTAAACTTTAATATCCCAAAAGCTTATATCCTAAATCCTAATGGTAAGATCACAATAAAATTACAAAGTTTATTCAAAAACTGCTACTAGGAAATTTTGACTTTTTTAATTACACTAAGAATTTGACTTTAATGAATTTTGATCACTTCTAAATGACGGAATATGTTGTATTAGACTATAATAAGATTGATTTAAGCTAGAGTACAAAGTTACAAGCTAATTTGATGAGATTTGCATTTCAAAATCTTAACAGTAAACTGGCTAATTAGGATTAGAAGCTATTTTGACTTTTTCACTAATAAGGACTGTATTTTATGACTTAAAAGGTCTAATAGGACTTAGTATAACAGATAACAACCACAAACAACAACAATAACTTAGTACAACTCAAATAAAAAGCTTGATCCAAACACCCCTTAAAATGGCTCAAAATGAAGTTTTCAAAGCATAAGACTAATTTAGGCCATGAAACTGATTCATAAAAACATTTAATGATATAAGAAACTGATTTAAGTACATAAACACCAACAATAACAACAAAGACATGTAAATTAATCTTATGCAATATTGATAGTAAAAAAATGAAAACTAAGCAACTAAGAAAACTAATGAATAAGCATGCAATTTTAAGCAATAATCTCACTAACATACACCAAATAAGCATAAAAGCACAGAGATAAGCAGAGATAAGCACTTCTACAGTAAATTTCCAAAATTAAGAAATAAGCTTACAAATTGCTTCCAAGCTTATAACTGAGAACCAAGACCCAAGAACAATTCCTATAGCCTCCCTTGAGGCACTAGTACCATATAAATCCAGAATCTAGCCAAAAACCAGTTTGACTTTCGAATTTTTGACAACAGTTGACTTTTGTTGACTTTTTTGAATTCTTTGCATAAAGGACAGAAAACTCTTCTAAAACACTTGCAATAGCTTTAATGAGTAAAAAGGAGCTTATTAGAACGATTAAAATAGCTTATAACATGAAAAAGGATCAAGAACTTTTTGGCGGAAAATAAATTAAGGCTGTAAACTTGGAATTGATTAATGAAAACACTTCAATTATAACTAAATTCACTTGTACAATACAGATTTTACAAAACCCAGCAAACTTTTACTTGAAACTTAAAGCAGAAATTAAATTTACACTACGAAAATGGTCTAAAACTGTGACAACTTGTATCTTCAGTCTTTCTTTCTCTTTTATAAGTCTCTACAAGTGTATCCCTTCATTCTTGGCCACAGGATTGGGTTCTTTTGATCACAGCCCTTGATTTTGCTTTTGGCGCCAAAAATATCTCATGCCAGTTGGGGTTGCGTAAAGCAGTTTTAGGAGCATTAATTGGTTTTGGGAAGTTGTAAAGGTGGAGGGGACAAGGTGGGAAAGGTTGGTGATGAGCTGGTGGACAGGTGGTGGTGGTTTTGGTTTACAGGTGTTGGGAGGGAAGGAAACAGGGAAGGGGTTTTATTAGGGTGAAACCGGTATTATTAATAAGGGGTTGAATTGGGTTGGTTGTTGGGCTGGGTTTTATTTATTTTGGGTTAAGTTAATAACAAGGGTCCGTTTGTTATGTTAAATACACAAGGACCATTTTTGTAACTTTCTGAAAATGAAGGACTGAGATTGTAACTTTCCCAAAGTTTACACAAGCGTTAAATTTGCCAAGTTTCATTTACCAAAGGACCAATAATGTTTATTTTCCAATTTTATACGTCCAAGGGTAGATTTTGCCAATTTTGAAAGTTGAAGGACCAATCATGTAAATTCTCCAAACTTATCATATAAGGACCAATTATGCCATATTTTAATAGTACAAGGGTGTTGTTTGAATAATTTCCGTTTTTGAACACCCATGGACTATTTTTGACATTTTTCCAAAGTTGAGGGACCTTTTCTGTCATTTGCCCAAAGATTCATTCAAGGACCATTTTTGACAATTTAGAATATTTCAAGGACCTTGAATGATATTTCACAAGTTTTTGAATTACCAGGGACTAGTTTTGACAACTTTTGAAACTTGGGGGACTAAAACTGCCAATTTTGCAAACTTGATACGTTTTTCATCTGATTTTGATATTTTTGCATTTAAAACACATAAAACACTTATTTGTGATATTTTTATCATTTTGATGCATTTCTGAGTGTTTTCAGATGTTTTTGCAGTTTAAATGGTACAAAAATGATGAGTATTTAGACACTCATCAGGATCCGTCTAGGTATTTGGGAGGGATCCGGCTATCTGTTACAGTTTCTTCATCAGTGAAAAAATGTCAAGGAATGCTATTTTGAGAGAATGAGATATATGTACAATATATCAATCACAATACAAAATAATCATAGCATATAAGTATTCATTCAATAAAACAAGAGATACACCACCAAATCTCTAAAACTAAGAGAATGAACTAGCCAAACAAGTGCTACTAATGCTAATGAATTACCCCAATTCAAGGTTCAACTAAAAGCTTAATGTTTTTTAATGATGAGAAGAGTTTTCCTCGGCATTTTGAGCTTGTAGTTCATGTATCAATTTATCTAGTTCATGTATCATTCTTTCCCTATGTTTACAATGATCACAATCCTTGTCATGGTTTTGATTTTCTTGAAGTGAAAATTCAAGTGAAGTGGGTTGAGGATCTTCAAATGGTTGTGAGGTGGTTCTAAGCACTAATGATGTTGGTTGTGTGTTTGGTTTAGTAGGATTAGGTGATGAAATCCTAGTGAGAACACTCTTCTTCTTAAATGGTTTCCTTGGTGTGGGAGATCCTACCATTGGTGGAGTTAACCGAAGATGATCCGGTTGAGGAAACTTCTTGTGTGATTCTAGTGATCTTCTTGGGTGGTCTTTGAGTGGATGAGTTAGCACTAGGGGCTTTAGTCATGGTGATGATGGTACAAGTAAGAACTTCTTGGATGTGATTGAGAGTGATGGTTTTAATCCTAAGATTATTTGGTTTATAAAGGATGATTTGAATGAGAAAAATTAAATTATTGACCACTTAGAGGAATAGGCATGCTCTTGGGGTTTTGATCAGTTCTAGGAGGATAATTAATGAATTCTAAAGGTGGTTTAGAAAACCAAGAGGTGTTTTGAATATGGAAGTGATTTTTTGCTTTCGTACTTACGGATCCCGCGGATCCCTCTCATCGAGGATCCGCTGTTAAGAACCGAGGGATCCGTCGGCAAAGATAGGCTTAGATGAAATCATTATTATTAATGGATTTCAAGGTTTTTGACTCAGGTTGAAGTCTCTAGCTGTTGGAAGTCTTAACTATAAGTAATGGTGTTTGATGACTAAAGTGTTCTATGGCTTATAAAGGAAAGATCTTGGCAATTTGCATTTAAGACTTAATCCACTAATGTCCTTGGTAGTGTGATGATTAACATGCACAAGGTTGAGATTGAGTTTCATCGATCTAGGAACTCATTTAAAATGAGATGGAGTGTTTGAGTTAGGAAGATGAGTTGAGATGATTGTTTTAGCTATGTTTGACATAAACCGCTCACCACGGATCCCACGGTTCCTTCCTTGAAGGGATCCGGCTTGGCTAATCCTAGGGATCCGGCTCTCGCCAGGCTTATGACAGGTTTGAAATGAGGTTTCTAGGAGCTAAAGCCTATCTTATTTTGAATGTTTCATTTTTCCTAAAGGTTTAGGATGAAAGGGTACTTGAATGATTAGAGGTAATAAGTGTTGTAGCAAATGATTGCTTTTATGGAAGGGGGATGGGACAAGATGACTACCAATGGTTGTCTAAGGATAACATTAAGAGTTATGAAGGTGTCAAGTCATAAAAATGATCCTAGTGATCAGATTTAGGCTTGAGGTGATATTAAGAAAAATTCTTAAAAACTACAAAAATTGAAAAACTAATTTTTGTCTTATCTTGAGATATAAATGACTAGAAGCAATTTCCTAAAATTGCTTACCTTATCTTCTTAAGTGTTTTGAGAGGTGAGAAATAGTTTGTGAATAGTCGAAGCGGAAATATGGTGAGTTTAGATGTGTTGATAAAATAAGACTAAGATCTTAAGTAAGCCTTTAGTGAGTCTAAGCCTTTCTCATCCTAGAAGTGGACTTAGTTGGGTTCTAAAATCATATGCTAAGCTAATGTGATGTTATCTAGAAAGCAGTTTTTGATGTATTGAATGTTGTATTGCGTCGATGTCACGGATCCCACAGTTCCCTCAAGGGAGGGATCCGGCTAGGCTAATCCTAGGGATCCAGCATCTGCAGTCGAAACCAACACGAACCTACACAGAAATGAGGCGCAGTTTATGCACACTAGTAAATCCACAGATAAACAGTAGAAACAAGCATGTTTATCACAAAACACTAGTTAAAGACAATATCCAAGTAATCATAAACCGAAAGAGCTAAAATGTAATCATTTAAACATAAGATAAAGAAAACAAGCACAATCCTATTGTCTCTTTCGTCAATCCTTTCTTTTCCTTTTAGACGGCTTAGTGAGGTTGTATGCGAGGTTTTAAATCATGCCCCTCAATTGCTTAAATTCCGCGGTCTCGTTTGGAATGGTCGGAAGTTGTTTGTGGTATTCAAGGATTTCCAATTTGATGTTGGCTACGGGGTCGACATCTTTTTCATCTTCTTCTTCTTCATCGGCCGAGGAGTCCGAGAGAGCTTCCGGTTGCTCTCTATTGACCATGAACCGTTTAGAGGGTCATTTGGTAAGAGGTACCATGACGTGGTCGGAAAGATAATGATCATCGTTGATGGTTGCAATGTACCAACAAACTTACAAAGTCATGTTAGGAGCATACCATACGGAAGTACCATGTTGGAAGCTTTGAATACCCCAGCCATTGTCCTTACCGAAACCAGTAGTAAGATATTAAAAAATGGCATAACCATAGGAAGAGCAATTAGGAAACATGGAGTCTATGTCATTAAAATCGGTAATGAACCTAAAGACAAACTATGTCTTACCTCTATGGATGATACTTCGACTTTATGGCATCGAAGATTGGGTCACGCCAACATGAGACTTCTTCAATCGATGTCATCCAAAGATCTAGTAAGATATCTACCTAAGTTAAAATATGAACATCACTTTTGTGATGCTTGTAATGTAGGAAAACAAGTTCATTCTAGTCATAAAGCTAAAAACATGGTGTCTACAACTATGTGTCTAGAATTACTACATATGGATTTATTTGGTCCATCCGCTATCCAAAGTTATGGAGGCAACTACTACACTTTGGTCATAGTGGATGATTACTCTAGATACACATGGACAAAATTCTTAAAGAACAAAACGGAAACGTTTAATTATTTTGAAATATTAAGCAAGAAAATCCAAAGACAATTAGGAAATCCTATAGTGTCTATTAGGACGGATCATGGTAGGGAATTCGATAATGAAGTGCAATTTGGAGCTTTTTGTGACGCTAATGGTATTACTCACAACTTCTCGGCTCCGTGCACTCAACAATCGAATGGGGTAGTTGAAAGAAAGAATAGAACCCTACAAGAAATTATTCGAACCATGCTTAATGAGCAATTCATACCTCAAAAGTTTTGGTGCAATGCCGTTGATACTTCAACGTACATACTCAATCGAGTCTTAATTAGACCAATCTTAGGTAAAACTCCATACGAGTTACTCCGAGGCAAAAAGCCTACGTTAGATCACTTTAGAGTCTTTGGTAGCAAATGTTTTATTCTTAACACTAAAGATTACCTTACAAAATTTGATCCTAAATCAACCGAAGATATCTTTATAGGTTACTCTCCAAATAGCAAAGCTTGCGTCATATTAAACAAAGAAACAATGAACGTAGAAGAGTCATTAAATATAAAATTTGATGAAAGTCCACCCAAACCCTCTCCACCTCTTGTCGATGACGAGATTGTAGAAAGTGAAGCTATAGTAATAAAGAAAAAGATAAATGAAGAAGAATAACCTTTAAATGATGAAGTCATAAATATTAAAGAGTCCAAAGATCACCCCGTAGATAAGGTCATAGGAAAGATAAACGAAAGAACATTAAGGGTTCAAGTTCAAAACCAAAGTAGCTTGTTTTGTTTCGTTTCAACCATAGAACCTAAGAATACACAAGAAGCCATAAAAGATGAGAGTTGGGTAATGGCTATGCAAGAAGAATTAAATCAATTTGTTTCTAATGATGTTTGGACACTTGTCCCTCCACCTAGTAATCAAACCATAATAGGAACCAAATGGGTTTATAAAAACAAATTAGATGCAAACGGAGTAGTGTCTAGGAACAAGGCTAGACTCGTTGCCCAAGGGTATAACCAATAAGAAAGAATAGACTTTGATGAGACCTATGCCCCCGTGGCTAGATTAGAGTCTATAAGAATACTTCTTGCGTATGCTTGTGCTAATGATCTAAAGTTTTATCAAATGGATGTCAAAAGCTCTTTTCTAAATGGTTTCATTAATGAAGAAGTATATGTAGCTCAACCTCCGGGCTTCATCGATTTTGAAAAACCTAAATATGTGTATAAATTAAAGAAAGCCCTTTATGGTCTTAAACAAGCTCCAAAAGCTTGGTATGATAGACTCAACTCATTTTTAATTAAACATAACTATACCATGGGGTTAGTTGACAACACACTTTTTACTAAGAAAAGAGAGCCACATATAATCATAGTGCAAATATATGTAGATGATATTATATTCGGATCAACTTGTCAAGACATGTGTGATGATTTCTCTAAAATCATGCATGACGAGTTCGAAATGAGTATGATGGGAGAACTTAGTTTCTTTCTTGGTCTACAAATCAAACAAGTAGAAGATGGTATCTTCTTTAATCAATCTAAATACATAAAGGAGATGTTAAAGAAATTTGGTCTAGAAGAGTCGAAACCAATTAGGACACCAATGTCATCCGACACCAAACTCACAAAAGATGAAGACGGCGAATCCGTCGATAATACTAAATATCGTGGCACGATAGGTAGTCTTCTCTACCTCACGGCAAGTAGGCCGGATATCAAGTTTAGTGTTTGCTTATGTGCTAGGTTTCAAGAAGACCCTAAAACATCACACCTATAAGCCGGTAAAAGGATATTTAGATACATTAAGGGTACAACACAATTAGGATTATGGTATCCTAAGGGCACGGGAGTAGAAACAATTGTATATGCAGATTATGACCATGCAGGTGATTACGTTGATAGAAAAAGTACAAGTGGGGTATGTACTTTCATGGGATGTTGTTTAACATCTTGGTTTTCTAAGAAACAAACGGCACTAGCAATATCAACAACCGAAGCCGAATACGTCTCCGCCGGCAAAGCATGCCAACAAGCACTATGGATGAAACAAGCGTTAGTCGACTACATTCATCTTAAGAGATAGCCATTCTATGTGAAAACAAGGGTGCCATAGATCTAAGCAAGAATCCGGTATTACATTCTCGCACAAAGCATATAGAGATTCGTCATCATTTCTTAAGAGACAATGTTCAAAAGAGGAACATCTCTATTGAGAATGTAGCATCCGAAGACAACATAGCCGACATCCTCACCAAACCGTTGTAGCGGGAAAAATTCAACCTACTTCGTCTTGGTCTTGGTCTCATGGAACAAACGTCGTAACTTACTTTTTGACTCTACAAGGTATGTAAACACTAGCCTTCTTCTTTCTGAGTCTAGGATCTCTATTTCACGCACAAATCACAAACAATACGGGAATTTTCAAAACCCAAGATAAGTTTTTCACTTATAATCTTCTTATTTTATTTCAAAATAAGTACGAGTTACATACACATCCTTCTTTCAAAAGGATAAAACGTTTGTATTTCAATATGCTTTCTAAAATGATACTCCTTCCCAAAATCGCTTTTTCATTATTAATATAACGTAAAAACCCGTTTTCATTGCATCTCATGTCTTTTGAATGCTAAAGGGGACACATAACTAATATGTGTTTTCGGGTACATTCATATAAGCCACAATGAATTAGGAGCATTGGTAACACTAAATTACGTACTCAAAGTACTAAGTATGTGTTTTTCGGGTTATCTCACATAATAGTATGCTTTTTCATTTCTAGTTTATTTTTCTTTTCTTCTTAGGAGTCGAGAGATAACCGAACTCCAAGTAGTTTGCATATAGGCACACACTAGGCAAAAATGTTTCCAAAAGGAAAATTTTGTGCTGCATGGATCACCAGACCCACGGATCCCACCTTTATGGGCCGGATCCCTCAAGGGAAGGATCCGTGGGATCCGTGAAGACGTAGTCGTTTTACCTTCTATTTTTCTCACTTTGGATGAAAAATCCACATTTGTTTATTTTTGGAGCATGTTCTTTAATGCTTGTGTTCTCATGATCACATGCCTTAAATTCATATCTAATCATTAGATTTTAATCCACATTTTGGGTCAAGAATTCATTACAATGCTTTGTTTTTCTATATATAGAACTCCCAAAATGCTTGCATAATCCATCTCATCTTCACAAACAAACTACACCATGTCATTCACAAACTCTTTAGATGAATCACCTATTACAAACAATCATCTTCATGAAACCTAAACCTTTGTACTTCCACCTTCCAAAATACCAAAATCAAACTCTAGGATATCCGCATGGATTAACATCCGATCTTGTTTCTTAGGAAAACCATCATCACATAGCTCATCACCATCAACTAACTCACCACAAGATGCTTCCATTGTAACACCTCCTTCATCACCAACGAGTACACCAACTTCATCACCAAATCACTCACCACCTAAAACCAATCTTTTGGAACTCCTTACGACTCCAACAAGATCTCAACAACCAAAGCAAAAAGAAATAGCCTTTTTGACTCCTCCAACTTCTCCAAACACAATATTCAATGATCTTGAAACATCACCACCTTTAGCTCCCATTAAACTACAAGAACATCTAGGTTCCTTTCCACCACCACTTCCAATCATTTCGGACTTTGATCCATATTTTTCTATTTTTCCACCACAACTTCCGCAACTCACAAATCAAAACAACCCGGAAGATTTCCGTACTCATTACCCACATCACTTACATTGTGAACATTGCCAATCCACTAGGGAAATTACATTGAAGAAGAAATGCGATTCATACTCAACCTCATCCTTGATTGCATCAATACCATTACTCATCCAAACCTCCATCCATAACCTTATGCAAGCATGGAAGGAATCATTACTACTATTTTCTATTTTTAGTACTTTTTATTTTGAAGTCATTTTCAAGAACAAATCTTGTTCTTATTTTTACATGCTTGTAGGTGGCATAAATACCACTACACTTTGTTGTTTTATTACAAGGCCTTGTTTACATACCTTGGCTCCCAATCTTGATTCTCGTCAATCACAAAATTATTTAAGCATGTTGTTGATCCCAGTTGAGCAAACGATCTAATATAGAAACTGACTTTAAACAAGAACTTATTAAGTATCACGCGGAATTTAATACTTAATCTTAAGAAGAAGAACAATAAACATTCAACACCTCAATATTATTAATAATAATTTAATACTCTAAACCAAGATAGGGTTTACAACCTTGAAGTGTATCGACCTTAGATATAAAACATACGTGTATATCTAATCTAACCTAGGACCTCCTTTTATAGGCTAAGGAGTCCTTTACATTATACAATACGTAACCTACAAGATAAATATCTTTTCCATATTTATCTAATACAAAATACTAAACCCACTAAACAAGACTAGTAAAGTGGTTACATTATATTATCCGTGGTTACACACTACTACTAGTCGCGGTTTGTCTTCATTCGTGGTTCCATTCTTCACCTGGTGGTTATATCAACTCTGTCAGTAGTTCCAAGATTTAGAATAATTCTTGATTCAAGGAACCAAAACCCAACAATCCTCCCTAAACTTGATACATTCAAAAGTAATTCTCGTTTCTTTTAAGCTCAAAACATCTCATTGGAGGATGTAGCCAAACACTTATAGATTTAAGAATGTTCTCATACTTCAGCAACAAATTGTAAGCTTGACCATCATAGGGTAACAACATCTTGATAATACCAGCTTCATCATCCGAGCAATAATCACTGGATACTTATTCAGTTTAGGATAATCACCTTCTACAAGCATATGAATAACTTCTCCAAAAACAGTTAAAACATGAACTCCACAAGTTTGATATAAAACCACTTGTAACATGACCATTGTAGAGTCCTTTCCATTCATGTTCATCATGAGTAGGTTCAAATAAAATCTTCAAATGATGATAAACCAGCCTCTCATGATAATCATTTGGATGTTCTTCACCAAACTTATTCTTATAAAGTATCCAAAGATTCATCAAATCATCTCTATCACAATACTGAAGCATCTGTGAAAATTTATTATACTCATAAACTTCATTGTTGAGTCTTTGAATTTTCCAACATCTTTCACTTCCATTAAGCTCAAACTCATAAGAAATAATTTGATTACCATCTTCAACTAATTTCAATCTTTTAGAATCAGATGTCTCCCTGAACCTCATTTTCTTTTGTTTACTTTGAATCCACTCTTTCTTTTGAATCCACTCTTTTTCTTTTTCGAATTTATTGGATGAAATCATCATTATTAATCTTCATACATCTCAGATAAATCTCATAAATTCTTTCAAATGAACACTTACTAAGATTATCAGAAATATGTATTCTTGAATTCTTAATAATCTTCATCAATACATTCCTCATCTGTGCAATGGTAGGAGGTTTCTTTCTTATAACTTGTTCCTTTCTTTACTGACCTTCCTTGCCCATTCACCCAAAAGTCTTGCTTTTTCCTCATCATCCAACAAAGCCCATTCTTGTGCAAGATACTCATCATTTATTAGTTGACAAGCTTGAAGATAGTTTTGTGATTCATACCATGTAGCTAACCATTTCTGACTAGCTTCCTCTTCTTCTTGCTTCCTTTTCTCTAAAGTCGCTTGTTCATTCAAGCAACATCTTTCTTACATACTTTTCATCATAAGCAACCTGTTCTGCTTTACTTTTAAATTTCAATTCGCTCAAGAACTCCTTTACCTTTTCCAACAACCGATTGAGTCACCTTCTTCTTAAAGGTTCACCAAGAACTAAACTTTTGCTTTTGGGTTGGTTGCGTAGATTTAATAGATGAAACAAGTGCAATGATGGGTGTGGAACTAGTCAAGTCTTACTTAAATTAATCAATGTACTTGCGTTCTTTTCTCAACTTCTTTAGATTTAGGTGGTGATGAGAGATGGTTGTAACAATGGTGGAAGTAGTTAGAACGGCAGTTGGGTACAATAGCCATTTAAACTCAGCAGTGGTTTCAAGAAAACTATCCATGGTTGAGACACACTAGCAGTGGTTGTGTTCTATCACTTCATCTTCTACCACGTTTTCAAATTTTCAAGAACGCCTCATTCCCGGCTTTATCGATACCAAAAATTTTGATCTCCACTACCAACATCTTCTTCCATAGATACATCTACACCTCCCCCAATTCATGCCATCACTCCTCCCTGTTTGGATACATTCTCCACATTCATAGCCGGAGAGAGTCCACCTTCTTTTCATCTTCCTCATGGACCTTAAGGCAGCAACCCCGGTCTTCGACTTTCTAAGACAAACATCCCGCGGCTTCAACCTTCAACTTCTTTACCTCAAACATGGCCTTGAAGATTTGAGATTGTCACCTCCATCTTGGTACATTTATCCGTCAATTCATTTAAGCGTTCAATAATATCCTCCCCACTTCAATCTGTGTTAACCGTCCGAGAGGTGGTTCATTGAAAAGTCATCGTACCATAGTAGGATCCACAATTGGGTTCATGTTCCAATCTATCCTTATCACTTCGAAAGCTGTGTTAAGCTGCTCCGAGATGAATCCTGGATATAATAAACATAGCATCGACCTAGCCCCGATCATCTATGCACCCTTTAGTAGCCCGGGCTAGGGATTCCGCCACCTGTGTTAAGTTCCAAGGAACTCTCCACATTAGGAGTTGCCAAAGGTTGGTCTTAATTATGTTTCCACTATCCTGACGCATCTAAGCATGAATCGATAGGGGAAGCCCTTCCAATCATGTCACCTCCACCACCGCGGATGTACCTCATGAACACCTCTAACACCAGGTAGTTTTGGTGCCCTTCTCCGTCTCCAGTCCATACAATAGGTGTACTGTTGATTCGTTGTGACTAGAAAGAGGTTTCGAGTCAGCACTTTAATCCTAATGGTACATTTTCAAGGTCGATTCTCATATGTGCAAAAAACCTTGAAGTACATGATGTACCTTCATACCCATAAAGTGTGCTCACCGTGTTCCTTTATTTGACTTTTCCACAATCAGCTTGAACAAACCTAGGATATAAATAGTATTTACCCTTCTTCCTAATTTTTTGTACTAGCCCCTCATATATCATCCTAGACCATTAAATTTCCTCCATGCAAGCTTCAAAATCCTCCAGTTGCTCCCATCCCAAGTCATGTGCCCAGAGCACCACTATCAAAAACTCCTTTGTCTTTTAGCTCATCTTGTAGATTGCCCTCACATGAAGTTAAACAAATTAGTTCTTTTGTGGACCCAAGCCAATATCGATTGGTCCTGTGCATCAATATCATCAAATTTGTTTAGGTCCATTGATGCACAGTTGACATGATGTAAAACCTTGGTCTTAGGTTTCCATTGCCAACTAGTGAGGCCTTTATAAAGATAAAATGGTTTCCAACCATTGTGTCGATTATCACCTTTGGAATTCTTAAAACTTCTTTTGTATCATTGGTGATATTTTGCTTAGCAGTGTTTACAGCTTGCTTAGCAGTGGTTACATTTTTGCTTAGAAGTGGTTGGATTTTGCTTAGCAAAGGTTGGAACCCATTTGGGTGCAGCAGGACAATTGATTTTGTATTTCCATTCCTCATTAACACTGCTCTAGGAATCATATTTCTATTAGGATGAGGATTTGTTTTCTTTGAAAAGTTTTGGTGATTTACCCTCCTCAATTGATTCCAAACTTGTGGTCTGTTTTTATAACAGCTCAGAAATGCTCAAAACTACCACATGTAAAACAAGCTTTTTAACACATTGAAACTCATCTCCTAACCTATTTGAAATTAGTCCATTGAAGTTTCTCTGGTTTCCCCTAGGTATATATCTTTTTAACTGTTCCCTAGGTACTTCCTTGTACTAAACCGACTAAACAAGACTAGCAGTGGTTACATTATATTATCCGTGGTTACACACTACTACTAGCCGCGGTTTGTCTTCATCCGTGGTTATATCAACTCTGTCCGTAGTTCCAGTACTTAGAATAATTCTTGATTCAAGGAACCAAAAACCCAACACATGTTACTAACCTTTCTCTTTGTAGGATTTTTTATTTTATTTTTTCACTTGACGCCCCAAACTAGGGGGAGCTACCGTCAAGGGGGAGTAAGCTTATACGGACTAATTTTTCCATACTTTTATTTCTTCGAAGGGTTAACTTTTTGTTTCGACAAAAAGGGGGAGAAGAAGTAGAACTTAGAGGCTTTCAAAACATACATCTATTCTTAAGTTTTACTCATCATAACATTATGTTTTGTCATCAACAAAAAGGGGGAGATTGTTAATACAAATAAACCGTAAAAATGTTTATTAAACATAATTTGAAGTACATTTGATTACAGGTGAGATACATTTTATTTGCTGAAGAACTGTATAGGATGAGTGTCCTAGTCTAGAATGCCAAAGTGAGGATGTAGATGTGTTGCTGGAATGTAAGATGGTTGGTGTTGCTGTGGAAGGTGATGAGGCTGGTGATAAGAAGTAGAGACCATCACAAAGGTTGCCAAGTGCAATCCTCTTGCTCTGGTCATGAAAAATGCATTGAGAGGTCAAGTGTAAGGGAAATTGTATTTCCAAACAGAAGCTTACTAACAGAAATGATGTTATAAGTGAATGATGGAATGTAAAAGACAATGTGTAGTGTAATGTGAGCATTGATTTTGACTGAACCATACATGGTTACTTTGCATGTTTGACCATTGGGGAGTGTGACAAATATGGGAACAGAGCATGTATGAATGTTATATAAAAGTTTAAGGCAAATGACAATATGGTCTGTAGCACCACTATCTATGATCCAAGCATCCTGCAGATTAGAGACAAGAGAAGCAATGACTTTTGACAGTTTAAGAGTTTTGGATGAGAAAATACCATGTGCAATGCCTTGTTGATTCTGGAGCATAAGTAGAACTTGATTCAACTGATTTTGCATTTGATCCATTCTGGCTTGAACATGTCCATCTGGAGGAACTTGAACCTCGCTCGTGGATGTCAGATTGTCATCTGTCCCAACAACCATGTTAACTGTTCTGGTGTTCCTGGTGTTGTAAGAAGGTGTTGGTTTAGAGTACTTGGATGGTTGAAACTTTCCATGAAGGGGGTGACCAACAGGATACCCAACATTTTTGTAGCATTCCTCCTTTGTGTGTCCCTCTTTACCACAAGTACCACAGTATACTCCTTTCTTAAAAACACTCTTTCTAGCACTATCACTGTAAGTCTTCCTAGCAGTGGATGGGTTGTTGTTGTTGTAATTTTTGGAGCTTGCTTGTGACCTCTGTGTATGAGTGTATGTGTTTAGAATGGTAGGTGGTATGGGTTTGATGGTAACTGCTTCTCTCTGTTTCTCTTCCAGTCTCACCATAGTATAGGCTTTAGCAGCTGAAGGCAAGGGTTGCATTAACAGAATCTGACCTCTGATGTTGGAATATCCCTCATCTAAACCCATCAAAAACTGCACCAATCTCTTCCTTTGATCCCTTTCACCATTAACTCTCCTATTTTCACAATTGGACAAACAAGTACACAAGTAAGGTGCCTCCAGTGCATCAAATTCATCCCATAATCCCTTTAATTTGTGATAGTAAATTTCAACAGAGCAGTTATCTTGTTTCAATTGAACAATATCATTTGTTAATTGATAAATGCGATGTCCATCAATTTGTGCATAGTGCTCATGTAACTCAAGCCACAACTTTGAAGCAGAATTGATAAAAGTCAAATTGTTCCCAATTTGTTCACTAACCGTATTCAAGATCCAAGAAATGATCATATCGTTATTTCTTTCCCAAAGAGCCCTAATTTCTGAGTTTGCATTAGGTTCTCTAAATTCACCAGTTATAAGTTTCATTTTATTCTTAGCATTCAAAGCAATCATAATGGATCTTCTCCAAGAACTGTAATTATCCGAACCTGTGAGTTTCTTTGAGATAAGAACAAGTCCTGGATGATCTGTCTGGTGTAAGAACAGAGGATGATTTGATGTGATTTCTTCATTTCCCTCAAAATTTGATGAATCTGATGAAGTTCCAGTTATCTCTACCATTGTGATTCTTGATTCTTGTTATGGATGAATTTGTGATTCTTGATTCTTGTTATTGATGAATTTTGTGATTCTTGATTCTTTGTTATTGAGTGGTTAATTGTGAAGAAATGATGAGTTTTGAGATTTTGGGGATATTTTGAAGTGGTAAGATTGTTCAGTTGTGTTTTCCGATCAGTTTAGTGGTGGTTTTATGGTGGTTAACGGTGATCAGTCACTCATGGAGTGATGGCTCTGATACCATGTCGAGAAAGTGATGGTGGTTTGTTGTAACAGAATTTTAGAGAGGGAAAAAAGTAGTTACATAACTTTCTTATTGTGACAATAGAACTAGATACAAGTATTTATACTACTTTACAACAAAGTCAAAGTCAAACTAAACTATAAACTAAACTACATCTCTTGGCATTGAACTTGAGCTTTGTGATGTAAGATGAACTTGTTAGGCTTGATGGTTTGAGCTTGTTGATGTAAGTTGTTGACTTGATGTCCAGCTTGCTTGTTACCTCCTTTAGGAAGTAACTTTTGACTTTATGTTCAAACTTGTTTTCACGCTTAGTCATGTTGTATGTACCAGTTGGATTGATGTGAATTAAAAGATTAAGAATAGCACAAAGGCCACTAATTTGAGTTGAACACTATGCACAGTGATGTAAGATGATTACGATGTTTGCTTGAAACTTATATTCGATCTCTTTTGTTGAAAACACCTGATAAAGCTAACACGCATATACATAACTCACATGTTTGAGATAGAAAATGATCAAAAGATAACAAAGTTTAGCTTCGTCTGTAAATATTGAACTTGTGCATGTTACCGCAGCTCAAGGCCTCAAGAGACAAATGAGCTTGTTGTAGTTCCTGAAACTAGGCCTAAAAAAAGTTAAGCTTGCTTCTTTTAGTTTTTTTAATAATGTTATTCTTTACTCTTTAGTAGGCCAAGCCCACTTTTGCAGCAACTTAGTTCTCGATTTAGTTAGAGCTCAATTCAGTGGTAACACACTTGCCTCTCAAGACAGAGGTCAAGGGTTCGATCCTTACTCTTTGCAAGGCCGGAGGTTCTTTTCTACTTTTAGTAGAACCCGAAGCAGCCTCTCTACCTTGGTAGTGGTAGGGGTGTCTACATCTCAACCTCCCCCATACACCGTTGAAGATGATATTGGGACCCATAACCCATTGAATTTACTTTACTTTACTTTCAATTCAGTCGTAAAAACTTCAAGATTCGATCAGCAAAAGCGTGAAACTAGTCGAGACTAAAGAGCTCAAGCCTTAGTTGGGGCTCATTTAATGATCTAGCTCGAGCTCGAGCTTTATATATAAAGATCGACAAAGATCACGAGCCTATATATTAAAGATATTTAGGTCGTTTACTTTTTCTATATGTGGAAGGAGAAATATAAAATAATATTTCTTTTTCATTTGAGCCCACCTATTTCTCTTGTAACATCTGTAACACAAAAGAATAAAAAAATCACTCATCCCCATTCAGAAACAAAATAAGTGGTAACAAGGGAATGGGGCCCACTTTTTTTATAAGCCTCTTAAAAAAGAAACACCCCCTTAATGACATTATGAATCATATCAAACACTGAATTTGGGTATTTTTTCGAATTTTAATTTGCCTCGTGCAATAACTATGAAATCATGCCCTTTATTAGCTCGAATTCCTTTAGAACAGTCCTTTATAAGCAGAAGAGCCTAATCAAAATAACATACTAATTTTACGTATCATGGTAACTTCATAACTCCAGCAATGTATAATTTGTATTCATGAGTCATGACCATGAATTTAAACGGGAACAAAATTACGCGGGTAACTCAAGCCCATGAATGTAGTGCAAATACAATTTACCCACTTAACCTGTCATAAGACGGGCTTCAAAGCTCAAAAATTCCAGAACAGACTACATATTTGTCCACAATACCATCAATGATTTAGAAGTAATGAAGTCTAATAACCTCCATCAAATGGGCTAGTGTTAAGTCACACGACTTCCTCTCAAGAGGTTTAAAATTCATACCTCACTCGATACACATTTTGAAAGTCAGGAACACTTACGAAGATTCCTCGGTCAAATCACATACATCTGAGTCAAATAGTCGCTCTGTCAAACATGGAAAAGGTCGCTCATTTGCCTTTTTACCTTATATAGAATTAAAAGTAAATATTTAATTAGTTAGAACCTTATATCATTAACATAGTTAACGAGATCTAATGAAGAAATACACGATTTTGTTATCAATATTGTAACTTGTTGGTTATGGTTATGTTATTTGTTAACGTATTTATTAGTGTTATGTTTAACAAACAAAGACATGCCTATATTGTGTATAAATCGTGACCACATCAAAGTGGTTGATTTTTATTATCTCAAAATGATTAATACAACATATTTTTATGCATCTTAAAGTGATGGATGATGATAGTTATTAGTAATATAAACTGTAGAATATTTAAGGACGAAATGAGTCCATGTAGCTAATGTTATTACTAGTAAATTTTGCCGTTCGCATTTAAATCTTTAGGCAAAGAGTTCAAATCCTTCGTTTATAAATATACTAGCCTATAAACCCGTGATAAATCACGGGTGGCTTATAAAACATTTGAAATAAGCACTCCAAATACATAAAGTAAAATATGTTAGATCAAAAAACAACAAACAGAAATTCGCACATCAAATTGTGTATTTACATTGGTGATCCTGCATTAATGCATTATATAAAATTCATCTTATAAAATATAAAATATAAAGTATAAATAACATTTGTAAATGTGCATAATCGGTAAAATAAAATCCATCTTAGCTTTTGACTGTCAAATAACTTGAATAGATATAATATGCTCACATCCATATTGGACATATATTTATGCTCCTTCTGAGAGTCATTAGAGTAGCTTTCTTCAAATCTATTTATTGTGATGTTATAAAGATCCAGTGTGATACTTCCTCTTGTTAAGATTTATGGCTTCTACTGTTTGAAGAAGTAGGCTCCAAGTAATTAGATAATACGACATATGACTTAAAAGCCATAAAGTGGTTAGAAACATTTATTTGAACTGGTTTACCCATGTACATAGAAACTATTTCCTTATACAATGTTTAAAGGTTATTTTAGGAGGTTTTGTTTGCAATAGAAATAAACTTTTGTCCAACTTTAGACCCGTTTAATTGTAATAAGATTTTGTCTAATTTGTCTACTCGACCCAAAAGAAATAAAACATAGCCTGAATTTACCCATTCGTAAGTAAATGGGTTGAACTTGTCAGCAATAATCAACACGAAACATGGTTACTTATCAAACCTTGGAAGTGAAGATCGAATATATGGTTTGCTCCTGAATGCAACAAAGTTCTCCTTAACTACCTTAAGTACAGGTTGCAGGAGGAGCTAAAAAGCCTAAAGGGAAACAAAACAATTAAAAAAAACACACCATTAGGCAAACTATTATGTTAAGAACTACCATAGGTAAGAGAACTGATGAAACCAAGCAAAGATAGATAAAATAAGAGGTTGTAGTGCAAATACTAATTATTATGAGCAACAAAAAATATTTGATTATCTATTTCATAATTTTGAGACCTGCAAAATGTGTGAAAAGAGATAATAATATTGAACCATCTAAACATGATCATGTCAGAGTGGATGATCATGTCAAGAGTTTTAGCTGCGGATAGTTACTAATATTGCCATTACACAAAATTTTCCTAGCTATACCTTTAATAACAAAACAAAAGTTTCGCGATACTAACCAATATATTTGTAATAACAATGGAATTATTATCCAAGTTAGAAGCGCCACATGATAAATTTAAACATATAGTTATGATCACATTGGTATGATATCATAAGCACCAAATGTATTCCTCGGATACCAAATAAACTTGCAAGAGTAACTTACGCTAGTGTAGTAGTAGAGATATCAAATTCCAAATGAGAGGGGAAGAGCGCTAAACTTTAGGAGATATCAATATTGAATTCAAATCTGATAGCTAGATGTTTTAACTTATTTGATAATAAACATTATACATACTACAACATCATTTCTACCGGAAAACATAACTCCATGTACATTTCCATTACCTGTAGTACATTTCCATTTCCATTACCTGTAGTGCATCCACTCCATGTTACATTATACACGACTTTTGGGTCAAGTTGGTCTTGATGTTTTACTTGTTACCATTTATGTATCCTTGGCCTTTATAACCAAAGTTATGTATGTACCTAGGGGTATCAGTATGGTCGGGTTGACCCGAACCCGATAAGTCTTATCGGGAGGGTTAAATCGGGTTTAAAAATCTTGTTGGGTTGTTTTGACCCGAACCGGATAACCCGATAGTCTTATCGGGTCGGGTTCAGGTTAGATATTTATTGTTATCAAGTCAACCCGATAAGACCCGAAAATCAATTTTTAATTTTTAAATTGATACTTTTAAAAGCCCACTACCAGACACTAATATGCTTGGAACGTTTGGAATGGTTTATAAATATTTGTTGCATGGATGGTTCTACGTAAATATATGAAATTATAATGTGTAATTCATATACAACTTGACTAATAGTACAAGACTACCAGGAGTCAAATATGGAATTTTAGTGTGTAAAATAAAGTACGTGTAGTAAAATATAGAAAAAGGCCAAGTTGTGCAAGATCATGTGTAATTCATATATAGTACCGTATAGAAAGACTAATAGACTAACAGTATCAGTAATCAAACATGTAATTATAATATGAAAAATAGTCAAATAAGTACTAATAGTAAAAGCGACCCGACTCAACACGACCCCGATAAACCCGGCAACCCAACCCGATAAGACCCCTTGTACCTATCCATGTTAGTAACCTCACTTGTACAAAACTATACATTTTTTGAAATAGCAGAGAATAAACAACATAGATTTGTATGATTAATGCATAACATTGAAAAACCAATAATCAACACTCTGAATGCATAATATTGAAAATTACCTCATTTGCACGACAAACACTTGTTAGGCTCAAACACTTGAAAATAATCTCATTTGCACAACCATCTCTTTTAGTCATAACATCAAACACTTGTAAGGCATCTTTAGGATCACTTATCCTGTAATAAGTCAACATACAAAACACATGAAAATCATAATTATGATCCGGTGTGGCCAGGCTCCACCGATTCTTACTAATATGAAACAACCAACAAACTAATAAAATTATTTAAAAACCTCAAATTCATTATTCTTTTGAAACAGACTGCCAATCTTATGCATTTTCATGGAAGTAAATGTTTCAATTGGTAAGAGAATGTTTACCTGCTAGTAATTGCGATTTACATGGAATTGGTTGATATTTTTGATTGTGTTGTGCTTAAATTTCGGATCTGATGCTCGCTTGTTTTTAGAATGTGGATCTCAACTGAATAAAGGGCTGTGAAACTTCAAAGAGGAAATAGACGTGATTGTGTGATGTGGAATAAATGACGTGGCTTTAGTGACGTGGAGAGGTTGCCAGCATGGCTTAAATGACATGGAAAATTTCCAAAAAAACCTTCTTTTATTATATAATTTTATTATATAATATATATAGATTAATAGGCGATGCAGCTTCAGTTCATCGATTGTGTAGTGACATTGTAGTTTGTCGTCTGATCAATCTACAATACCGTATGAAAATTATCATCGAGCCATTTTTACCACATTTGATCTTTATATATTTTCTCTCATTCTCTCTCGGTAATCTATACTCTTGAACATATATTTCATTGCTTTTACTCATCATAGTTACAAGTTTATAAGTACACATATGCGTTGGTAAAAAAAAAGAAGTTAGTGGGATGGTGTTGTAAAATCAAGGGTACGACTAACCTTGCCTAGCTAGTAAGTCTAAGTATTGATCAATGTGAGTAGTAGGAGTATTTAACAAAATATTGGTTTGACGATTAGGTTGAGCAAACCACCCGAACGACCGAGACCGAATCGGACCGACCACATTCGGTTCGGTCCCCGGTCTCGACTTTTGTGCTAATTCGGTCTCGATCGGTCTGTTCCGAACCACAAACCGACTATTTTTCCTTTTGAGCTAATTCGGTCTCATATCATAATATTTTATTTTATTAATTTTTTTTAAACGGTAATTTTTTTCATACCTATTTTACAATATTTTTCATAATGTCTTCACCAAGGCTTGAACTCATAACCTGTAGATTGGTGATCAACTTACATACACTAGACAAGAAGCTTTGGTACACCTTATACCATTTATCTCATAAATGCCTCCAACAAAACTTGAACTCACAACCTCTATATTGATAAGCAACTCACATACACTAAACCAAAGACTTTGAATATGGTTTGACGGGCAAACTAAAACGAGGTCTTTTGTGAACCTAATGCGGTATTTCTCTAAAAACCGCAACTCAGACAAGAACATTTGAGGTCTTTTTGTAATTAGGTTTATTTATCATTTGTGATTTCGAGCCTTGATATATGAAACTAATTAATGAACCTAAAAGGTGATCTACCACATAAATAACTTGTACAATTATATAATTGTACAAGTCATTTATACGATATGTCACCTTATCAATTTATTTAATTAGGTCCATTTATCATTTTTTATTTCTTTTTTATCTGTAAGAGCATGTACAATAATAACGCCGGAACCGGCGTTATTGCCGCGTTACCTGGCGTTATTTGGTGTTATTGTTGGAAGGCCGGTGTTAAATCGGTGTTAAAGGGGCGGCGTTATTGGCCAACGCCGGCTTTTTTTTTTTTTATGCCCATAAATGAGGGGTTGTTTTTGTAAATTGTTGGGAATGTTATTGATGTTATTGGGAAGTTATTGTTGTGGGTGTTTTTTGGGGATGTTAATGTTAAATGTTAAAGCTGATGTGGCGCTGACGTGAACTGTGTTATTGGTTTTATGGTGTTATTATTGTATATGCTCTAACAGATAGCTAGAAATATTTTCGTAACTTGCATTTATTATATGGACCTACAGGTTATATTGTTACCAAATCTTTTTGTCACCTAACATAACCTTTTCGTAAATTGCATTTATTATATGGACGTACATCTTATTTTGTTTCATAGATTTATTCCTATCTGAGAAACGTTTATGGATTGTTTATTGCAAATCAAATTCTTTAGATATTGTCAGTGTTTTAACACAGAAAAGGCTGTTTTAGAAACCATTCAGTTAAATGTTTAACATGATTATCTCTTTACACCAGTCACTACGTACGTGCTTCAGGTTAATTAACAATAAGTGTATATTGATACAGAAAAAGTGTTTCTTATTTGCATCATTGTACTCTTGTAGGAGTATTAATCTAAAGTCTTCTCTTTAGAACAGCGGATTATGTTGGAACTCAGAAGCTCAAGCCGGATGACTAGTCGAGTTTGCCCACATTAGAAGGTCGCCAAAGTCTTTAGGATAATCGTTTAAGCCCCGCTACGTTAAAATCAAAATACATAAATCACGAGCAGCAAAACAATCGACAAAGGTGTGTCCAGCGGTCTCAACTGCGTCATCGCAAACGAGTAAACCTTAAGAATGGAGTCGAGGTCAATTTCACATATTAGGTCCAGATTGTGCCATTTTACATGTCTATTAATCTACTAGTCCTAAGTCCTAACAGTTACAAAAGAAAAGTTAACAAACAATAGCATACTAGTGATACAATACTTAAATAGGTCCATTACAATTAGCAAATCTTAATATCCCATGCAACATACAATACATAATATAGAAATATAGAATGATCTTCAATAAGTTGGCCTAGGCTTTTGCGATCAGAAGCTCCAGATACAATCAAGCTCAGTTGGCCCAGGCTTTTGTGTCTCAGCCGCAGAAGAACCCGATGGCAACCAACTCCCACCAGAAAAATTCCCATAACTACACATTCCGCCGTCACCATGAATCGGCGGCTGTGGCGGCGCCACGGACGAGTAAAAAAAGGGAAGCTGGAGATTTTCTTGTAGGGCCCTTAAGCTAGGGAAGACTGAGACGGCAGCGCCGCCAAAATTGGCGGCTGAGAGTGGCGGCGGAGGAAGGTCAAACATGGTATGATGAGAGTCAAAGTTAGTGGCTGAGGCAGTGGAGAAACAGGGCACGTGCGGCTCTTTAGAGGCAGCGTTGCTGTCGTAGGAGAATGTGTCGTGCTCAGCGGTGTATGCTGATGTGGCGGTAGCGTATGGCGAGTCGAGCAGAGGAGGGAGGGAAACCGAGGCGGATGATACTTCTTGGTAGGAGTTCATCCCAGCAGCGGAACGTTTTGTTCCGCTGCCGGTAACAGCCCCGCCCGAGATGCTTTTTTGAAACACACGAGAGATCACCCATTCATCCTGATTACAAAATAAAATGAAATTTGTTAACATAGCTACATTTTGGAGCAAGTCGTATATAGAAGATGTGGCATGCAAATCATGATAATCAAAGATATAATGACATACTTTTGTTACACCATTTGAAGTTACTTATATCATTTCATCTTTTTGTTTTAAGTTGGAGAAAGGGTATATCAATAAAGTTAAAAAGCTTATTGTTGTAAAAATCACTTGCATTTAAAATCAAACAATCTTACCAAACTTTAGAGTAGCCACACGTGACCATAAATAAGTCATTTATTAAGTTTCTTCTTTTTGTTTTATTCCCTCAGTTTGGTTACTTCGATATGACAACTCACTTAAACTCTAGAAAGCAGATTTATTTAGCAAGTCAACGTAAGTGTTGTGTCACTCTTTGCACATATTCAAGGTCACATAACTAGTTAAATTGTACCTTGGAACTTTTGGAGAGAAAATGATAAGCAAATTTGCCTTCAAGACGATATTCATGCATGACCCAGTTGCTCTTTTCACCTTTAGGAGCTCTACCTCGGTAAAACACAAGTGTCTTCTTCATACCCACCAAAGATGAAGTCTTTGAGCTATAAATTTCCCTATCTTTTCCTGTAGCTTTCCAGTAACCAGCCTCGGTTGCTCGGTTTGTTCTCAGGCCAGTTGGGTATTTTCGGTCACGTAGACTGAAAAAGTACCACTCTTTTTCACCCAATTTTGCTCTTTCTGTTTTAGCGAAACCAAACAAACCAAGCCATTAATTTCGCAAAATGTTGATAACCGACAATGTTGTTTGAAAGAAAACAAAATAGTACTCTACTTTTTCTAGTGAACATGAACAAAATATTTGGTATGATCATTTAGTACTATTCGAATGATTAAACTATAGTGTACGAGTAACATGGTCAAGAACAATTATTTTGGATGATGTAAAAATATTTTGATAATGTACACTAGCAAAATATTTTGATGATGAAACAATATATGTTCATGATGTACATTTCATAATTATTAAACCATTGTACTAGCTTTTAGTATGTCACACTTTCATAATACTAGTTAAATGATATGATACTCCGTACTACTATATAGTAAAAGTTAATAAAACATACGAGGAAGCTCCCATGGTTCGCATTTGTTGAGATCAACATCCGCAATGGCACGACAAGTGAAGCTTCCATCAAGAACCTTACGTAAAAGGTAACAAGTTATCAGCTCTTCATCAGTTGGATGAAACCGAAACCCTGGTGGCAATTGTGAGTCACCATTGTTGTTACCAAACTGTTGGCTATAAAACTCCATGTACACAAGAAAACAAGTGAGAAAAAGAGAGAGTTAATGGTGGTGGATATGAATGTGAATGAATGAGGGGATTAAATAGAGTAGCTAGTGTGTTAGTTGTTGTTGTGTCTGCTGCATTCTGCAAAGACTAGTGAGATAGAGTGATGATGCATGGAGGATGAGAGGGAATGCGTGCGTGCGTGAAGAAGTGTGCAGGGTATTACCTTGTCAGTGAAGAAAATGAGAGAGAAAAAGGTGAGGACAGAAAGTAGTTTACATTTGTATATGTATATCATCTGACCTAAAAGTTTAAGGACCTTTCTTGTTTTACTTTCTAGTTTTCTAACTTTAGATAATCCATATGCTTCGTAGATGACGAAGTTGCATACTTCACTAAATGATTAGGACAGTTCAATTAATTATGTTTGGACATTTATATTTTTATAGTTACTCTTACACTTTCATACATGTAAGGGCATAAATGTCCAAACACAATTAATTAAAATTTTACATTCATTTTACGAAGTGTGCAAATCACCTCCCGAAAACAAAACATGCGAGGCATGACTCAAACATTACCAATAAATGTGTAGGGTTTATTGAACTGGTTTTTATTTTTAGTGAGTAATGACAAATGATGCATGCACAACCTAAATTCTTCTTAGGGCTAATTCCCAAAAAGGGACAAAAAGGTGTAGAGTGATCACTTTGAGGTACAAAAATAAAGTATCTTTCTAATTTGGTCATGTGCGAATGTGCGATTCCACTGAATGTGCGACACGTGTCCATTTTTTTAATAATAAAAACACGATTGGTAGGTGGGACTTTGACTTTGAATTTATGTTTAAATGACAAATAAACCCTTCTTTAGAATATAAAAACAACCTCTCACCTAACTCCCTCATCTACTTCATCAGAGCCCCTCTCTCACCAAACTCCCCTTCTTTAAAATTGTCACAGTATTTTAAGAATGTGGGACTCAATTGTCACAGTATTTTTTCCGCAGCTCCGTGACACCCATTTTTCCGGCCAACTTGTTTTTTTTATAAATAAATTCACAGTATTTTAAGAATGTGGGACTCAATTTTGTTGATATGTTAAAATAAATTGACACCAATCAATATTTTTCATATAAATCAAACACACTATATGTCACAAATTCCAAATAACAAACTTTAAATTCAGTCAAAGAAAAAACGCATCAAATTACATGGAGGGTCCACCTCATCGTCACTTTCAATAATCACAAAAAAAAAAAAAAAAAAGAAGACAACAACTTTCAATAATCGTCACTTACAAATTACAAATGGACACTAGCAGAAAGAAAGGTATTACTGTTGCTTACAAATTACAAATCGTCACTTACAATATCCGGTTGCACTAACAGCAGCCCATTTCATGGAATCATTTCCAGTGCAAGTAATGGCTACTTTTTTATCGGTTTTTTGATCCGGCTACCCACCAAACGCCCCTTCGAGGGCTTTTCTCCATTTGACACCCATCAAAACCAACCCATTTCAACCTCCAATATACCAAGTTACTTCCACCATGTTTTTGTATGTCAAACCCAACAAGAAAACGAGTCAACTCGTGACTCACCACGACTTATCAAGAAAATGAGTCAAACTCTAGTGTTTTCGAACCTACCTTTGTTTTGACACAACAAAATGACCGGTGGTGGCTTCGTGGTGGTGTTAGGGTGGCGCGTGAGTGTTGTACGAGGGATTAGGGAGGGATTTTAGGCGCGTGACCTAGGGGATCGGGTAGAGGGGAGTGAGGGGAGTGTTTTGAGGTGGGTGGTGTAGTTGTGGAGGTGGCGGTGTGGTGGTGGTGGTGGCGTGTGGGTGGCGGGCGGCTAGGGTAGCCAAAAAGAGAAAGGATGATGATGATGATGTGTTTTTATGTTTGTGTGTGTTTGCGTGGGTGGTGAGTGGTAATATACACATGGGACGATTTTAATGTATTTTAACCTTTAAAATTGATATCATTTCAAAATGGTGTGAGTATGTTTGGGTCCGACTCTTATGTTGTGGTGGTGGTCGTGCAACAGATCTGGTGGTGATGGTGGAACGTGGTGGGTAGCTGGATCTGCTGGTGTGGCTGGCCGGATCTGATGGTGTAAGAAGGTGGTGGCTGCAAAAATGAGTGTGGTGAGGTAAATGTGAGAGAAATGCTTTATATAAATGGTGAGGGTATTTTGGTCTTTTAACAACATTAATAATAAAAAACAAAAAGAATATATGGGAAAAGTCCCACCTACCACTGTACTTTATTATTAAAAAAGTGGACACGTGTCAACATTCTAGTGGAATCGCACATTCGCACAATCGCACATGACCAAATTAGGAACATACTTTATTTTTGTACCTCAAAGTGATCACTATCCACCTTTTTGTCCTCTTTTAAGAATTAGCCCTTCTTCTTATGCTTCAAGTAAAATAGTGATACTCACACCATATTTTTTAATACATGCATCACAATTTATGCATTATAGTTTTGTACAGTACAAATTGCAATGCAAAAATTTTGATGTATGCATCAAAAGATGTAATGTAGATATCAATTCCTTTTCAAGTAAGGCTTAAATCCTTAAAATCACATCATATTTATAAAACAAAATCTATAAAATGATATGTCGTGATTATTATTAGCTTCAAATAAAAGATGATTTAAAAAGAACAAAAAAGTATATCACATATCACTTTATGGATTTTGTTTTATAAAATTTATGTGCTTTTAACATATATACTTCAATCTTTAACTACACAATTAGGATTTAGGTATGTGAAATGTAACATTTTGTGGCGTTTTATGTGTAAATAAAGGTAATTGAAGTTTAAGGCATATAATATAAGAGGTTAGAAAAAAGATTTTAATATCCGCAAAACTTTTATTTTTTATTTCTAACATTATATGTGTTTATCTAAACTTATGTTTTTTTTTTTTTAAAGGGGAGTAATCCTGCACCCTGGTAAATATATTAACCAAAAAAACGTTGAAGTACAATGGATATGAGTGAAATCCCATATCTCAGCCCGTTACATAGGCATTAAGCTTACATAACAAGATACTACCTATTTTCTAAACAAGAAAACAACCCACTACTCAAATGATAACAAAGGACATAACGAGAGAAAATTACTTCCTAGGTCCTTGAAGCTTGGTGCCATACATGGCATTAAAGGCATCCAAATTCCCTGGAAGATCAGAAACATGCTTCGCATAGTCATCGTAGTCATAGTCATCATACTCATCTTCAAACTCTTGGCCACCACCGAATAGATTAGCAGACTCATCAAATGGATTAGCAACCACCTCATCTTCAGAATCAGACACCACGATCTCTCCCACTTTAGAAAAAGGGTTTACTCTCTAGTAGAGAGGCGGCGGAATACAGGAATCATTAGTTTTAGGAGCCACACCCGACTCCATCACTTTCAAATCACTCACAAGGGGTTCTTGTGATGCAAGTACTGTCTTAGTAGACTTATCCTTGTTGGTGTCATTTGAAGGAATACCAAAGCACCCTCCTGTGAGCATTAGAAACCACCACCGGCCTCTGTCTCTATCCTCAACCACAATCGGATCTTGTGGAACACTACGCGTTTGTTGAGACCCCTCCTTGTTAGCAGCCAATGAAAAACTAGATTCAGGAGTCCCTTCTTTCGCAACATCGTCATTAGACACCGAAACACTCGCATCAACCGAATTAAGAACGGCAAATGAATTAGATGTAGACACTTTGGGACCACTTGTGCTCGCAACATCAACCACCTTTTTCTTCGTAGCCATGGCAGCTTTGGGTTGGTAACGAACCTTAGGGCCCACATTAGGTTTAGGAAAACCTCCTTTTACAGGAACACTTTGATTGCCACTCTTACTTGCCTTCTTTCCTTTAATCGTTTGAAAACCATCATCATCCTTATGTGCAGGCTGAGTATTAGGAGCAACATATCTAGGACAAGTACCCACAGTATGTCCAAAGATGTTACAAGTATCACATCGAGGTGGTTTCTATTCATATTCAACCCGAACAGTTTCAGTAGAAAACCCGGAGCATCAAGTAATGGAATAGCCACAGTGAGACTCTCTTTAAGATCCTCATCGGCTTTAACCTCAATTAGGCACCTTGCAAAACTACTACGGCCCCAAGATTCCAAGCACATTTGACTGGTATAAGAGTCTAACATTTTGGGAGTACCAATCAAAGTGGCTAAAAGACTGAGACCATCGTCAGAAAACATAGCAAGAGGAACATCATGGAATTTAACCCACACCGGGATGTTTGTCAAATCCTCTTTAAGTATATTAGTATTAACCGTCCATGGTTTAAGTATAATAGGGACATTACGAATCATCCATGGACCGTTCTCAAGAACATCATCAATACCTTTCTTAGAATCAAACTTAAAGAGAAAAAAACCTTAGCATTCATCATGACCTTACGAATACCAAACTTACTCCATGCATTACGTACATAATAATCCACAACCGGGAAGGCAATACGCTTACCAAGAAAGTAACCAAAAAGGGTATTATCGAAACGTGAATTTACCTCTTGAATTACTTCCATCGGAACCGTTAAATCCACTCCGTCAGTTTTGTTGGTTGGTTCCAGTCTACGAAAGTTAGCTTTCACCCTCTTAGGGTCAGTAGAAACAGCGTCAATAAATGACGGTGTCTTTAAATTGGAATGGCTTGTAGATGGACCAGAGTTAACATTAGCACGCTTTTGTCGAATATCATCAAGCATATTCACGAATTTTTGTGTCCTATCAATTCCCAAGTCTCCACCACTCTCACCATATGGTTGCTCACTCGTAGACTCAATAGCAGGAGAAGCAACTGGTTTTAAAGGTAGCCCATCATCGCCTACTAACTTAAGCTTCCCCTCTAAAATTAGTTGTTCAAAATCACGAATTTTACTAGCCAAAGTAGTAGGGCTAGAAACAGGAGGAATCGGCTCCTCTTGTGCTTTAGGACTCGACAAGCCCTCCTTTGCAGCCAAGAAGTTTAACTCCCCACCATTCCCATTAGCAGGACCAGAAACGTTAGCCACGTGGGGTGGCATACTTTTATTCTCCTCTCCCAAATTCGTCATCACTAACCTAAACCCCAAGAACAAGTATCAACTAAAAAAAACCAGAAGTACGTCAATTCTTCAAAACTGGTTAAAACCCTAGTTTAGCAACTAGGGTTTTCTAAGCCATAAATGCGTAGAGATTAGACCATGGTTAGATAATGAGGTCTCAAATCAGTTATGATAGTAATAGTGACAGCAGATCAAGAACCGACTAACAAGAAACCCTAAAAGACGATTATGAAGAAAACCCTAAAAAGTTCAAGATCAATTCAAATCAGGCTTACACAAGACAAGGATAAAATTAGATCATACACAAGATATAATCCAAGATCAATTCCTACTTGTGATGGGGAAGATTGAAGATCGATCAAGAGGAAAAAAAAAGAGTACGTTTTCTCCAAAATCGCAAAAGGGTTGGGAGATAACGCCCGCAGAAAACTTCGTATAATTCAGAAGTGGAATTTGAAGACCCTGTAATTCAATAACGAAAATTTTGTGGCTGAAACAAAACCAAACTTATGTTTTTTTGGCTTAGCCTTATGATTATATATTTATATAACCATCTTGTGGCCTTTAATTAAAGTTTATAAGCTCATTTTTATTGTTTTTTGATAGCTTATTAAAGTTTAAGATGTAAAATGACCTAAAGTACGCATACTTTTGAAGTTGTAGCTCTTATGAAACTTTTTGAGAAAGTTTATCCCTCCTCAGAGTATCTACAATGCATTAAGTCATTAAAAACTTGATGCATTTAATGCATAACATATTGAAGATATGACTAGTATATTTTTACTTAAAATTGTGAATAATGAATCAAATGTTGTTAGCTTTAAATTCCTTGTTTATTTGATGTTTATATCGTTAGGACACTTTCTATTCTTTCTAACAGAAATGATCTTCCTGTAGGACTAGTTCGTTAATCATCTTCTAGCGAGCAACGAAGCTTATGTGATTACTTTCCTGTCATTTAGTCCTACTACCCAGAGAGGAGCCAAATATGTTAAAGGTTATGCACTTTATTTTTTAGAACGGCTGCACTTTGTGCTAAATATAGAAAGTTCGGTATAAGCAAAAAAATACACTACAAATGAATGATGTTTAAAAGGTATGCACGTGGATGCCTTCCGCTTTCGGTATATCTGCCCCTGGTAGCCGCAATGGAATCAACTTCAAAGAATCATAAGGGGAAAAAGAGGTTGGCGTCTGACTTAGAAAAGCGATGGCTTGGGTAGAAAGTGGCCAAGACGCCAAGCTCTTTAGCTCTTTGTTTTTCTTTTCTTTCTCTTTATCGATGAACATATTTTATCTGGTACCTTCACGTCTACTAGATGGCCTAGATGTATTCCTATTAAATTCAACGTGTTTATGTGGAGGTTGAGGCTTGATAAACTTCCAACCATGGTGAGTCTGGATCGGAAAGGCATTGAAGTTGCTTCTCTCTTATGCCCCGTGTGTAAGGAACATGTGGAGAGTGTTGACCATCTTTTCTTCTCGTGTCGGATGAAACGGGACCTTTGGGGATTATTGGCTAGATGGTGTGATTTGGAAATTCCGGATGTCTTTAACATTGCGGAGTGGTATACATGGTTAGGTGTTGCTCATGTGTCAAAGAATGCGAGGCTTATTCTTGAAGGGGTTGCTGTTACGATGATGTGGTTTATATGGAATTCTCATAATGATTGGATCTTTTCAATGATCAAACTATTGTTCATCTGTCGTTTTGTGGATTTCATTTAGAAATCCTAAGTATAGGTTAAGTTGGATAGGATCGTTAGAAAATCCTATTGACAACTCTTTCTCTTTGCAATTCTTGGTTTTTTAGCTTTTGCTAGTTTTTATATAATGGCGTTGTTCTTAAAAAAGAATCTATTGTGTAAACGTGTGAAACAAATATCTCAATGAAGACAATAGTTTGTGAGTTGTGACAATGACAAACTCATAGCATATAACATGTAATAATTGAAGAGACACCCAAAATCTCACACCTTCCACGTAATAAAGGCTCAATTATGCGGTGTATAGAATAAAATGATAAATCATACGAGTACCTCGCTAGATTTTAAAATTAGATATTACAGTAAAAATCATAGACAAAATTACACGTTTGGTCTTTGTGGTTTACCCTAAATAACAGGTTTAGTCTTTAAGTCGTTTTAATTACACCACACATATCTGTTTTTGAAACTTGTTACCCATTTAATCCCTATTAAAGAAAATATGGACTATTCGTGTAATATAAAAACTATAAATAATTACACAGATGATCCTTATTTTTTTTAAATATGAACTAAATGGGCAATAAGTTTCAAAAATAAGTATGTGTAGTGTAACTAAAATGACTTAAGGACTAAGGCTGTTATTTGAGGTAAACTATACGAACTAAACTTGTATTTTTTTTCAAAATTAGAGTAAACTGCAAAAATCATCCCTGTGGTTTGTGTAAATTCGCAAGAATCATCCCTATCTCAAACGTTCAGCATTAATCATCCCAAGTCCAAACGTTAGCAATAATCATCCCTAAGCACTAACGTCGTTAGTTTTACCCGTTAAGTGTTAAATTATATTTTCCCGTTAGTCCATCCGTTAACATTTGTTGCACCGTTAGTCCTCATTTTACATTTTCGTCACTTTTTGTCCGTTTTTACTCGTTTTTGTCCGTTTTTGTCAGTTTTTTATCCGTTTTCGACCGTTTTTTTACGTTTTTATCCGTTTTCTTCCGTTTTTTTACGTTTTCGCCTGTTTTTTTACGTTGTTGTCCGTTTTTGTCAGTTTTTTATCCGTTTTCGACCGTTTTTTACGTTTTTATCCGTTTTTGTCCGTTTTTGTCAGTTTTTTATCCGTTTTCGACCGGTTTTTTTACGTTTTTATCCGTTTTCGTCCGTTTTTTTACGTTTTCGCCTGTTTTTTTACGTTGTTGTCCGTTTTTATCCGTTTTCGACCGTTTTTTACGTTTTTATCCGTTTTCGTCCGTTTTTTTACGTTTTCGCCTGTTTTTTTACGTTGTTGTCCGTTTTTATCCGTTTTCGACCGTTTTTTTAAGTTTTTTTCCGTTTTCGTTGAAAAAAAAATATTTTCGAAAAAAAAAAAATTTATAAAAATACATTTTCAAATATTTTTTTAAAAAAAAATCTTATAATTTTTCAAAATTTTCAATATGTCGAAAAAAAAAATTTTTTCCAATATTTTTCGAAATTTGGACATATTGTAAAAAAAAATTCCGAAAAATATTGACAAAAAACGGACATTTTTTGATTTTTTTTTTCAAATTTTTTTTTCGGAAATATTTTTTTCCAATTTTTTTTTTGAAATTTTTTTTCCATTTTTTTTTTCTTTTTGGAATAAATTTTCAATATTTTGAAATAGTACAAAAACGAAAGAAAAACGGACAAAATGTAAGAAAAACGGACAAAAACGTAAAAAAACAAGCGAAAAAGATTAAAAAACAGGCGAAAACGTCAAAAATCGGGCGAAAACGTAAAAAAAACGGACGAAAACAGATAAAAACATAAAAAAAGGGTCGAAAACGGATAAAATACTGACAAAAACGGACCACAACGTAAAAAGACTGGCGAAAACGTAAAAAAACGGATAAAATCGTAAAAAAAGGGTCGAAAACGGATAAAAAACTGACAAAAACGGACAACAACGTAAAAAAACTGGCGAAAACGTAAAAAAACGGACGAAAACGGATAAAAACGTAAAAACAAACGGTCGAAAACGGATAAAAAACTGACAAAAACGGACAAAAACTGACGAAAACGAGTAAAAACGGACAAAAACGTAAAAAAGTGACGAAAACGTAAAATGAGGACTAACGGTGCAACAAATGTTAACGGAGGGACTAACGGGAAAATATAATTTAACACTTAACGGGTAAAACTAACGACGTTAGTGCTCAGGGATGATTATTGCTAAACGTTTGTGGACTTGGGGATGATTAATGCTGAACATTTGAGATAGGGATGATTCTTGCGAATTTACACAAACCACAGGGATGATTTTTGCAGTTTACTCTCAAAATTATATTAAGAGAAAAAAAAAGTAGATTTGATGGGTAAGTAAGTTTGGATTTTAATGTATAAAGCTGGCAAATATCTCTGGTGTCAACATGGTACAAAATATTAAAAAATCATCTTGGGGACACCCTAAATCCCATCTTTTCCACATTTTCCTTTTATTTGTTTCTTTTCTTTGTACAATCCTTTTTGAAAAAAAGTCACGGTACTTTAAAAAAAAATAATAAAAAAAAAATAAATAAACTTACGACTTTTTTTTTTCAACAATAGTCATTTTAAGGCCGACTACAATAAGGGGAAAGATCCGACTAGGTGATCGATCCTCCTTATTGTGGGGTTTCGATCGCCCTTCGATTGATCAACTTTTTTCTACTTCTTTCGATCGTGTACACGACCGAATGTCGTGTGTTTATTATGTGTGTTTGTGTGTATTTAATTAAATATAAAAGATATTTTTGTGGGGTATGTTTTTTGTAGTGTAGATCGTCTTACTGGGGCACCCAATCGCCTGAAAGTCGCTGGAAAGAGAAAGCTGACGTGACAGGGAAAATGGGGGGGATTGAGTCCCCTTACTGGGGGCAGCCTAAATGGTGCGAGAGCAATGTATATGCTTACTGAAATTTAAACTTTAAATTCAAAAGGATAAACAATTTTCAAGTTATTTAGTGGACAAATGTCTTTAAGGCAAATGTATGCCTGTTTTATCAATAGTTGAGACTCAATTAGGACATGTTTCAACTTATATTTTTACTAATGTAATTTTGACTACTCATGCCAAATATTCTTATCTGCCGATATCTTAAATGTTGGAATCCGACGCGTTACTAATATAGGCATCTCTACTTCCACGGTGGGGTCAGCGGCTCAAATTGGAGCTATGAAACAAGTAGTCGTGAAATCAAGATTTGAACATGCACAATTCACATAACTAAAAGCTTTTGCACTCTTCGCTTTTGATCTCATTAATGCTACTCAAAATCAATTAGCAAGACGTAACGATTACCCAAATTGCTTGAAAAAAAACCTCAATTCGGCTGTCTCACACGAGAAGAACAAATACTTGCTATTTATACCAGAACAAACGATTATCTAGATTCATTAGAAATTGAACATGTAGAAAAAATTATGGTTAAGTAACGTACTTACTTTAAAACCAATCAATCATATTTTAAGAAATAGTATTTTCTTAATTAACAAGACATTTACGGAAGACACAAAAGTCGTTTTAAAAGAAGTTGTTTGGATAATAAGTAAGACTAAGTGTAATAAGGGAGAAACACTCGGTCGGTCTCCCTATGAGGACTAGTTCAACTCGGTCTCACTTATTACACATTGTCGGTGGATCGGTCTTTCTCAGGAATGAAATGGAGAACAAGGTCGCTTAACTGACTGATTGGTGTGTTTGTTTGTGTATGTAGTGTTTATTTAAAATGTTTTTTTGTGAGGTATGTTTCTTGTTATGTCAGTTTTTTTGTTATACTAAATTGATCATAAAGTAGCCCTAAAAGAAAGAAAACTAAAGGCATCCACTATGATGGTTTATGAAAAGGTCTAAAAAAGATGAAAAGGTTTATGTTCATTTCAACCATAGTAGATACTCATTTCATGTCTAGGTGGCATAAAGAGGTCATAATTTTTAAACATTTTTATAAATTTAATACATTTAATGCATTTTGTTCTATAATACATTTTATGAAATTGTAAAGATTTATATTATAATAAATGTAGGTTTATAATATCAAAAGGTCTAAAAATTAAGGATGTGTTATTATATAAATCTTTGTAAAAGGTCTATTATAGTGGATGCTCTTAAAAAAAAAAAAAAAAAAAAATGCAGGTCACTTGGAGGTTTTATTACACTTAGCATAACGTTTTCCACTTTAAAATTTAAACTATAAATGCATGTCGATCAATACGTTTATAAATTTAACAAAATAATTAAACACCTTTTTCAAGGTTAGTAAATAACTAAATATTTTTCAGACGTGAGACATGAATGACACATTTAATAAAACGGACAACTGAAATTATTGAATATAATCCCTTGATCACCACACTCCAATAATGTTAGCAAAATTTAATTACTTTCTTTTTGCTTTCCCACCGTACATACGCTTCACAACCATTTTGAAGAAAAATACAGTGTACTGTAATAATACTTGTCTTAGATATCCGTTCCAAATTTACTTTTCATTTAGTTTTTAAATCTTCGTAATATTCTACAGGTTAGTAAATTTTCCAGTTTATATATTAACCATTTAACATGCATGTTTGACACATTACAATTGTTAAGAGCTAAAGACTATAACTTAAATGTTGTTTTTTCTTTTTGAAAAAAGTCTTATTTTTGCATGTTGAGCTAGGAAATTTTATACTTTAGGTTATCGTAGATACTAGATAGTAGATACTACACATAACAACTGCTACGTACTACATTGGAGTTGTTTGAAAATCATGTGGATAGACAGGCTATGTATGCTAATTTACAGTTTTAGTACATTTAGATTTTGAAGTTTGGTAAATAAAATCAAAATCGATTTTAGGAAAATAGTAGTAAAAAAAGTCTACCTCCCCTAACATTCATTATCAACCAAACCAAGGATTGCCTACAATGACAAGTCATTTCATCAATGTCATATCTTTTTCTACCAACTATTTTATTTAATTCTTGATTGCATAAACAAGTACAAAATCATTTTTAAAAAAAATCAAAGGGTAAATAAATGAAAATAAAACAGTAAATCACATACAAAAGTTCGGGCTAGTGCCTTTTCATATCAATGGGACTAAATAGTCTGCTATTTTAATGCATAGGATGACAATGAGGAGTCTCGAAGGATTTGATAAGGCAATAAGTTTCTCACGTAGTTTTATCTGTTATTTAATGGTCATAGTTTGCAAGTATTGTGTCTTGAATCTTTAACTAGTCTGTTAAATAGTAATTTTCAATGCAAATATGACAAATTTTAAAGTTATTAAATCTTTTATAAGACTAAAATACACCGTTGGTCTCTAAACTTGTTATTGCGCATCGCGATGAGACAAACTTGAGCGTTATCATCGCTGGAGGTCCAAAACATGAGCTTAAACTCTTCCCTTGACCACTAACGCCGAGGTCAACGTTTAATTTATGTTAGTTAGTCGAGGGTATTATAATCCATACACATTTATACCACACCTTAGTTAATTTTAACCCAATACTATTCCACCAACACATAAAGGGGTGATTGTTTGAGCGAATTATACCATTATACCTGACATGTTAAGTATGACTTTATAATAGTCAACTGCTAAACAATGTATGATCTCACAGAATTTTACTCAAGAGAAACAAACGAATTTATACATAACCAACTACTTAGCAAGTTGACTTATAACAGTCAACTATATGTTCAATGTTTGATGAAACTGGAAAATAACTGATACTACGGAGTCATTGTCTGATACATGGTTATACTGACATTTCACAAAATATAAAAGATGAATTTGGTCCCACTTCAAAACGTTCAACTGCTGAATCTTCAAATGATCTACACATCTCTGATCGATATCCATAAACTGTTGAACCCACAAAACATGAACCTTAAAGTGATGATGCTACTGCTACCTTGTCTGCAAAAACAAGTATGCAAACAACAAACATATAAGTTATGTACTGTACTATTACAGCTTAAAGGAATTAAACACATGACATGGTATTCATCACTGAAACATCACCTAGGATGGCCTTTGGGCGAACAGTGCAAGGACGCAGTTTGTAATATTTTCTTTGCTCCTAAAGGGTGTCTTAACACCGCTAGAAACATCAGCAGCAGCATCACCAACCCTTTTAGCCTTCCTCTTCCCATCAAAACCAGGCAAGTTCTCAACATCAAACCCTGCAAACTCAACCATTTTAGCCTTCCCCTTCCCATCTAAACCTCGCTTAAATTCTTGAACAACTTCCTTCCCCTTTTTTTGTGTGCAAAACATCATCTTCCTCAACCAGCTTTCCTTTTCCTTTTCCTTTAATTTTCTCCCTTTTTTAGCTACAACCCCTTGTTCCTCTTTGATTACAACACCACCTTTCACTGTTGGTGTCTTGGTTCCACTCCCGTCCATTTTTTTCTTATCTATCCCCTGCCATTTACGTCTAGTCCTAAAAGATGTTGGACTAAGCATTCTAAAGTTACCATCTTGCTCTACCCAACCCACAACTTCAAAACTGATGTTTTTTTAATAAAATTGTGCTAACTTTCGGGGCTTGTGTACAACGAAGATGTCAACTGACTCATGTGTTTTAGGCAGTGCAAACAAAGTATGAACATCATCATCAGTATGAAACAAATGCAAACCATTTTCTAGGGATTCTTTAGGATCACAGAAAAACAACGCCCATTTTTGTTCATTAATCTCTAATAATACATAATCAAGGCTTAAACTAAATATATCCCTATCACTGGTAAAGGCACACAGATTAATTAATGAACCTCCTTCATACCTGAGTGGGCTATAATAAAAAAACCTATTACAGTGGATTCTGAACAAGACCTCACCTTCTTATTCTTCCTTTACATCCTTAAAAGTTTAGACGAATATGCTCTTGTCTTTCATTTTTTTTTTTTTTTTTACGAATGGGTTTGACTAGATGTGTGTTTCAGTACGTGAGTGTGGATGTATGTTAGGTTTGGTTTGGATTGGGTTTTGTTAATTGGGTCGGGTTATTATGATAGTGTTTATGGTTTCGGATCTTGTTAGTTGGGTTGATTTGGTGTTTGCCAACACACTAATTGTGTATAAGCGTATCAAGGAAGGCAAAGGTCAAATTGCAGGGTAACAGGTTTCAAATGTCACACTTGGTCCCTGAATTTGGTTAGTTAGCCGTTTTTTGCACTTAAAATTCCCGCGTATTTTTACTCATACAAACTTGACTATTTCTCTGTTTACTTACTTCACAATTAGTCCCTGAATTTGGAACGTCCCGTTGTTTTTGCTATTTATGGGTTAATAACCTATACCATTTGCATACCAACAAAAAAAAAAAAAAAAAAATTCTAACAAAATCTCAACAACCTCCGAATGGCTGACTTCCCATTTCTTTAAGAACTCGGCAAAGCTTCGAAGTTTGACTACATGTTTGACTCGATTTCTCTCTTTTATCAGAGAGAAAACGACAAGGACATCAAAATTGCTAATGGCCTCCAAAACACTTTGACTGACTTGATTCTTGGTATGAAGGAAACCAAAGAATACATCTCTGAGCTCGAAGGCTTTCGAACTACAGTGATGAACTACAAGTTTCTTGAGGATCTTCGCAAGAAGCAAAAGGCTAATGTCTTGAAGGCGTTGGAGATAAGGAGGATGATCTGTCAAACACACTCACAGGTGTTTGACATGAACAACTTCCTTGATGATCTTAGGAAGACAAAGTGATGAGAAGGGAAATGAAGTGGTTATGTTTTCCATTTTTTTTTGAAAAAATATGTACTGAATATTTAATGTTTAATATGAAATTAATGAATCTATATGTTATGTTCTAATGTTATAATTTGTTAATTTTGCTGTTAAATTCATCTTAGATAGTTGTTATATCGGTTTTGATGGTATTGGGTGTTGGTAGAACTATGGTCCTTGCTTAAACAGTTTAAGAGTATAGGGGACTAAGGTTTTAGTCCCCTATCCTGTCCTCACATTTGCATTAAGTTATAGGAAGCACTTTATTCTCACATTTTACCCCAAATTTGAATTCATAAACATAAAGCCTCAATTAAGTTAAATTGCATCAAAATGGGTAAATCTAGAGCTTGTAAATAGATTAAATGCTCCAATTGTCAAACTGTTGGACATAATAAGTCTAGCTGTCACAAGGATCAAGTACCAAAAGCAACAAAGGAAACAAAGGTTTGAGGTAGAAAAAGGCATTGTGATGGCAGAAAGCAACATGTATTCATTTAATTATCATTTGCATAACGATTGTTCTTGTGTGTTTACATTCTAGTTTATGTGCAAATGTATTACTTTTGCAGTGGATGGATGAAGACGATATAAGGAAGACTATGGAACAAGAGTTTTTTGAAGCTCTTTATGAGCAAGAATAAGAACACACAATTTTGGAGGAAGATGAAGAGTAGTCAAGGGTGGATGAAGAAGCATTCCAGCAGTTTTTGGAAGAGGAGAGAATGTTTACAAGAATTGAAGAGGAAAGGGAGAGGAAAAACTGGCTTGAAGAAGCAGAGTTTGAGGCAGCTTACTATGGAGTGTCTGTGGAGGAGTTATATCCAAGACATCCATATGTGTTGGATAAAAGATGTTGAGCTGGTGTTCGAAGGTTGTAGGCTTCTACTCTTCTAGCCATTTTTAATTTGGACAATATCATGTTTGAACATTGTAGGATCATTATTTTTGTGTTTGGTGATTCGGGTGGTCTTGGGAGATCAAAATACATGTTAGCCATTAGAGAGAGAAAGTTAGAGAGTTGGGTGTTTTCTTGGTAGAGAGTTACTTCACAAAAAATGTAGAATATTAGATTGAAAGCACCACCCCTTCCATGGATGGAAGGGGTATTTATAGTTACAAATACACGACCTCCTATCGGCCTGTGGATCAGGGATACAGTGGGTAAAGACCCGTCCTTCCTCCACGGTGTTGCACTACGCTAAACTAAACTAATAACTAACTAATAAACTGATAAATAACGTAACTAACGACAAGTCTACGAGCTAACTTAAGCTAGATAACATTTGGGGTGACCGACTCTTCACTATGGAATTTTCTAATTCCTAACAATCTCCCCCTAAGGGAGGTCACCCCATGTTTTACATTTCAAATCCTAGCATTCTATTCTTGTCATTGTTCTTGAGCTCGTAGACTTCAATTCTTCATTTCAACAATCTTTGTGCTTTTGTAGCGATTCTTCAAAGTCCGCATTGATTTGTACTTTTAGTGGAGGCCTTTAACTGATCCACATCTTTGATGATCTTCGAGCTTTCATTGAGATCATCAGCCACAGTAAATCTCTGGATCACCCTTTATTGTGTTGCCATCATGTGAAGTTGTGACTTTCGGACCGACATGCTCACACTTTTGAATCATGACATCTTTCCATCAGAGTAGCGGAAGCCTTACTGGTTCATGATATTTGCAACAGCGAAGCATAAGCATAGTATGAAATATCAGAGCCAGGTTATGTAGATATGCACCAGTCATGATTTCTTCAAATTAAGTGTGGATGATGTGAGCATGCGGCTTTGGATTGACTCCTCAATTCTGATCAGCTGCAACCGTCCAAATGTACCTGCAAACAACAGTTAGAAATAAAACACACGAAAGTGTCTTTGATCACTTTCGCTGAATTGAGGTACACGGCCCACGGTTCCCCGTTGATCAGTATAAATACTGCCTGTGATCAGGTAGGATTCCTAAGAATCTCCTTGACAGGGTTTCGCAGCTGTTCTAGCTGTTCTCAAACCGGAACGTCTCAAAGAAGACAACACGGAGTGAGTGAACCAGCGAATTGAGATTCACTGATTGATGAAAAATGATTTGAAAACAATCGCGTATTGCTTAGAAGAAAGAGTTTTGCAATACGACGAAGGTTTTATGAGACAGATCAATTTTCAATCAAAATACTTTTTGTATTTAAAAGAGTACACATTCGACGTGCTAGAGAAAAGAAGAATTTTGCACATCAAACGGTTTTTCCAAAAGTATTTTTTCAATCAGAGATACTTTTTGAATTTGAAAACATAAGTACACATTCGACGTGCTAGAAAAGAAAAGATTTGCACATCGAACGGTTTTTCCAAAAGCATCCGTCAATCCATTTCCTGGACCAAGGTTGATTCACGAGTGAATCGCCCCATCGTTTCTATCCAGTTGTCACATGGTTGATCTATAGAATAGATCTCACATGCCACCTACCAGGAGCTTGTTTGATGTTGGCTCCAGAAGGCTTTCCATCTTCATTGTGAATATGTATGCATATCACTCAGATGTTCTGGCAATACCACAAGGATAATGCGTAGGACTCTAAATATATACTTACTTTCCACATTGTGTGAAACAGCAAGTCTTCATTAATTTTGTGTCCTAATGAGATATTGTGGATGATCTCTTGGCTCTAGACTCAATTGTGCACATTTGGCTCCTATGCCGGAGACTAGGGAGAGGGTCTCCTTCTTCAATATCAACAATCTCTAAGAGAAAGTCGATAGATTATGTCGGTTCCCCGTGAGAATGAAACAAGCCCTTTTAAGAGGAACTTGAGTAGTTTGGGAAGTTTAGTGCAGTGCGTCACTGGGTCCATGACGTCTTGTCTTCAATACCAGTGTTACCTTGGTAACAACCAGTAGCATATGTATTGAACCCGGTTACTGCCCTAAGGTTGAATTATTGGAGGGCTATTTCTTTTCACCCTTTTTCACATTCAGTTCTTTTTCATTCTTCAACCCCTTCAGTGCTTACCGAGACTTCATAACTAGAACCTTGTTGGGTTTATTCCAGTACTAGCTCTGTCTCAGTCCGCACTCTTCCCATATTCTCATTTTTCTCCTTTTTTCAATATTCCTAAGGACTCTACACTATCTAGTGGATTGTCCCTGGGAAGATCCCTCCGGTTCTGGCGGATCGTGGGAACAAATACCTAACCTCACCATCCTTATAACTCCATGCATAAAGTAAAATGGTCGGTCTTTTGGTTTTGTTCTTTCCTTCATGAAACCAATCGAAAAATCATTTGGAAAAACAATCAAGGTACTTGTGATACGAGATCAAAGCATTTTGTACCTTAATAGTTTTGATCATTTTGAAATGCTCCCCCTCAACATGTGCATATGATATTGAACTTGTTTGGCACATGGAGGCAAGAGTTCTTTGAAATAATTTCTTTGAAATAATTTCTTGATCACATTTTCCTTAGAAAAAGCCATTTGAATTTCTTTGGTAAATTCTCCCCCTCAATATGTGCATAGGATAAGAGAAATCATTTTAACACATAGAGGCAAGAGTTCTTTTGAAGCACATCCACAATCACAAAATCCATTAAGAAAACCATTTGAAAACTCAATCAAGATACTTTATAAGTCTCTTTAAAAAAACTTTTTGTACCTCGATAGTTTTGCTCCCCCTCAATATGTGCTTCAAGATTCGAAAGCGTTTAGCACATATGAGAGAGCAGTCTGCACAATTAAATCAAATCGATCACCTTTTATCAAATTTCATTATTAAATCACAAATTCTCCCCGATCAAAAATATCAAACCCTTTGAGATTTTGGATCCCAAGTGATTTAATTAGGTTTAGAAAACATGGGAGAAAATGTAGCTTTGTTTAAATACTCATCTGGTTTTTGGATAAATCCTCCTCCTCAACATGTGCATTGTGTATTTGAAATCGTTTGGCACATGGAGGCAGGAGTGCCTTGGAAGGACTAAAACCAATTCCATTAAAACAGATTTGAGATTTAAATCACGATCTCTCCCCGATCAAAAATTTCAAACCATTTGAGATTTGTAATCCCAAAAGATTTAAATTATTTAAAAGATTTTGGGGAAAGACGTGGCTTGATTTAACTTTGAAAATGACAGATAAGGACCATTTTAAGACATTAAAGATTGTTAGTGTCAGGTATGATTGTTTTAAGAGATCTTTTAGTAAAACAAAACAATTTCACAATCAAACAAGAAAAGAAAAAATTTCATTTTGAAAGACCTTGATTCAAAAGAAAAATCATACCATGACATAACATTAAATCTTTAGATCACCACATTTTAACGTACAAACCGGAACTTTTGTGAAGAAACATCGTTTGAAAATATTTTATTTTAAATCACTCTCCCCCTCAATCCATGACAGAAGTCAATAATTGAGTGACTTAGGTTTTGATAACATGAAGTCCGGTGATTTTCAAAAATTAGTCCAATATATTTTCAAAAACAATATTTTTCCATTTTCAAAACAATTTAATTCAATTTACTCAAAAATTGTTTAAAAATGGTATCATGCACAAAGATTCGTTAGGTGGTTGAGAAGCTTCTGTTGTTGTTGTAGGGTTTGGAAGAAAAACCGTCTGCAGATGCAGTGAGACTTCTTCTTACGTTGCATTTTGAATGCCAACAGAGGTCAAATTAAGCTCCGTTTCTTCAATCACTTAGAAGAAAACCATCTGCTGATGCAGTGAGACCTCTTACGTTGCATTTATGCCAACTCTCCATAGAAGTCCAGTTAAGCTCCGTTTCTTCATTTGTCAACCCAAGATATAGTTACCCTTTCCTTTCGGCATCCAAACATTATATTATGTGGGATCCGGATCGGGAACATTCTTATACCAAGATACCTGCATACGTTAGTGAACACACATACAGATATATGGTGGTCGACATCACCCAAACAGCAATCGACTAATAAAAGTCAGTCCAACATATCAATCAATTCATATATGGCATGGGAATAATGTGTTTATCAAACTCTAATCATCTAATCCTAATAATCACATCCTAGAAACCTAGTCCTTCAACATAGGCAATTGTATTTAACAGATAAGCACGTAGGATGATTATGATTGAGTTTGCAAATTTATGAAAACTCCGATACTGATTGATTTTCAAGCAGCTCATTTACCACCATTTTATTAAAACAAATATTTTTCTGAAGAATTTTTGAAGGAAAAATATTTGAGTAGGAACAGCAGTCCTTCGACATACTTTCCTCATTTGTTTTAGGATAAGTGCACGAAATATTTGAAAAATTGGTTTAGCGCAACACTTTCCTTTCATGAAGAACGGGTTGCTATCTGAAATAATAGCAAGCCATAGTTTAAGCGCGGGTTACAGTCTGAAGTAACTGCAAGCCATCATTTGAAGCCCGGGTTACAGTCTAAAATAACTGTAAGCCATAGTTTGTGACATGTATAGAAAAGAATATTTACACCTCCTGCTCGAACTTCATCTAAAGTCCCGTGCCATTATTGAATGACATTTCTAAGACCGTAGATGTTATCGATACCAGAAGACATGTCAAGAGAAAACATATTTTTGGAATTTTTGAAATTTTCTGATTTTTATGGGTTTTGGAAGATTTTATATTTTTCTATTTTGTTTTGTTGGTTTTATATTTTTGTATTTTCTTTTTGTTGGTTTTTTTTTTAAATATATACAAGGATAGAGTAGATGATATAGTAAAAGAAGATGATGATACGAGTACCGAGATAAGGATATCGAGCAGCACGTCGTAGAAGATAGAAGTCATCAATTCTTAAACATTCACCACCAAAGCTTCCAGGGCTCTTGAATCGAAGAAAGAAATTGAACCATCTGAAAGTGAGACTTTGGCAGCTTCCCCCCAAACCGAAAATCCTTTAGCTGAGCAGATTCGAAGCTTTATTTCAAGCTTGCCTTAGCTAGGTGCACAGAGAAGCACACCATTATCATAAATCCCGCTGCTCCATTTAAGAATGATGATCGAGGATCTCCATTTGGGGTTATATCATCAAGAAGAACAGCAACGTATCATCCCACACATAAAATAATCTTCTCAAATTTCTTTTCTACTGACGTCTGAAGCAATCCATTCCAAAAGGTGTCAAGAGACCACTTCCCCCACGTAGTCGAATTGATGCAGTCAGTCTCTTAGACTAGAGCTCACGAACCCGAATACATATACCCGAAGACAAAGAAACTTATACCATCGAAGTAGCAGATTAATTCCAATAGCCAAAGAATAACCCCGATGTATACTTTTCTCTCCCTTAAAGAAAGTGTATGAAGCTCAAGAACCCGAAATACCCGAATGCCCAAAGAGAGAACAATCGATAACATTGAAGAAGCAGGCCGAATCACTGATTATCTCTGCGGATGACAATCTCTGTGGATGTCCACTCCGGAATAAGTGATTATATCTCTGAATCACAGATTAAGCCCTCAAGTGAGACAGCTGAGCATCCCCAATGTACACAATCTCTCTCCTCTGATGAATGCGATAGCATCATCACACACTTGTGTACCTCTTTTATCATCAGAAACTAACTCTTCCATCTCTTCCCCTACATAGTTGGAATAAAAAAACACTGAACGCCATGAGTCAAATCTTGAGTTTCTCTGCGGTAATGACAATAGTCTTCCCGGGATATCTTCAATCACTTAGAAGTATTAAGCTCGTCAAGATTACTCGCGTATAGATGTGTGTCTCCTTTCTCCTTGCAGGTTTAGACACTTCAGAATCAGCAACTCATTGTAAGCCCGTATACTAGAAATTTGTTGAGAAGATCGCTTGAAGTCTTGTGAGAATCAACATGCAGAATAATAACGTGAGCAAGTCTAATTAGAGATTATATTTGGCATTTCAATCTCCCCCAATTAGTGCTCTCCCCTAACCTGACAATCTGTTTGATAAATGCCCAGAATAAGAAGAAGTCTTTTGATAATCACATGCAACTCGTCTTTTAGTCTTCTAACATATAGCAGAAAATGTAGAACCGACTGTAGACTCGACCTTCTTCTAGATTGTCCAGTTGGGGAATAGATAGTTAACATCTTCTTTACACCAAAGGCATTCCCGTTAACTTGTAAATAGCAAATCCCCTTAATTAAAATCCCTTCCAATCAAACAAGAACAGAAAGATGTTCATCAAAGAAATCAGCCCAGCAACTAGAAGCACTTTGTCATTTAATCATATCAGCCCGTGTGAAGATGTCAACCAACAGCTCTTAGAAGAAACTACATGTGAAGATGACCCAATAAGAAGAAGCTCGATTCTTACATGAGTTTAGAGCCATATGACCATTTATATTCTCAAATATCAATCAACAATGCAAAAAATTCACACTTCTTCTCCCCCTCAAGAATTGCATACGGAGATGCCATTCTTGACTAAATAAGTGAAATCCATCCAAATGTTCTATTCACACTTCTCTCCCGCAAAATAAGCACATGATGTCGCCATCTTCATTATAATCGAGCAAGTGGAATGAGAAAACAATCAGTGGTAGCCCGGTTCACTTGATAATTGAAGCGCATGGAAAAAGTATGAAGCATGTTGATGAGAATGGTCATAAATAAGAAGATTTCTCTTCTTCAGAAGATAAAGCGCACTGACACGTACACCTTTCTTTTCTTTGAGGAACGAGGCATGAACTGTTGTGTTCATACGTCATAATCTCTCTCTTTTCTGCTCTCTTAGCAAAACATGTAATCATCCCCATTATCATTCTGTAGGCTCTTTGTCGTGACAGCTGATGGAGAAAACCCAATATGATGAATTTGACCCTGAAGTAAACTAACCCGAACTCGTGACTTAAACTTGCACATATGTAACAAAGAGCGGTGCCGAGAATTCATGCTCCATTGAATCTCTTAAGTACTCTATACTCTTCAACCAACCAACCATCAAGTAATAGACGTACATTACCTCTTGAAAATCCACAATTGAATGTGACACTGAGCACTACAATGTAACTCCTTAAAGTGATAGTTATTTTGTGGTGGTATGAGCCCAATTCCCCCAAGTGGTAAAAGAAAAAGTAAAAGACACCCAACAATAACTAGATTTCCAAGTCTTCGTTTTTGATAATAAGCTCGAACAAGGATCATGAAGAATCTTCATCCATCCATCCCCGATACCTTCAGATACTAAGTACACTTGCCCGTGATAATTCACTTCAACCTCAAATAAATAATACTGAATTAACGTCGTTGTCACATCTTGTTAAAAGCTCAAATCTAGCCTCCTTTGATCTTAAAAGTGAACTTTGATAATGGTTTCATCCCGACCATGGTTAAAAGCACATAACCCCGTAAAACCACGTAATAACCAAACTGCCATGACGAATATCCAAACACACATCCAATTCATGAAGTACACCCTTTTATCTCTTCTTCAAAACAGAAACCGTAGCACCAGCATCAAATAAGATCCCGAAATACACTTTCCTTTCTCTAAGATGGTTCCATCATTACGGGATTTTACAATTCTATGGTTTAAACCGAGAAATAGTTTCTTTCACGGGATTTTACAAAACCAAGAATAAACCGTACGATAGATCCGGAAATGCACTTTACAATTACCAGGATGTTTCCACTGTCACGGGATTTTACAAGTCTATGATTTAAACCGAGAAATAGATTCTTTCGCGGGATTTTACAAAATCAAGACAAAACCGTAAACAATGTCAGCTTGAATGTGTTGTGACAATTTTGGTTCCAGTGAATATCTGTTTTAGGGGAACATGCAGCGGTTCATCAACGGTCCATTATCCAACATCATCAACCATCCAATCAACACTTTGGTAAACACACCATTCTCATATTCTGACGGCTATTGTAGTGACCACATTTGAGAAGTAAACCCGATATGTCAAACTTGAACATGAAGTGAACGTCCCCAGATTTGTTACTTAAACTTGTACAAAACCTTGTGAAGAAGAAACGGTGTACCCAATGTACAAAACCTCTTGACATTCTCAACTGAGTGAGACACCGAAGTGATAGTTACAATTTGGCTCGAGAAAGAATCACAAAAGTAACTAAATAGCCAAGTCTTTATCACACTCTTTAAAAGCCCAAACAAGTCATCTTCGCGGAATGGTAGAAAAAAGAAGACGAAATAAGTGAACGCGCCCGGAAAACCTCACTTCAACTCCAAATAAGAGATACTGTCCAAACAACCCCGTAATCAACTTTGTTGAACCATCAATTCAAGCCGAGACATAATATACTCCGTGAAAATGTTTTAACCAAAGTATCAAACCCCATAGCAAAACAAATCCCATCATCATACCCAGTCTTATCATCGAATCTCATTATCCCCAATAATCATCCGATCAGAAATCCATTAAGCCCAGTCTAATCCAAATCAAACATCGGTCCACTTGATTTATATTCAGTCCAGATAAATTAATTTTAAGCACAAGTAAAATATAAACACAAGAGTCCCGTAATCAATATCCGTACAAAAATCCAGACGCCATCTTTATCTCAAAACTAAGCGCAAGCCGTGATCTGATGAATCTTTCCGGGAAAATAAGCCATACCAAAAATACCATACTCATCAAATATTATCAAAGATTGTATCCAAGATTTTAACAAATTTGGATAACAATTATACCACAATGCTCTACGATCCAACATCATGTACAATAGCCTTTAATTATCAAACGTATGGCCCAGTCCATGTCAATTTCGTGTCTAGCATATCTCTTCAGAATTTCAGGATATTCAACCAATACATCATTTGGCCCATTAATACCAACACCCTTGTCCGGCCCATTAAACCATACTAGTACCCGATCCATTAAACACATTCTCACCCTAAATTTACGGGTATTATAAAAGACTGTAAATACTCACACTTTACCCTAAAAGTACTCTCACCAAACCCTAACTCATATTCAGTCCGCCTCCCACTTCTCGACTTAACAAACGGATCTCTTCTAAATCATATTTCACCAATCCTAAGAGCAAGCTACAAATCACATCAACTAGATCACGATTATTTCATACAAACCCTAATAAGTCGTCCTCCTTTTGCACATCAAGACTTGCACATTAATTCGATTGGACCATGCCACAGGGATGGCGTGATACATGTGTCTTAGTTACAAGATCTAACCAAGGGACTCGCCACAGAGATGGCTTGAAGTCTTGATGACAGCCACGATATTACACACAACGAATCAAGGTAGGTTTTTTTTTTTTAATCTTTGTTGTGACTAGATTGAACGAACGTTTGGCATGGAGATGACTTCATAGTTATATTCCTTGTCATTAAGTTTCGGATAATAAAGAGAATCAAGCTTCTTATAGGATCTGTGATGATATATTGTATCGTGTTTCATTGACCCTCTAAAGTCATGATAATTATCCATTTGAGAAACACGGAATATAATTCTGAGATCTTTGGTTGACATTCTTTTCGGTTTCCATTTTGATTTCTGGATCTGTGATGTAATCTTCATGTGTGTATAGATCATGTATGGTCTAAGTGTTTTGAGAACCACACACAAACAGAAGTGAAACTGAGATCGATTAATGTTTGAGTCAGAATCGGATTAATGTTTTTACTGAAGATGTAGATAGATTTGAGACATGGGTTTAGATTGAGTCGAGATATTGGACCGATGATGGTTGTAGACCTGAGGTGTTGTTGATTTAGGTATAAGGTTTTGAGGTCATGATTTATGGCTGTTGATATGTTGGTGATGACAGTGGTCAAACGTAATACTCTTGTTCATCCTTCTTTCTGTCTAAGTCGCTACCTTTTTGACAAGTCGCTAGCCTTGTTTATTCCAATTCGCTAGCCAAGTCGCTAAGCCAACTCGCTAGCCAAGTCGCTAAGCCAACTCGCTAGCCAAGTTGCTAGCCAAGTCGCTAAGCAACTCGCTAAGCTAACTCGCTACGACTTGTTAAATAACAAGTCGCTAGGTCTTTAAGGTTGTGCCAAGTCGCTAGCGATATTTGTGACATTTTCTGATGAGTTTTCCGATCATTTTCATAGTTACCCAGAAAAACTGCATAAAAACTGCATCTTTTGACAGGTTTGACCACATATTTTATCGTTAAAGACCATTAGCATACATTAGTACCAAAAAGTCTAAAAAGAATGAAAATACTAATATCACTTTTTGGACAATAAGATGACACAAAGACAGATATTGTTCATGAGAAAGGACCAAGACTTATTATTTGACCAAACTATATAATGATTCTTTACTTTAAAAATAATGTAAAAACATTTTCGAACCAAAAATGATGTAAAAACAGTTAACACGAAAATTAAACACCACAATAAATCATCAAAACACGATAACCTGGCTCTGATACCAATTGTAGGATCATTATTTTTGTGTTTGGTGATTCGGGTGGTCTTGGGAGATCAAAATACCTGTTAGCCATTAGAGAGAGAAAGTTAGAGAGTTGGGTGTTTACTTGGTAGAGAGTTACTTCACAAAAAATGTAGAATATTAGATTGAAAGCACCACCCCTTCCATGGATGGAAGGGGTATTTATAGTTACAAATACACGACCTCCTATCGGCCTGTGGATCAGGGATACAGTGGGTAAAGACCCGTCCTTCCTCCACGGTGTTGCACTACGCTAAACTAAACTAATAACTAACTAATAAACTGATAAATAACGTAACTAACGACAAGTCTACGAGCTAACTTAAGCTAGATAACATTTGAGGTGACCGACTCTTCACTATGGAATTTTCTAATTCCTAACAAACATGTTTTTGTTTTTTTGACTTTATAAGTCAGAAGTTGTTATTCCAAACACCCCCTAAACTGCGTATGTTGACTAGATTTTAAGAATTTATGTTGTCTTTACTCCTATCTACTTGTTCAACAACCATAACTCCCATCTACTTATATAATACATCTTAACTCATCAATTCTTTATCATACCAACATATTATCACCATGGATGCAGAAAATGGTTGTCAAATGGTATGCATTGACTGTTGGGTTGAAAGTGAAAACAGGGTTGGATTGACCTTTTTTGCAAGACGTCCACCTTATAGAGATTTCATGTGGTATGTTTGTCCACTGTGCCGTGAGATAAGGAGAAACACATTTTATACTAGTAGAGATGGTGTTACAAGGGAAAACACAACCACAAGAGAGTGGTGGATATGTGATGGGTCTACATATTTCTGCACCTACTAGTGTTTGTGCTTACTTGGGCAGTGATTAAGAAGAAAGTGAACCACCTACAGCTGAAATAACAAGTGGAGAGCGCCCAAGCCAAACACCACGTGAAGCACCTGCAACTGAAATACCAAATGGAGAACGCCCAAGACAAACACCACTTGAACCAACTGCAACTGACAGACCAAATGGATCACCTACTAGTCATTTAACGCAGTGAATTACCTGCAAGAAATGCTATGTTATCTTTCAGTGTAAATGTAACTTAACTGATATGTGTGTGCTTCTTTTGTTATAAGAATTGAATTTTGGTTACAATTTGAATCTATTGACTTTATAAGTCAAACAAATGAGATTTTAAAGACTAACAATTCGGTGTGGTTCCTCTAATATTTTGGTTTATGTTGACATTATAAGTCAAAATGGGGTTTCCCAAACACCCACCTAAACTGCATAAGCAACTGCAAACTACAAAAACAAAAAAAGAAATCCAAAATATACATACACACCACCTAATTACACCATATCAAGCAAAATATACATGTTAACAAGTATCGTTTTCAGTAACCATCATCAGCCAAAAAATATACACCTTCATTACATCAACAACTAAAAATAACTTGAGGTCCTTAGGGGGAGGCACATACCACTACTTCCTATTTGTGCTGGAGCATCCCACAGCCGCTACAAGACTAAGTACAACATTGGGAGCGAAAGCCTTGGAAGCTTGGGAAGTGGAACCTTTCAAAGTAGTAGTCTTAGAAGACATGATCCCACACTCATCATCAGATGTGTATGAAATAATGATGACGTCAACTTCATTTCCTTTCACGTTAGTATCTGGAAAGATAGACAAAACAGAAAGAAATCAGAGTTCACTCATTACAACTTTCTTAACTTGCAAACACTAACTCTAACCTTTCTCAGACTCCTTATTCCCATATTTTTCCCACAAGTCTTCAAGTATCACATCAACAATGTCATCTCCTATATCCAACTTATTCCCATAAGTAGCCATGACATACTCAATCATATCGTCAGATACCTTTAGCTTGCTATAATCCCTTTTATTGGCAGATTATGACACTGCTCGGATTTCTGTAAAATAAAATAGAGTTATTTATGCTCATCCCTTAAAATGCCAATCACACAAATACAAAAAAACTCGACTAACCTTTCATCACTTCAGCTTCTTTCGCAAATCTGCATAAATCTTCAAACATTTCATCAGACATTTCATCTTCTTGTAACCAAGTATCCTCATATTTTGCCTTCACATATTTTACCATCTCATCAGCATTCTGCTGTAAAAGTAAGGTCCTTGTCTGCCATTGTTAAAGTGTGTGTGAGGGTTGTGTGACGAGGGAGGGAAACGATCAAGATGGTATATGGAAGCTTTTCTCAGAATTAACTAAGGTGTGGTATAAATGTGTATGGACTATAATACCCTCGACTAACTAACATAAATTAGATGTTGACCTCGGCGTTAGTGGTCAAGGGACGAGTTTGGCATATAAAGCCCATGTTTTGGACCTTCAGCGATGATAACGCCCAAGTTTATCCCATCGCGATGAGCATGAACAAGTTTAGGGACCAACGGTGTATTTTAGTCCTTTTATAATGATAATAGTGTTTTGTTTAAATCTTTAATCTCTTTTCATCATACACATAATTACTTGTCAATAAGTTAATAAATAGGTTGAGCTATATTAAACTATTGTTTAAATAGCCGAAGAGTTTGTTTCTCAATAATAACTCTTATTGTGTGTGAAGTTTTCTAACGAAATGGTTGTGGGTTCAAGTCATGCTTAGGACATGTGAGATAATCTTTTATGTCTATATTCTGAAATAGATAGTTGTCGTTCTAAAAACTAAATAAATTAAAAATATTAATAAAACATTTGGCTTCAATATATGCATAATTACATGTTTAACCTATTCTTTAACCTTTTTCAAACTCATCAGTGAAGATGCTGTTAATTCAAATGTATTCAGTTTCCAACTCAACTCTATGAGTTGGAAAAACAATGCAATTACACTACTTATCTACTTTGTACAGTTTACAGAATGTGCTTAATCAAAGGCGTGCGCAAAATGTTGAGATAATGAACCATATTTTATGACCGGGGCATGAAGAAATAGTTTATGCGCTTACGATATTTAAAGCCAACATTAATGTGTTTTCTCATTAAAAAAAAGTCAACATTAAAATGAACCCAGTTCAAAAGTTTTGTGTTACCGTTCTTTTTAACTTTTGATAACCTACGTCTTGTAACTTTTAGTTTCTGTCCACCTCGAGGTAAAATGCACATGTGATAGAATGATTAGTTCAGTAACAAAATTTCATGTTTGTAATTTCCAAACAATGATGCAACCTCGCCTCTCTGTACGCACCATGCAAAGATAAATCATTAAATTGTATTCGATTCCCCAAATCAGGGATCGCATAATAGATGTCACACCATGCATGCTGGTGTTGTAACGTTATATAGTAACAAGACAAACGTTATATAGTAATAACAAGACACATATGAAAAAGAACACTGTCAATCGCTGGTCTAGCGGAAGCCATGTGAAGAAATTTATATCATAACGAAATATAAGTTCTTCGTTACTCTTGCTGACTTGAAGTAGAGTTTAACCAATGACATATATTTTAATGCTCTTAAAATTTGAAGCCCATGTGCGATTGTATATCTCGTACACCTTCTTATACGGCTCTGAAAAAAAATACAACGATTTAAAAGATTTAGTTGTCATGAATACCATACCTCTAAAATAGTCTTGTAATATTCTAGTGAGTAACAACCTACAGAAAATTATACCAAAATTACTTTAAAAATATCATATTTCGATCAAGATCTCAAAGTTGTTAAGTCACTACAAGATAAATTCCATTTAGTGACTGAAAAAAAGTGTCATAAAAAGCCTAAAATCTGTCACTAATGGCCTTTTGGTCTTCTCCCACTGAAAGAAAAAGAGACACTAATGAAACCATCACTATAAGCCTTTTGTGACACTTAATATCAGTCACAAAAGGTCTATTAGCTTTTGTGTCTGATTGTTATGTGTCAATGTAGGTTTTGAAAGAAACACTTGAACAATATATTAGTGACTAAATTATTCAGTCACTAAAAGACATGAACCATTTTTCCATTTCTACCTGATTTTACCCATTCCCACTGCATTTTTCATTTATATCGAATATTTTACAAACTATAAAACGAATGATTCACATATATGAAACCACAAAGTAACTTTATTGCCAAAAACAAGTTGAAACAACTCAAATTCAACCATTTCTAAAATGTATATGTCTACATATGAGTCAAATGGTTCACATATGACCTTATAAGCAGATGCACAAATGAAATAATACTAAGTAACAATAAGCAGATTCACAAACTTTTTAAACAATCATCTAATCAACCCTTTTAACAACGCAAGAATAGCGAAGGCTCATTGTGATCCTCCTTATGATACGACCAAACTTGAATCATTGCCCCTTATTACACATCTACAAATGACATCTGCAAAAGACATTAAAAAGGGAGATCAAGAAAAGTAAAGTATTAATATATTATCTATCTACCACTGATATATTTCGAGATAAATGTTCATGAAAGCGTCTTCTTGTTGGCCGTGCAGCTGTAAATAGGCCAAGTTTTTCTTCTTATTATCTATCTACCACTAATATATATGTGCTAGTTATTCTACTTGCCTCACCTCATTACGTGTATTGCACTATTGCTCGTTGTTTCTTTTATGCCTCACCTCATTAACCTAATAAGACTTTACAAGTTTATTGTTTCTTGAACCATTATGGGAGACATACTGATTTATTAGCGATGGCCGTTTATCTGATATAACTAGGCTGCAAAATCTATGCTAATCCCTTCAATTAAAAAGAGCAAAATATAGAAAAGAAATGATGAGCCCAACAACAGATATCATTACATCACGAATACTTGCACGAAATGAAAAGCAGAACCTCATTCGTCCTATCTTAATTTCCAACCAATAAAAAAAAGCGTCCTGAAGATTAGAAAGACCTTGTTAGACGTTATGATGGTTTCTCAACCATAAAATAAGGGACTATTTCTTATAATTGTTAGTAATCATACCCAGAATTGTATCTTCACTTGAACGAGATGAACTAGGACAATGTTTATAGGCACTTGCACGAGAGGATGTTGAGTGTTCACCAGGACAATTCATGTCAGCGTTTGAATAAGATATTGTCGATTTTCCACGAGGACAAGCATTAGCATCCTGATATCATTTTACATTAAAATATATCATCATTAACTCAAAACATATCAAATCTCAAAATTACTACCAAACGTGTATATATATTTATAGATGTATGTAAACCATTAAAGATGTTTGAAAGTTTAGATTAGGTACCGTAAAAGAAGCCATAAAAAGAAGCATTTCCTTTTGTTTCTCTTTCAGTTCCTTTACTTCATTTTCAAGTTCATTAACACGAGCCTTTAGTTGTGGTACTTGTGAAGCATTAGATCCTATGCGAATGGCCTACATGTGAATTACTAGTAGCCGTGTTATTTATATTCTTCAATGCATCCTACATGTTCTTAGAAAGTTAAACAAAGTATATGACATGTTTAACAAAAGACTCGATACATACTATAACTTTAGCAACCGGTACACTCGAAATACTTCCATTTTACGTGTATGGCTTATACCGCATAACCCTCCACGTGACGGTCATAAAACAATTATTTAATGGATAAGATCAGATTCATATAGACTTCTCTATAAAAGGTCAATATTAACATAAAATAACAGAATGGTAACATGAAATGAGCAAAAACATAGAATTACAGAAATGGATATTACCAAGTAGCATAGACTCATATATACTTTATGTAAGAAAAAGGAAATGAAATCACCTCATCATGAGTAATTCTAGCAAAAGACTTTGTACCCGTCACATGTGGCTCATTCAACTTTGAACGAAAGGTCTTCTTCGTCTCACTTTCCACCTATCAATGTGGATATTAACAATAACTTGAAATCTTATAACTAGACACATTAAGATCATTTCACATTTTAAGTATCAGTGCACCGAAGCTCTGATCAAACCAATGAGTTACAAGCTCTTTAAAGCATTCTTTATCAACCTTTGGGAAGAAACGATCTCATCAATTGTCGACTTCATCAGACACTTTTTCAGCTCATATCTCCAAGATTTCATTTATTTCCCATGTCGACAAGACCCACGCATCAATTTGCTCTCAGACACGGACTCAAAAAGAAAACTGCTCCTGCAAATGAAGTTTTAGTTATAAAATAATGATATCATTACATCAAGAGAGTCATACCTAACACTAACTCATTTAATATGGATTATAAAAAGTTATAAAATTGATGTTAAGGGTGGTTACCGTCACAATGCTCCATAAGTCTTCTTTCTTGTCTTTAGAAAATTTCCTCCAATCTCCGCAATTTATGGACACATGTTGGGGCATCTTAACCAATCGCCAAAAATTAGTGAGCTCGTTCCTTCATCCCCACAGTTGACCATATCCCATATAGCTTTTTTCTAGTGGGACCTCGAACCCTTTTGGTAACCCTCGCATTTTAAAAGGAGCAACATGATTACACATATTAAGTCACACACTTTATAAATTAAATTTCACTATACAAAAATAAATGTTATATGCACTAAAAATTAAAACCCATCATACACCATAAGTTAAAATGCAATTACACAAGAGCATCATCATACATATACAAGTTACTTAAAGTTAAGCATAAAGAAAAGAAATAAATCAATCACCAACCGACGATTGTGCACTATCGGGGTAGCTTCACTTGAAGTTGTAGCATGGATTTGGTAACAAGTGCAGATACTACACATGCTCCACATAGTTTACCCTTAAGCCTCAACCATTTCACAAAAAACTCAGAACTTATGGAAATATGTCACAACGAAACTTTACAAATGGGGAGAAGTATAGAAACATAAATCATGTGCTATCCAGTAGATATTGTAATATCTCCATGAGAATGTAAGTATACTAAAACGAAACATCTAAGGCATAAAAACTTTACTACTCATTATCTAGTTCAAAAATTATATTGTAACTACTTGAAGTACAATTGACTACTAAGATAAAAATGTTCACCGCCATTGATGGCATGGTTTACAAACTTATTTTGTAAAAGATACTTGAGTACAATTGTTAGACATTTAAATGCATATGTGTTTTAACCAGCCGATACAAACTTATTTTGTAAAAGCAATCAACACTAATCAATCAACGCACATGTTAAGCAACATCTCACCTACTTGATTCATGTACGGTAAGTTCAATACACAAGTGTAGCATAAAGGCAATAGGATCACCTAACCTAACAATAACAATATCAACGCAAGGACCTAATTCTATTCAATATAACTATTTCACACTCTATATTCGATACACACTTATCTACATTTAGGATAATTAAAACATCAAATCGATTGATATAAAGATCTCTCACAATTACTAAAACACATAGCGAATAGTGCATAATTAAAGGCACAATAACTCAGATTCAGATGGCATAAATACAATGCAGTGTACATGACACCAAAATGAGGTTCCTTCTAAGCACGTAAATGATCATAATAATGCTCTTATCTTAGATCTCATGAAGACAAATATATGGCGATCATTGATCCTAATAGCCGTCTACCTAACAAAAAAACTAAATTATCAAGTTAACGTTCTTATCTTAATATATAGATCGCACGTCTCAAAAGGACAATTCTATGTCGGAATCAACTTAAACGTCATTAAAGATAACACATACGTCAAAAGGATCACCTAATTTAATATACGCCTACCGCTAGTTTTGTCAAACGGCATCAACATATAACAAATTAAACTAACAATTCGGAAATCGGAGATTAAACTAACAAATTCCTAAATAAACTCGAATTTCATAACCTAAACACATATATCGATCAGGTATAATAATTCCTAAATAAGCTCGATCAGTTATACAAATTAATCATCAACATGCCGTGAAATCAGAGATTAAACTACAAATTCAGCTCGAAATAAGCTTGAAATAAGCTCGAATTAAGCGATTATTGGATCGGTGTAAATGAAACCCTAATTATAAGCAAAATTAGAGAAATAATACCTTCGGCGACGGTGATATGATCGGAGACGGTGAGATAACGGGAAAAGATGACCGGAGATGGTGAGATGAAGTGTGGCTGGAGATGGTGAAGTGTGTGTTTTGGTGAGATGACGGATTAATGGTGAGATCTATTTTAAAGTCATATTCTATAGTGAAGTGTGTGTTTTGGTGAGATAAGATATGAAGTAGAAAAAAATATATTTTTGAAATGGTAATGTGCCTTGTACGTGAGTTTATCTTTTTTGCTTTGCTTTGCCTACTACTCCGTACTTTTTTTATACCTTTTCTTTACCTTTTTATGGATGGTTTTATTGACTTTTAAACTTCAGTCACAAAACCTTTCCGTCAGTAAATGGCACTTATTTTGTAGTGAGTGAATACCGTAAAAGTATCGAATGTGGTATCATCTATGGTGTTATCATCATCACCTCCTTGTGTATAAGTTCATAGTTTCGAGACTTAACATGTTATTGTGTGGCCTTTAGTCGTCACGTTCTTGCTTCCAAGATTGCGAACTGGAGAATTGGCCATCATCAAAATCCATTTGATGCTATATCAAAGTTCTCATGGCGCTTGGGGCAACGATGCAGCTAATGAGGTAAAAAAAAAAGGTTCTCATGGTGCATTTTCATAATTTTAAAGATTGTATACTTTTGTATTCCTTTTATTGTTAATCTTTTTTGGGGTTTTGCTAACAACAACTGCTAACCAAAACTCATAAAGTTGTGGTTAAGCCTTATCATAGTAGTATACTATGTAAGATAGCATTTATTATTATTTTTATATTTATACATATTTAATTATTATAATTATAAAAATAGACAAATATGAAATATTTGATGTTAATTATTATTAGTTGATTTTCAATTATAAGAGGGTGAGGTATCGTGGCTAAGCCACTTTTCATCATTTGTGTCTCACATGTGCCACATCACTTCAACACACTTACTTAAAAATACCCCCCAATCACAACTAAGGGGAGGGAGTGGTACCCTAGTACCCGAATTGCCACATCACCTCTATCCAATAAAAACCCTCCAACTCAAAACTACCCAATTTTACCCTAACACTACCCGATTTGGAGGGAGTGGTACACTAGTACCACATTTTTTTATTTTTTTAATACATAAAATCACATACAATATTAAAATAAAAACATACCATTTCATTAAAAATAAAAACATTAAATAATACTTAAAAAAACTACAACTTAAAAAACATTACATAAGTTGAAATTAAAACAAGTTGAAACTACATCTTAAAAATTGCAAGCCCATCCGTTTCACGAAAGTTCACGTTTTGGGTAAGAACGAATTCTGCCGGGAAGTGGATCTGCGAATGTGACATGCTCCAAAACTTCATTCTCCGTTGTGTATTCTTGAACTTCGCCCTCGAGTTGTGTAGCCAACAATTGTTTCGCCAATCCATCCTTCGCTGTTTTCTTCCAAATATTTTGTCTTCTTTTGTGTGTAGGAGTTGATTTCATCCGCAACACTTGAGATCGACGAGGAGGATGCACCTTGCTTCTTTTTCGTCTTTCTTGATTCAAGTGGAGGGGTGGGGTCTTCATTCATGTCGGGAATGGTGTTGCTTGCCGATCCATACTCCCCCGACTTCCTTTTTGAAGAATTGCTAGTCGCACCGCCAACATCTTGAAAACATTCTTGCTCCGTCCATTTGTCATGACCTCTGACAACCTCCCACGCCAAGCTATGAGCAAGAAAAACCCTCCAACTCACCTCTATCCAATAAAAACCTACTACCCGAATTGCCACATCACCTCTATCCAATAAAAACCCTCCAACTCAAAACTACCCAATTTTACCCTAACACTACCCGATTTGGAGGGAGTGGTACACTAGTACCACATTTTTTTATTTTTTTAATACATAAAATCACATACAATATTAAAATAAAAACATACCATTTCATTAAAAAATAAAAACATTAAATAATACTTAAAAACTACAACTTAAAAAAACATTACATAAGTTGAAATTAAAAAATTGAAACTACAACTTAAAATTGCAAGCCCATCCGTGTTTCACGCAAGTTCCGCTTTTGGTAAGAACGAATTCCAACATAGCGGGATCATAATGTGATCATGCGACTCCAAAAAAAACTTCATCTCCCGTTGTGTATTCTTGAACTTCGCCCCTCGAGTTGTGTAGCCAACAATTGTTTCGCCAACGCATCCTTCTCGCGTTTTTCTTCCAAATATTGTGTCTTCTTTTGTGTGTAGGAGTTGATTTCATCCATAACACTTGAGATCGACGAGGAGGATGCCGCTTTTTCATCTTTCTTGATTCAAGTGGAGGGGTGGGGTCTTCATTCATGTCGGGAATGGTTGTTGCCGATCCATACTCCCCCGACTTCCTTTTTGAAGAATTGCTAGTCGCACCGCCAACATCTTGAAAACATTCTTGCTCCGTCCATTTGTCGCGACCTCGACAACCTCCACGCCAAGCTATGAGCAAATTGTCTTTCTTTTCTTGTATAGTAATCCAGCCACTTGCCTCACCACGTCAAAGTCGTTGCACCCACTAGCCTTAGCACGTTTCTACATTATATACAAAATAATAAAAGGTATAGCTTAAACAAAATAATGTAATTGTAAATAATAAAGTATAGATTATGTAAAATAAAAAGTATAGCTTGTACCGCTTGGAGGTAGTAGCCGTTGAAAATACCCATGGCCTTGTTCATTGTTTTCCACTTGGTATTCAACGCATGAAAAGTTCCGAAGTCGAACCCAAAATTTCCTTGTAATGCTCGAGAATCCGTTTCCAAAACCGTCGGACTTTTTGTTTGCTAAGACAACACCACATTCGGATATTTGAATCCATGCTTTCGCCAAAGCTCCTCCTTGTGCCGCGACCAAATCCACGGGGCCTCCTCCCGCTGAAGGCTTTGTTCTTCCCTCTCGGATCGACTTCTTGAACGTCCTCATCTTCGTCTTCTTCGTTTGGTAGTTGTTGTGTTTCGGCACGTACTCACGCCTTCGCATTGTTTTCAAACGGGGAGAACTCGCTTGTAGGAGTGATATTGTAGTGTTGTGGATTCATTTGAGGAGGACCCATATTATATTGGTAAATTGATGTGGAGATTGGGGTTGTGGAACGTAAAATTGATTCCGGATATGATTGAGAATAAAATTGGTTTGGAAACTAGTTGTTGGGTCGGTCAACGGGTTGAGACCGACCTTCGCTTTGTGGAAGTTTTTACCTCTTCTTGGATCCATGGTTTTGTGTTTTGAGAGATTAGTTTTTTGAAAAAATGAGTGCTGCGGATTTTGGTTTTAAAGGGATTTTTTAATGTATGACCGTACCCAATCGCAGTCCCCAACGTTCCAAAATTTTGAAAAGTAACACTTTCACTGATCGGGCTTGGAACCCGATTTAGTACCCGAAATGCGCTACCCGATGTACACGGGGTGGTGTTACCGATCGGGTTTGGGTACCCGATCCCCTACCCGATCACCACTCCCTCCCCCTAAGAGTATGGGGTATGGTGGTGAGCTCAAAGCTCTTCATTTGGGCCTCACTTGTGCCACATCACCTCCACATCACTCCAACACACTCACTTAACCCTCAATCACAACTAACTCACTCCTCTTGATTTGGGCCCTACCCACCCTCTTTTTTTTTTCTTTTTTTCTTTTCCATATTTGTCAAACAAAATAAAAATTATTTCATTAAAATAAAACAACTAAACATACCCAGCTTCAAGAAGCAGTGAAGTACCAGGCCACTTAGCCCTTAAAGCAACTTGCACATTTTTGGGTCTTTAAATTCCCGCTACACAAACACCCACAAATAATCATCATCAAAAACATTACCCAAAACCCAGATCGGATCCGGGTCTCCATTGCTCTAATCTTTCTTTATTCTTTTATAAAAAATATTCAAACTTTGATCAAATTTTCACAAGATTGTTGCAAAATAATGAAGACCCATTAAAAAGATTTGATTTTTATTTGTGGGTTTTGAATTTTGGATCAAGATTTTAGGTTTTTGAGTGAAGTGTTTGTAACTAGTAATTGGGTATGTTTCAAAAAGTAGTTTGTCTTCTTCCATGTCGTTGTAACGACGAGATCCCCACCGGCGAAGGTGCCTGGTGTCGTGGCGAGGGGCAAAACGAAGTGGCGAAGGAGCCACGTAGGAAACGGCGAGTTTCAAAACCTTCCATACCCCATGCTCTAACCCAAACCTCTTCATTTGAGCCCCACCCACCCTATTTTCCATATTTTTCTAACACAATAAAATTCATTTCATTTTAATAAAATTACAATACGGGAAAACAACTACAATACGGAAAAACATACGAATAATAAGAAACATACGATAAATAATAAAAACATAAGTAAGAAAAAAAAACCATACGAAACTTAAAAAATACAACATTTTTCGCCTTTTACTTGTTGTATTTTGCTATTAATTCATCTTGTTTCTTTTTTATGATTAATTTTTGCTCTGCAACCCTCAATATCAAGCATGAGAAACTCCAATTTCTACACTCTTGGAGTGACTTTCTTCGCTTATCCTCACCATACACTTCTTTGGCTCGTCTACTCTTTACGTTTATAATCTTGAGCTAAAGCTTCCGCTATAGCATCCCATTGACTCCCCGGTGCTCGCTGGACGACTCCATCGATTTTGATTTTTTGCCGGTCGAGGCTTGCCTGCGGACGAGCTCTTGGATCAAGGCCGAATAATCCGCGAGATTATCTTCATTGATCCCGTCCGGCGCGTCCCATTTGGGATATTGTCTCAAAACCTTCTACGCCGACCATAGTAAATTG
>OU343221.1:251228892-251307367 GCA_910596185.1 Chrysanthemum makinoi
GAGTTCATGTTCTAGAGCTGGAAAATGGAACAATGATTCACATGTTTGTAGATAGAAGATACCCTCTTTCAGTAGAGCTTATGAGGAGGATGCTAGAGCATGGAATGGAAGTTGAAGAAGACAATGAAATTGCTTGTATGGTCATCAATTTGTTTATCAACTGGACTACAATTGCTGATGATGATGAATAACTGGTATGAGTTTTAATTGAATAAATTCTTTTTGAAATATCAGTACTTTATTCAAAGTATTGTGATCAAACAAAGACTTTAATCAAAGTACTGCTTGCTTTTAACCAGATTAAGTGATTTTTGAAAGAAACCTTTTGTTAAGTAACAAGTATTTGGAACAAAGGTTGAATAAAATAAATGGTTTTTGTGATGGTAACATCAATAGGTTATCAATCCACCATGGTTACAAAAGGATTGGCTAATCCATGAGCAAACGGCTCTGGTAAAGATATGACAAATCCGTTTTTAGTTGACAACTTGCTAATAAGTTGTATGGTAATCAACTCACCATATCAGTTAATGTGAAGAGTTGGCTAGCCCACAAGAAAATGGCTTGTGGTAAAGGCTGTGGAAAAACCATTATATGGTAATTAGTTCACCATGATGAAAGAACTAACTAGTCCAGAAGGGTACAACTTTTGGTAAAGACAAATCAAATCTGTTGATAGCTGATGATTTGCTAAAAATCATATGGTTATCAATGTACCATGGTCTTACACACCAAAACATTTGGCTACTCCAGAGTTAATGGCTTTGGTAAAGAGAACTTAAATCCATTAAATTTTCAATGATTCACCTCTCACAAGAGTTAACACACCTGGAAGTGATGAGAATAGTATGCAACTTAAACTGAATTAATGTACAAATTGTCCTATGTTGCTGTGTTGCTGAAAAGATGGAGCTTGCTGGATGATGCTGTAAAAGAATATTTCTAAAGATACTTTGATCAAGCACAGAAACTACAAATATACAATCCAAAGATATAGAAACAATCTGTTCTTAAAGATGAAGCTGATAAAGATAAATTTACAAAGGAACTTGAAGTCAAACATGTAGAATTCAAGTTAGGGGAGGATTGTTGGGATATGAAAGTGCTGAACAGTTAAAGTACTGAAGATTAACAAAGTACTGTAAAAGACAAAGTCTTTGGAAAAAGTGAAAGAGTCAAAGTCTTTGCTAAAGATAAAGTCAAAGTACTGCTAAAGATAAAGTCAAAGTACTGCACACGAAGTCAAAGTACTGCAAGATTAAAGAACTGTTTTATTCGTTTATAGAAAGTCTTGTAATTCTAGAATATTCTATATTAGATTACTTGTCATACAAGGATACAAATTGTAAATCGTTTAGGGTTATCCTTGAGTCTATAAAAGGACCCCTAGATTGATATTAGATATATGCGACATTATTAGAGTTTTAGAGAGAAGTTCGATTTTATTAGAGTTGTTGAAGTATTTGCATAATAAACAGAGTTAGTGTTATTAATAAAATCGTTTAAATTTAAAGTTATTCTTCTTAGCTTTGTTAAGTAAATTCCGCATACTTAATAGAGTTTGCTCAGTGTTTCTTTGTTAATAACTTAGGATTTATCCGAGGTTATTAAACCTTAACAAGCTATTTAAGTTAGTTTGGTTAGAGTACATCGATCCAACATAAAGTTTCAAACTTTTTGTCAAAAACATAAACTTTATCACCAAATAACCTTTAAAGTACAAGAATCTTGAGTTTTAAAGTGTAAAAAATGAGTTTTTAAAGCGTATGAATAAGTATATTACCAAAACCTTTACGCATAGAGGTAAGAACTTCAAAAAACAAAACCTTTCACCCAATTAGATGGCGATTGATACCACTGTTAGGTTCCCATATTTGTAATACAAGTATCAATATAAGAAATAGAGATGAAGGTGATCGGATGAACACAATACACACACACACACTAAGATGATACTGAAAGGATAAGCATAAGTGTAATATGAAAGTGAACAACCAACCATCTAAGGATGGTTTACATTGGTATTTATAGGGGAAGGGACTAGGGCAACACTACAAGTTCCCTTCCTTCCTTATGGGCTTGTGCCAAGGCTTATGAGCTTTCTACATAAGCCTTGCCTTAATTACAAACATAAAAGCCATATTAAGCTAACTATTACATATTGATTACTAACACTTGAAATATGTTTTAGGAGTGATTCCAACATGTACACATGATGCAAGTTTAATAGCACATAATGAGCGTTGATAAAGTATACTTTTTAAAGTTTTTAAAAATATTTTTCTAGATATCCTTATATATAAATAAATAAGAATTACATGAGTCATTGTTATAAGTATGTTGGAATCACTCCTAAACCTTTATTCAAGTGTTAGTTACTCATATGTAATAGTTAGTTTAATTATGGCCTTTATGTTTGTTATTAGCCTTAAGCTTATGTAGAAGGCCCATGAGCTTAGGCCCATGTCCAATAAGGAAAGGATGGGAACTAGGAGTGTTGCCCTAGCTTCCCTCCTATAAATACTCTTGTAAACCTTCATTTGAAGGTTGGTTGTTCAAGTTATTCTCTTCACTCACTCTCTACGCATAACCGCCTTCATCATAACGTGTGTGTGTGTTTGGTTTACTTGTTCAATCGCCTTTTATCTCTTTCTATTAAGCTTGTGATGTAAATCTAGTGACCTAACAGTGGTATCAATCGCCAAATAGTTGGGTTAACACTTCGTTTTTGAAGTTTTTGTTTTCTGGGTCTTACGCAGAAGCGTGGTTACCACTTTGGTTAAGCTTAAAAATTCATTTTTTTACACTTTTTAATCCAAGATTCTTGTACTTTCAACGTTTTAAGGTGTTAAAATACTTGTTTTTGGCAAAAAGTTTCAACCTTTACGTGTGGATCTAAGTTTTTAAGCTTGTTTTTGTTAGGTGGGTGTCGCTCTACGCGTAACCCGCTTTAGGCTTTTGGTTCATCAAGTGTCACACTTTTGTGTTATTTTGGTGATATTGAAGCTATTCCATAACAAAAATCTGGTTTAGAAACAAATTTGGGCAAAATCATTTTTGAGTAAGCGCGTAAGTGAAACCCTAATCTTATGCGTAACTTTATCCGTGGTTTGATCTTCTTTTATGGTTTACTCCGTGGTTTCTTGCTTGGATAAGCTCGAAAACGTCGACTTTAGATATCTTTTGCACTGTGATAGTGTAAAAGATCATTTGATAAAACCTAAACTTACGCATAAGCATAAAGCTTACGCCGAGAAATCCTACGCTAAGATTCATCTTACACCTAAGCCTAGTCTTACGCATAAGGTAATCCTACGCATAAGTTTCTACGCCTAACTTTGTGTCTACGCATAACTTTAGTGCCTTTACCCTACTTACCGTAGCTAAATCTACGCGTAACTAGTGATTGTTAAGCGTAACTTTGGTGTTTTTACGCATAAGTTCTACTTGGTTTCTTGTGATTTCTACGCCTAAGGACACTTCATCAACAAAGGTTCATTCGACTACAAAGATCCATTTTTACCAACACAAGTTTTCAACATGTCACAACCACCATACTCTAATTATTTCCCTTACAACTAACTCCACAACATCAACAATGGAATCAACAACAAGCAATTTATCAACAACAATTTAATCAACAACATACTCCACAACTTGCTGCAATTCCACAACCTCAAATGGTTCAACCACCACCAAGTCTTCAAGTTCAACCCTACACAAATGAATTCAATCAACATCCATCAAGGAACACTATGAAGGAACCCACTTGGTTTGCAAAGATGTGTGAAGCTTTAAGTAGCCAACAATCAATTCATGAGGTGGATCACTTGATAGAACTCCAATGCTCACTCCAGGAAACTACGATCAATGGGTGATAAGGTTCTTTAGATTTTGTGATCCAAAGAAGCCACATGGAAAGTTCTTAAAGAAGGTTATCTTGGAAGGTCCATTTGAGATGCCTAACTGTTGCATCGCATTCGCCGATCCAAATGCTAATCCACCAAGAGATGAAAAATCCAACATTGCTATCTGTTGCCGACTTGAATGCAGAGAACTTCTACACTATGATGCTGATGAACTTGCAATGCAATATATCCTCTTAGGATTACCTAACCCAATTCTTGGAAGTGTTGATGCTCAAAAGACTGCAAAGGAAATGTGGGATCATATTCATCTTCTTATGGAAGGATCTCAGACTCAATCGGGGAGGATTTGGAATCCAAAATTTACTTGGCTTATGAACACTTCATGATTGAACCTCGAGAGACACTAGAGTCTTATCATCATCGTTTTTCAGACATCATCAATGATTTGGATAAACACAACATCATCATGCCAAGAATTGCGTTGAATACTAAGTTCCTGAGTAGTCTTGGTTCTGAATGGGAGAAGTATGTCATTTTTCTCCGTCAAACGAAGAATATGCATCATTCTACATATGGATTGTTGTACGATTACTTGAAGCCTCATGAAAAGGAAGTTGATAGGAAAAGGATTCTCCGTGCTCAAATTGCTCCACCGACACATCCGGAAAATCAACAACTTGCCTTATATGCTCAAACAGCTTATTCTCCTCAAAGAACTCAACCAACTGCTACAATCACACCATATGATCCTTCACGGCCTCAATCTCAACAAACTCAATTGGTTCCATACAACAACAACAATGCTCAAGCACTTGTCAAGATGAGCTAATGAGGAATCGATCCGTTCAAGCATTGCAACAAGTATTTGCTATGATTGCTAATGCCTTTAGCCGTTATACCAACAAATCCAACAACCGTATTCGTTCCTCATCTAATACAAGGAATCAAAACATTGTGAACAATGGACGAGTTGAAGTTCAGAATCGTGGTTATGGTCGCCAGATGGGCGGTGGTCAAGGGTTTAATGTTGTGGGTAGGAATAACAATCGAGCTCAAGTGGTGGAACAGGAAATGCTCAAAATGGGTTGAATGGTCTTCGATGCTACAACTGCAATGAGAAGGGACATCGGGCTAATGCATGCCCAAAGCCTAGGACTAGGGCAGTGCTTATCACAAAGAGGCTCTTCTTTTGGCTCTTAAGGATGAAGGCGGTGGAACTCTCACGGGACAAAGAACGAGCTTTATGGCAAATGCACTCGGATGATGATATGGAGGACTTGCCCAATGCACCGTTATGTTGATGGATAATATGCATGAGTTACACATGAGTGACACAGGCCCAGTATATGACACTGATGGCTTGTCTCGTGTACCGAACAAACCATGTTTATCTCTGATCTCATATCTCCGCCAACATCTGAATCCGGCAAGGCTCGAAATGTTCAAAATGAGTCGTCCACATCTCATTCCGACGATTTTCAACTAGACCCGTAGTTATATTTGACGATCAAGATGACCTTATGGTTTCCTTTGATAATCAAATTGACTCCGTGGTTATACTTGAGGATCTAAGTAATGATCATGTTGTGACTCACGTTGAACACAATCAACTTTTGCCTCATCTTGATTTTGCTCGTTTAATACAAGACCAACAGACCATAGTGGAAAAATGTCATGCCATTAATCGGGACTTGAAAAGCAAAAATGCACTGTTAACCAAGGATTTTGAATGTTTACAAAAGCAACTCAACTTTTTCAAAACTCAAGAAAACGTGAAAACGGTTTTGAAGCAGCCTTTGCCAAATCTCATCAAAACGAAAAATATTTAGAAAGACATATGCGTGATCTAGCCGCTTCGAAGAATGCTTTGTTGTCCGAAATAGAACAACTGAAACATGAACATAAAAACAAATTAACGCTCTCACCTTGGAAAATCAAAAAGCTAAGGCTGAGTTGTTAACTTGTCAAAAAACAGTTCTCTGCATACAAAAAGCATTCAACGAAATGAATAGATGATCATCTTGAAGAAATCATCGGCTTGCAAAACAAACTTAAAGAGTTTAAAAGCATTTGTTTACAAACATGGCGAGTCGGTCAAAGCCATTGAAAAGTTTACTTTAAAACCCAATCCAAATGGATATGGACCGAATCTTGCCGATTACAAACCTAAGCTTTCAACCAAAGCATTCAAACCAAATCCTAAAGTTTCCAAAGGCGAATATAAAATTGATAATTACATATGAGTGTTGTTGAATATCATCGTCAAGAGGAATTAGATGCGTAGACGAGATTCGATCAAAATTAGAAAATGTTGTTTACAACAAACCTTTTAATTATAAAAGCGGTCACTTCGTCACACCAACGATTCTTCTAACACACCAAGGATTATCATAAAACCTCACGAGTCTTCTAATGTTAATCCCAAACCGGATTATGCACAAACTTATGGTCCTTTACCTTCCATCAGTGAAGTAAACTCAAAACCGGAAAATCGCAAAATTCTTCGATATTTTGACCTTTTCATGGCTGACCTCAAAACTTTACAACATGAGATAGAATATCATTCTGAAATCAAAGTTCAACACTTTCAATCGCCTTTGGTGTGAGAACAAAGAGACATTTTTCAGAAAAATCTTTTACCAAATGTTAAAAATTTGAAAAGTTGTGCATTGTCTTGGGAAAGGGACTTTCATAAGGAACTTGGATTGATGAAGGTCGTTTTGAGAAAAGCGAAACATCTATTTCTAATACTAAACGTAAAAGAAAATGTTGAGAAAAGATGTTGATCGACTCTTGGAAGATGTCATCCGTGTTGATGTCCATAATGTTGTGCTATTGAATTCTTTGTCATATGCATTTGATTATATCTCTCCGATCGTTGATTACTGTGGTAAATGTTGAGTACACTGATAATGTGCTTTAGATCGAGTCCTTAAAAGTTGAAAACAAACGATTGTCAAACGAACTTTCAAATGCAATACGCCGTCTTAATTGGTGTCAAAAAGATATTCACGATCAACAACTTGCTTTTCAACACAAAATCGCCTATGGTGCAAAATCTTCTCGATCCTAAAATTGAGAAATTGGATGATCAAAACGTGTCTTTTAAGTGTCAAATCTCAAAATATGAACAAGAACTTGTAAAAGTTAAAAGGAATATGGTGTCATATTTGATTTACTCAAAAGACTCGTGATGAAGCATCAAATGAACTTGATCATTATCTTGCACACACTAAAGAAGTTATGCATTTTGTGGAAATATTCGGTCTGAAAATCAAGATCTGATTCACACTATCTTCAAGTTAAGAGAAATGTTAGGAAAGTATGAACAACTTCCGCCTACCATGATTAAGAGAATAGCCCCAGTAACACTTAGTAATCATGAACCTAGAATCATCACGCCAAATCACAAGTTGCTAAGCGTGCTTCCTTTCTATGAAACAGGAATAGTTGCGTCTTTTCCAAACGTCCGCACTTCACGGCCTAGGAGCACTACATCGAAGAATAGGAAGTTGCGACCTAAGAAAAGATCAATAAAGAATGCTAAAGTAGAAGAACACCCTAGGACTATGAATAAGACTCACGTTGCTTCCACTATAGATATTGGCCGGCACAATGTAATAGAAATAGTGATGTAACGAATGCTAAACTTTTAAGCACTTTTGATATTCAGTCTGATGCACCTTGTGTTATTTGTCGTAAAAGTATGAATTTTGATTGTCATGATAAATGTGTTGCTAAAGCTATCATCTCTCGTTTAAGGAATCCTAAGAACGGGAATACCTCTAGGCCCACTAATCTTTCTAAGTATCAGCTTGGTAGACCGCCCTCTTTAGATTCTAAGAAACGCATTGTTGTCCCTGTAGCTCCAATTTCACCTCCTAGGAATGTAGTACCACCTAGTGCATTCACTAAGACTAAAGCAAATACTAGTTGGAGATGGCGGAAATGGATATATAACACACTAGGATTTAAATGGATACCTAAAGCTATTGATGTGTGTATGTCTACTATAAGTGCTCCGGAACCCTCTAACATTTCGAGTTCCACATCTACTTCTATTCCATCTGTGTCGCCTGTGTGTAATGTAGGTGATACAGATCATTCTCTGGATTGTTGATAGCGGATGTTCCCGACACATGACAGGCAACCTTAAACTGTTATCAAACTTTATTGCGAAGTTCATTGGCACTCGGGTTCGGGAATGATCACTTCGCAGCCTATCATGGGCTCACGGAAGACTATATCAATGGCAACATCGAAATTAGCAGGGTTTATTATGTGGAAGGCCTCGGTCACAACTGCTTTCAAGAGGTCGGCTTTGTGATGGAGATTTAGAATTTGCTTTCAGGGAGAAAACTTGTTTCATTCGTGATCTACAAGGAAATGACCTTATGTCGGCTCGCGTAATTCAAGTCTTTACACTATCTCTATGCAAGACATGGTTGCTTCTTCTCCCATCTTCTTACTTTCAAAGGCAACATCAACAAAATCCTGGCTATGGCACCGCCGTCTCTCACATCTAAACTTTCAAACCATCACCAACCTTGCTCGACACAAACTAGTTGAAGGACTCCCACGATTTCGTATTCTAAAGATCACCTTTGCTCAGCTTGTGAACAAGGCAAAAGCACTCGTGCTCATTTTCCTTCAAAGGTGGAACACGACTCTCAACATGTGCTTCATCTTCTTCACATGGATTTGTGTGGCCCGATGCGTGCAAACGATCAATGGCAAACGCTACATCTTAGTAATTGTTGATGACTATTCACGCTGGACTTGGGTCTACTTTCTTCAAGCAAAGATCAAGCTCCACGATGATCATCACCTTTCTCACGAAAATACAAGTTCAACTACTGGAACACCGTCGACAAATCGAACGAGATAGAGGCAATGAATTTGTTAATCAAACTCTTCGTGAATTTTATGAGAAAGTGGGAATTCAACATCAGACATCTATTGCACGTACCCGAACAAAACGGAATTGTTGAAAGACTAAACCGAACGTTAGTGGAAGCTGCAAGAACAATGTTAATCAATGCTAAACTTCCAGATTACTTATGGGCGAAGGTCGATCATCGCATGCTATACTCAAAACCGTTCTATGATCACAAACGCCACAACAAAACACCTTTTGAGCTTGTCCACAACAGAAAACCGAATCTCAAACACTTTCATGTATTTGGATCTCTTTGCTATCCGAATAATGATCGTGATGACTTTGGAAAGCTCAAAGCCAAAGCTGACATTGGAGTCTTTATAGGATATTGTGATAATTCTAAAGGTTTCTGAATCTGGAATCGTCGAACAAAGGAGGTTATGGAAACGATTCATGCTCATTTTGATGAACTTACGGAATGGCTTCGAGTATAACACTTGAACCCGGACACAACCGCTTAAACTTCCCCAAACCCCATCATCAACAAAGCCCCCGACTTACTCGTCAACAAATGGAAAGGTTATTTGCTCCACTCGTTCGGTGACGATATTGATGAACGTGCTCGGTGTATCCGCTGTTTTCCGCTCGCCAACCCGATAATACTCTTATACCGATACACCGCTACAACAACTACGGTTGAAGAAGCACCACCAGTTGACTCCAACACAGCGGTTGAACAAACCGCTTCCAACAATGATGAACCGGTGATGATGTTCGAATGAAGTACCACCACCTGCAGATTTTGATCCAAATGCGTTCTTTAACCCGTTTGCTAATGAGATCATGCTGCACTGATGTCGCGAATCTTCAACAAGCCATTTGAATCCTCAAAATCTGCACAATGTATACCAACATCAACCCTCCACACATAGATGGACAAAAGACCATCCTCCGACAAATATTATTGGCAACCGAATCAACGGTCGTTACGAGACAACGTCTTCACACGATGCGGTGAACATTGCATTTATGCACTGTTGCCAATCAACCTAAAACATCAAAGACGCAATGACAAAAGACAACTGGATTGAATCCATGCAGAAAGAACTCAACCAATTCAAACGTCTTGAAGTATGGGAACTGGTTGAAAGACCAACAGGGTCTACGTCATTGGTCTCAAATGGATTTGGAAAAACAAATTGGATGTGAAGGAAACGTTATCGAAATAAGTCACGCCTCGGTGGCTAAGGGTTATCGTCCGAGAAGAGGGTATTGACTTTGAAGAATCTTTTGCTCGGTTGCTCGTCTTGAGGTCGTTCGGATATTTCTTGCATTTGCGGCTCATATGAATATCACGGTCTTTAGGATGGATGTCAAAACCGCTTCTCAATGGACAACTTAAAGAAACGGTTTATGTCACCAACCAAGGATTCGTTGATCCTGAGTTCCCTAATCATGTCTATAAATGAACAAAGCTCTGTAAGGTCTCAAACAAGCTCCTCGGGCATGGTATGATAAGCTATCATCTTTCCTCATTGCCAATAATTTCACCAAAGGTTCGGTCGACCCAACTCTTTTCATACAATATCACGGGGAACATATTTTAATTGTTCAAATTTATATGGATGACATCATTTTTGGGTCAACACATAAAAAGTACTCAATCGCTTTTGCAAAACTAATGAAGAAACATTTTGAAATGTCCATGATGGGTGAACTTACGTTCTTTCTAGGACTACAAGTTCATCAATCACCCAGTGGTATTTTCTTGAGTCAGTCCAAATATGCCCTTGAATTACTTACAACAAATTTGGAATGAATTCCTGTGACACCTATGCCACACCAATGGCTCATACCAAGAAGCTAGACGCTGATTTACATGGGAAATTGGTGGACCCTACAAAATACCGTAGTATTATTGGGTCTCTCATGTATCTAACGACCAGCGAGACTGATATTGTCTTTGTCGTATATCTTTGCTCGCTATCGGTCGCGACCAAGCTGAAACCCACCTCTTTAAGGCTAAAAGAATCCTCCGATACATCAAGGGAACCATTAATTTGGGGATCCGGTATCCGAAGGATTACGGTTTTGAACTAATCGCTTTTAGACGCCGACCACGCGGGATGCTTAGACTCACGGAAAAGTACTGGGAGCTTTACAATTTCTTGGTGATAAAGCTGGTGTCATGGCAATCGAAGAAGCGAGGATTGTACATCGCCAGTCCTCAACGAGCGGCGTAATATGTAGCCATGTCAACCTGTTGTGCTCAAGTCATTTGGATGAGAACACAACTCAAAGACTATGGTTACGTATTTGACAAATCCCGATGTCTTTGCGACAATCAGTGCCATTGCGATCTCGTGCAACTCAGTTCAACACTTTCGAAATCAAAGCACATCGATCTTGATATCATTTCATCAAGGATCACGTGGAGCAGTGCTTGTTGAATTATATTTTGTGGAGTGCAGAATACCAATTGGCAGATCTTCTCACCAAAGCCTTGCCTCCCGCTAGGTTTAATGAGTTGGTCCACGGGATTGGTATGAGGTGTTTGACTCAAGAGGAATTGGATGACCTCCTAAAAGCAGTCTTAAAAACCAGTCAAACACCAAAATCTCTTTTGTAAATATTTTTCAAAAACAAAATACAAAAATATAAAACATGATAAAACAACAAAAATATTCTTCTATCTATTTTCTTTCAACATTGCAAGTACATTTCTTACGTCAACACTTTAATCTTTCAAAATTATGTATTTTTCGATCAAGTGTTGAGGGGAGAAAATAAATATTAAGCGTTTCAAAACATCCGTGTACTTGCATGTTATCTATTAAGTTGTTTCTTGTATCAATGGTGGTAAACTTTTTACGTTCAACTGACACTCCGCGGACTAAAATTTATAACCTTTCATTATTTTCTTAAGTCAAGGGGGAGTGTCATCAAGTTTCCTTCTTAAAATCTTTGTTTGATAACCAAAACGGAAGTTAAATGACTTTGGATGAAAAAGGAAAAGGTGGAGGGACCAAAACTGTCAAAACTTTAAAGTCATTTTAATAAAAACACTCCACCTAACATTTCTATTCACATTTATTACTCATAACCTATCTAATCCTACGCATATAATTCGTTCAAGAAATCTGTGTTTTTGATCATCAAAGTGTAAGTGTTTTCATAATCTTAACGTTATTACAAGCAAAGGTTTTGAATTTTATGCAAATCCAACGGCTAAAACGTTAGATATGTGTGATTATGTGTTCTACGCATAAGCGTATGAACACACAATCATTGGTGTGTGTTTGTGGTTAAAAAGATTGTGTCAAACGCGTTCTTTAACATCAATGATACTATTTTATCCTCAAAATAACCCAACACGAATTGATTGGTTTTCAAAATTAGGGTTTATGCGTGGTTTTGGGTATTTTCAAATGTGAAGGTTTTTGGTCAAAAAGATTGTTGTGTGATGATGCTTTTATGATGAATTGATCTTATCTATGCCTTAAAACAACCCCAAAACACTAATTGATGATAAATTAGTAACTAGGGTTTAATGTTCTTAGGTTTGGGTATTTTGATTCACGCTTGAATTAGGTGTTAAAACTTGGTTATTTCACTCTCACAACACCTTAGACTTACGAAAATACTTTGGTGCATATCCTATGGCTAGATGTCATACTGCAAATTTTGAAATTTAGGGTTTTGCTACGGCGTATGACTTTCTACGCCTAACTGTTTGAATGTTTCATGCTATGATCTTTTAAATGAATATACATGTTAATATTGATGATATGATGATTTTATTTCGGGCTTGCTACGCATAAAACTCGAATCAAGGTATTTGTTACTCTCGCGCAAGGATCACCTTACGGCGTGAGACAGTTATGCGTAAGAGAAATCCTTTCACGCGTAACTATTACGCAGCGTAAGGTTCTACAATGGGACTACGGCGTATCTGTGAAGGATATGCGTGCTGTGACTCTACGATAAGGTCTACTCTTACGAGTAAGCCTTACACGCAATATTTTTATACGCCCTACGGCGTAAGCTTTACTTTAATGCATAAGGTCCCTTTACCTACGCTGCAACATTTCTTACGCGCGTAAGTTAAGATCCTACGCATAAGCTTCGCTCACTGCGTATATATCACTCCTTACTTAACTTTGCCAAATCTACGCCTAAGCCTTGATTGACCTTCGTTTTGAATTGTTACGCGTGCAAACTTGTAAATAAATGAATCATAACGTCACGAATCCAATAATGTCACTAATAAACTTAAATGTTTGATATGTTGTGAAAAATAAGTGATAACATAAACTTTAAAACTTAAAGTTAACTAACTCACGAAACATTACACGGCCATTGGACTATTGAACGTACAAGTGACTTAGGACTCGTAACAATCATTAACACTGTATATTCAATAATTAGACAATAAAACCTTACGTTGACTAACATTATGTCTTTCTGATATGTTGGTTCTTTTGGCTAATGTTATTTGGATCCACGACATGGTGCTCAAATGAATGTGGATGCACCGAGGTTCTCACAATTCTGATATCTTCCTAATGGCTATCCAAGAAAGATTGTAAAGAACAATCTCGGGTTGACTTTGAAACCCTCACATGCTCAGAATCTTCTTGCTTGATCGCTGTGGATATTCTAAGGAATCATCCGTACAGAACATGCTTTCACACTCTGCTACGAGATCTACATACAACAATTCTGGAATTCAATGCAAAGGATCAAAGGTCAAAGTGCGGTGACAAAGTGACGACAATCACAAACAAGTCACCATCACACAGCGGATCTACGGGCTGTTCTCTTATTCCCTGACATCGAGCCAACCGACTTCTATGCCACACCTCTTGAAGAGGCGATTACGCAATTCACGATGGATATTGGATATGATGAAGCTTAAGGAATTATCACTAAGCATTCTCATGTGGAGCTTAAGAACATTCCTCAACGGTGGAGAACCCTCTACATCATCATTACCAAATCGGTCTCACAGTGCGTGATAGTGGTTATAGGCATCCCAAGCTCATGGAACTACAAATCTTCTGGTCATTAATCAACAAAAGGACATCGAAATCGGTGAAGCGCGCTATGGGAAGACATGATGTCATTTCACAAAAACTTGGCTCAAAGATTCCCTATGTGAGAGATACACGAAATTGTTGATCCGAGAGAGCACTTGGACTTCATCCGACATTCCACGAGGCTCAATGACCCGATAATCATGATATGTTGGTGAGCCTACCCTATCGGTCGGAATCAAGGAATCGTCAACAAAGAAACAGGTCCGTCTTTGCTGATCACCTTCCTTGACAAATGAAATCAAAAAGCTTGAAACATACAAAAGGTATCAAGTAGCGATGCAGAAGGCAAAGTTGGTCATCTCGATGAAAAGCCTTAAACACCTACTAGGAGAACGAGAAGAGGAAGTCTTGGAAGTCTTTGCAAGCAGCAGAGAGTCGAGGATGTTTCCCAGAGGAATCCTCCACGAAGGGGAAAGGTTCCGCCAAGGAAAACGTTCCTATTCCCGTATCTAAGCACTGAACCCAGAGAAAGCTAATGGGCGAGGACTCGGAGGCTACTAAATCAGATGAAGAGACTTTCTACTCACGACCAGATCGCAACGGATGACACCTCCGGCAAGAGCTAAACCTCTAAGTCCACCCAGTGACAAAGGAAAAGGAAGACTCGTTACTTGTGCCTTATGAAGAAAGCTGGATGAAGAAGAAGAGCAACTGGATACTTCATACTGGGGAAGAAGTTCAAATTCCTTAGACTCAACACGCGTGGCAAAAGAATTTGCAAAAGAACAAATGGGTGGCCCGGAGGGTCAAGTGGTGCATGCTCAACCTTCACGAGGTCGATGCGGTTAATCAACCCGATAAGGGATGCAGTGCCACCACTTTGGTACAACAATGAACCGATGTCGAAGATACTCTTGAGTATGATTTTGAAGAACGAGTCGAGAAGTTAGAAGGTTAAAGGCGATGAAGAAGCTGCGACCAAAGCCAAAGGCGATGAACAAGCTAAGTCGGCAATGAAGAAGATGTTGAGTATGACACATTTCTTCTAGATAGTCCTGCACGATCAAAGGAAGAAACTTGAACCACCAAGGACGAGTCTCCTCATCTCATCATCATCAGTTCTTCTTCTCACTCTTCACCACCACCATCAAAGAAATCAGCAAATCATCATCCAAATCGGTAAAAGAAGCCACTCCATCTTGGATCTCTCAATCTAAGATTGAATCGTTAAAGCTATTTGTCAAGCGAGTGAGAAAGAAAGATATTCTCTGAAGAAGTTGAATTTCCTCATTGATCGGATAAGCGTATCTTCATGATGAGAATGACAAGATGAAAGTTGAAAGGGAGTATGTCACGAAGCTTATGAAGGATGATCTTCAAGGGAGCATGGACGAGATGATAAAGGATACACTCACAAGTTCTTAATGGAGGTCATTCGAAGCTGACAAAGGAGATGTATACCAGACAACTTTATCAGAATCTCTTACATTTAGCCAAGCAAGCCATGAAATCAACTCCGATGAATTTGAGCATCAATCCGGTTGAAACTACAATCTTCTCAGATGATGAATTAGTAAACCATTGGTAGCGCAAATGTCAACACGCTCTGCAAGTTGCCTCCCATGAAGCTAAAGCTGTTTGAAGCATTCTTTGGAATACCAACTCAAGTCATCATTGAGAGAAGAGGCTAAAGGCCTAAGCGTTCAAGAGATGATGAAGACAAAGATCAAGATAAGGATAAGGAGCCTAAATGCACAAAGAAGTCTGGTGAATCATCTTCGATTCAGTACTCAATGCCGCCTCCACCACAGCGGACTCACCGCTCAACAAAGATCTCCTCCTCCTCTTCTCGATAAACCTCGGAGGATTCAGAACCACCCCCGGACTCGAAAAACCGGTGATCACTTTGAGTATACGGGTGGTGGCGATGAAAATACCATGAGCTAACAACAACCCGCCTCTCCGACAAAGTATAGCGGACTCCTCATCTAGGCCTAAGAAAAGAAGAAGAAGCCCAAGGCGGCGTCCTATCACGGCTAGATGAAGACACCATAGAGGAATTTGAATGGTTTTCTACACTTGTCAATTCCACTCCCTACCTTGAAGAAGGTCAAGATCGGTAGAGCGGTAATACATTTGGAGCATGCAAAGATATTGCAAGATAAATTCCGAGTAAAGAAGATGGCCGAAATGCGAGTTACGGGCGAATCAAAATGAAGCTTTTCAACTGTGGAAAGATAGCTCGAAAGTGCCATCGGAGGTCGAATATCACCGTGAAAACATTGCTCGAGCTATGTCTAACAAAATGGATTGGCTCAACCCGAAGCAAACATCGACTTTACGGCGGGACAACCCTCCATATTACACCGTTGGTCTAAACCACTACCAACGATCGGCAACCAGATCGACCTAGGATCCCATTCATATATTTCTTCAACAAAGACTTGGAATTTCTTCTTCACGGTGGCGATGGTTCAAGGAAATACGCTACATCCGTGACACTTCCATTCCCAGTGACCGAATACTCAAAGCTGCATAGCTATCGAGGAAAGAGCTAATCACTTGTTCTCCAACAAAGTGAAAGCATATGACCGAGATGCAATGTAGGATTCATCATTGGCGGAACGCCCGAAGAATCTACTACGAAGCTGCGAGTGAAGTCTCAACATGCGGTGTTCAATACTAAAAACATCGTTGCCATCAAACACGTTGATCTTTCGTCCAAATGGGACTACACTTATCTCAAGAATATTGTGGTCAAAAGACAAGACGAAGGGATTATGCATTCTCACGAAGCTGACTTTGAGAATTTGTCTATCAACGGCACATCGAAGACATGTACCTTGCCAAAGTCTGGTGCGTTATGAGACAATTCTCCAGCGGTACAAGCGTGAATTCATCAAGTCGGTGCTCATCTTCATCGGGCATAGTTATCAAAGAGCGTGTAGAAGATCTCCGGTGGCGGTTGAATCTTATCGGACCGTGTCAACTTCACTCCACAGCGGCTTGATCTTCCGACATCAACCAACTTTCACAATTTACACTCATCGGCAAACCATTGGCGTCGTTTACGCGGTGAACTTCAAAGAAATTGCTTGATGGCGTCTGAGATCTTCACAAATTTGGAGATCACACTTTGAAGATGGTTGAGGGGCGGATTGGCTTATCGGTTGAAGGATATACATCAAAAAATTGGGTCTCCTAAGCGATGGAATTCTCAGGATCGAAGGGATGTGAAGAGGATCATCACAATGATTGATGAGCGGTTGTATAAAGGGATCGATTCGAGAAGATTGGAAAGCTATGTTGGTGGTGGAGCCGGAGAAACATCATCGGCTTTCAGCGATTCACACTCTGGCGACATCTCGGACTACACGGTACCTTGAAGCTGCTTCTTTCATTATAAATTTGGATGTATGATCTATTATGTCAAATGGCTTGTGCACATATTACGATGTACAACCCGTACTTGTAAATAAAGGACCCTATGTGCGGCTTGATTGCCACAATCCTTATAAAGAGGAAGCTAGCTTCTTACTTTTGAGTAAAACCTATCAAACCTTTCACTTTTTTAAGGTTTTGCTCAAAAGAACAAGTACTTTCCTTATGATTTTCAAAACCTCAACCGTTTATATCACTTGTTGAGGGGGAGTACTTGACTTAAAACTTTGTTCACAAATTGTTCTTAGTGGTCATTCTTCCCATGACACTTTCGAAATGGTCATATTTTATTCTCAACTTTTCAAAAATAACATTTTATATGCCATTTTTGAGGGAGAGAAAATACGTGATAAGAAATATGTTGTGTTTTTGCTATATGAACTCTCGTGTGAAAAGACTTTAACCCAGAATTGTGAGATCTTAGCTGTAGTAACTTCGAAAAGACTTGTCAGGGATGGGTAATAATTTCAAGCTAGTTAGCTAGTGATGTAGCGTGTCTCGCAAAGGTCTTGTCCGAGTAGAATGTACCATTCGAGAAACTCTTGGTAGACATGAACCTTGGCGGGTTTGACAACCTTTCGGGGTTGTCCACACCTTCAAGATAGTTATTAGATTTAGTTGTCACCTAAAAGCTGATAATGCAACTCTTTAACTATGCCACGTAACCATGTCTCGCGGGGGAATGTATATCTTGAGTTGATCAATTCAAAATGTCGGCGCTCTTTCCTCCTTTGTGCTTGATTTGTCAAAACTCTAAAGCACATGTGGAGGGTAGTATTTATGCTAAAAGATAAAACTCTCATAGTGGTTCAAACATGTTTTCATCTACAAACCCTTTGAGAGATTTTCTTGAAAATGGTTTTATGGCAATGGAGTTATAAGGTGATTAAGGTTAGGAATAACGTCCTATGATCCGCCAAAGCGAGGATCTACCCAAGGAAACTACCAATAGTTAGAATTTAGAAGTCCTTAGGTATGATTGTAAAAAGGAGAGAATGAGAATTGGAGAAAGAAGGAGTTGAAGAATTAAAAGAAATGCAAAGAAAAGGGTGAAAAGAAATAGCCCTCAGTTATTCAACTTAGAGGCGACCAGGGTTCAATTCATATGCTCTTGGTTGTCACTAGATGACACGGTATTGAAGATTAAAAGTCGTCATGGACCCGATGGCGCATGCACTAAACCTTCTTAGGCACTCAAGTTTCTCTCAACAGAAGCTTGTTTCATTCTCACGAGAACCCTCGTAAACTATCGGCTTTCTCTTAGAGATTTTTGGTATTGAAGAAGGAGACCCTCTCCCTAGTCTCTTCGGGGAAAACCAAAATGCAAAATTGAGTCTAGAGCCACGAGATTCATCAAAAGATCTCTTAGGTACACTTGACATTTCATCACTTGACATTCAACAATAAGAATTTGAGTGGTACATTATCGAGTCCTTCACAGATCTTAGCAATCTGTCGAGAACATTTATGAGAGGTTCACATTTGTGATCCTCGGTGATTGAATGGAAACTCTGCCGGGGTCAACATCAAATAGCCACACGGCGGCCAGAATAAACTTCGGCCAACTCCCGTGGATTGCGGCAGTGGTCTCAAGCGGTCTGATGCGTGAGGTGATGCTTGGTGTACCTCGGCGACTCATCGAATCGTAGGTGTACCGATTTCATCGTGTTATCTCACTTGTGGGACTCCGTTCGAGGAGCGGCCTTTGTAAATTAGAGTTGTGTTTTCACACTATCTTTGTCAACACTCGAAGTTCAAACTTGTAAGTGCGGAATCCGCTTATTACTAACCGTTTTAATGTTTTGCTTCTTATGGAAGCTCAGGCGGAATGATGCGTCTGATTCTCCACTTGTTTACACCAACAACATCATCAAAGAAGTTCTATCTTAAAGCAACACAAAAGTCGGAATGATTCTTCGTCAAATCAAAGAATCTACAAAGTTAAAGACTTAAAGAACTTCATCGATACAGTAATCCAGCGTAAAAGAGTGTGTGAGCATGTTGGAGAAAAGGCGTGGAGACAACTGAGCGATGAAGCGGACTTGATCGCGGAACAACAACAACATAATATCACTTTCATCACAAAGAACAATGATCAAAGAACAAAGTTAAAGATGGCGTCAAAGCATCTGTTAAAGAAAACTATCTAGCTACACTGGGGAGATGGTTCAAATCAAGGCAATTCTTCTCACAAGAAAGAAGAAGAATGTGAAGGCGTCAAAGCTACTACTACATCAAGCGCCTTCACCGTTTTTTCATCACCAACATTTGAGGGGGAGATTGTTGGAATCACTCCTAAACCATAATCAAGTGTTAGTATTTAATATGTAATAGGTAGCTTAATTATGGCCTTTATGTTTGTTATTAGCCTTAAACTTATGTAGAAGGCCCATGAGCTTAGGCCCATGTCCATTAAGGAAAGGATGGGAACTAGGAGTGTTGCCCTAGCTTCCCTCCTATAAATACTCTTGTAAACCTTCATTTGAAGGTTGGTTGTTCAATTTATTCCTTTCACTCACTCTCTCACGCATAACCGTCTACAGCAGCGTGTGTGTGTGTGTGTGTTTGGATACTTGTTCAATCGCCTCTCTATCTTTCTATTAAGCTTGTGTTGTAAATCTTGTGACCTAACATCAAGTTTAGGGGAGGATTGTTAGGTTTTTGGTTCCTTGGATCAAGAATTATTCTAAGTATTGGAACCACGGACAGTGTTGATGAAACCACGGACAGAAGAAATGGATCCTTACTTTGAAGACAAACCGTGGCTAGTAATATTGGGTAACCACGGGATATTGTAATGCCAACCTTGCTAGTCTTGTAGAGTCGATTTGATATTTTGTATTAGATAAATATGGAAAAGATATTTATCTTGTAGGTTACATATTGTATTATGTAAAGGACTCCTTAGCCTATAAAGGAGGTCTAGGTTAGATTAGATATCATTATGTTTGATATCTAAGGTCGATACACTTCAAGGTTGTAAACCACATCTTTTTTGGATAAGAGTATTCGTATTAATATTGAGGTGTTGAATGTTCATTGTTCTTCTTCTTAAGATTAAGTATTAAATTCCGCGTGATACTTAATAAGTCTTTGTTTAAGTCAGTTTCTATATTAGATCGTTTGCTCAACTGGGATCAACATTGAATTCTTCCTTCATTAGCTTCTCAAATTCTTTGCACATCTCTGTCTTTGTATGTTAGGAATTAGAAAATTCCATACTAAAGAGTCGGTCACCCCAAATATTTTCTAGCATAAGTTAGCTCGTAGACATATCGTTAGTTACGTTATTTCTTTGTTTTATTAGTTAGTTAGTTATTAGTCTATAGTTTAGCATAGTGCAACACCGTGGAGGAAGGGCGGGTCTTTACCACTGTATCCACGATCACGAGGCCGATAGGAGGTATTTGTAAGTATAAATACCCCTTCCATCCATGGAAGGGGTGGTGCTTCTCATTCAATCTAATATTTCCATACTTTTGTAAACCTCTAGCAAGAACACCCTCTCTCTCTCTACTAACTCTCTAACTATGGCAAACATGTATTTTGATCATCCAAGACCACCCGAATCATCAACACAATAATATTTGGATCCTAACAATTGGTATCAGAGACAGGTTGTTGTGTTGTGTTGATTTGTGTGGTCTCGTACCACGATTATTGTGTTTTATTGATGAATGTTGGTTCGAAACTTGGTTTAAAAACTGTTGTTTTATCACTTTTTGGTTGTAAAATTATGTCTTTAACAGTTTTTAAAACAATATTACGTATCGATTTGGTCCAAATAGTCTTGTGGAATATGTACAACATCTGTCGTGTGTCATTTTTCTTGTCCATGTCAGATTTTTAATTCGGTTTTGTGACTTTTGGTACCAACTGTTGTAACATATGGTCTTAAATGGTTTATTATATCTGTGGTCAAAAGGGTCAAACTGATGCAGTGTTATGCGTTTTCTGGGTTTGAAACTAGTCATGCGGTGAGTTTTTGATCAAAGCGGGTCAAACAAGTTTTACGGGTTTTATATTTGGTGGCGGAAGAAGTGAAATACTCATCGGAAAAGTCATATTTCATGCTAGCGACTTGTCACTAACCGGTCAATTCAATGTATCTTTCTTGGCGACTTGTCTTTACAAGTAAATAGCGAGTTGACCTAGCGAGTTGGGTTAGCGAGTTGGGTCATGTATGATAAGCTCTAGCGACTTGACTATTGAGTCAAAAGTCGTAGCGACTTGCTTTGATGAAAAAGGGTAGCGAGTTATGCTAGCGACTTGTGGTTTAAATGGGTTGGCGACTTGTGACTCAAAATAGCTAGCGACTTGAATGTTTAAAGAAGAAGTAGATTTGACCACAACCACAACATCTGTAACCATTTTCCATACCCCTATCCTTGAACCAACATGACACTACATAAGCATAACATGATCTCAGATTTATTCGTGTACTCATAAAGAAATTTCAAGACTATCGAGAGTCTAAACGAAATATTCAATCATCAAGATCTCAAGCAACCTTTCGAATGAAAAACAAATGAAAAACCAATCCATAAGACTCTAATCTCATCAAAGAAACTACATCATGTTTGATCTCGACTTATCATCTCGTGGCGTTCAAAGACTATAAGCGTCTGAGACATCAACTCATCATTGATCATGACCCTTTTCAACATTTACGATCTCGGAAATTTTTTTAAAGTGATTTATGAACATAAATCTAACCTTGAAGGCTAATATCCGCGAATGAATTTAATCTTCTTGATAAGGTTTTGATGTAATTTACAAATTATGTAGCGTTCTTAACATGATTGTTAACACGTTTTGTCATTTATTAGCGTTTCTACACTACAACAAATCAAATCAAGAGACTAGTATGTGCAAATTAATTCCTACAGTGTATCTTGGGTGCAATTTAGATTTGTCTTCATCAAAGCCTCATGTCATCCCTGTGACGAGGTAAATCAAATCATCATCTTAAAGCCATCCTGTGGAATTATGGTATGAGATAATATGTTTGATGATAAGAAGCGTCTTTATAGAGTAGATTTAGTTGAGATCTATTTGTAATATGATAGCGGATTGAGTTGAATTATTTTTAGGGTTTGAGACCTTTGAGATGGGGGCGGATTAGTGTGATTAGGGTTTGTGTATGTGAGAAATTTTAGGGTATGAGTGAGATGTGAAGTGTTTTATACTCCAATTATTTTGGGTTCTGAGGTTTTTGTGGGGCTTGGTATGTGCTATTACCTGTTTGGATCGGATAGATTCTCACAGTTTGGGCTTTGCCATTCATGGGCCGGACTTGAAGTGATATTGAGGGCTGATAACGATTTCTTATGGATCAGATTTTACGGGCCCAGTTAACGTCATTGAATGAGCTATGATATTAAGTTGGTACTTGTCGATTAAAGTCATTTGAAGTTGTATGTGATATTAACGAATGTGTACATGGGCCTGGTATTAAATGGATGATTTGGTGTTAAAGTGACGGTTCACGGATCTATTTATTCGAATATTGCCAAAGCCGGGATGAATAATTGCTTATCTATGCATTCTTATACGTTGTGTTATATCAGGCATTTTCATTGGTTAATATTGAGTGGTGTATCCGTGCACTTTCATGGCCATAGTGTGATGAGATCCAATATTTCTTTATTGGATATTTGTGTCTAAAGTTAGACCAGACATGATGCTAGGAAATTGAGCTAATATTTAATCATCATGGGATGTGGTTTATAATCTGATTGAAGTGACTTGACGATGAGAGTTGTGATAATGAGTTTTAATGACGGGATTTTGTGTAATGATGAGATCTGGTATGATGTTTGAGATTAGTTATGTTATAAAATTTGGTACTTTGGTTTATACATTTTCACGAATATAATGTCACGGCTTAGAATTAATGGTTAAACAAAGTTGACTACGGGGGTTGTTTGGGCCGTATTTCTTATTTGAATTTGAAGTGAGTTTTCGGGCATTTACTTATTCGTCTTCTTTCTTTCTACCCTTCATAAAGATGACTTGTTTTTGCATTCGTTTGTGATTCTTCTGCAAACTAACAAGCGTTGCTTCTATAACCGGTGTCTCACTCTTTTGAAAATGTCAAGAGGTTTTGTACATTGGGTACACCGTTTCTTCTTCACAAGGATTAGTACAAGGTTAAGTAACAAATTTGGGAATTCTACTTCATGATCAAGTTTGGTATATCAGGTTTACTTCTCCATGTGGTCATTACAATAATAGGCAGTGCGTGAATGATGTGTTTACCAAAGTGTTGATTGGATGGTTGATGATGTTGATGTGTGGATATTTGATGAACCGCTGCATGTTCCCTAAGCGATATTCACTGAAACCAAAGATGTCATAACACATTCAAGCCGACATTGTTTACGGTTTTGTCTTGATTTTGTAAAATCCGCGAAAGAACCTATTTCTCGGTTTAAATCATAGACTTGTAAAATCCCGTGACAATGGAAACATCCAGTATTAGTAAAGTGCATTTCGGATCTATCTTACGGTTTATTCTTGGTTTTGTAAAATCCTTGAAAAAACTATTTCTCGGTTTAAACCATAGGTTGTAAAATCCGTAATGATGGAACCATCTTGGAGAAAGAAAGTAATTTGGATCTTACTTGATCTTTGATGCTACGGTTTACGCTTCAAAGGATAAAGGGTGTACTTCATGAATTGGATGTGTGTTTGGGTTTTCTTCATGGCAGTTTGGTTATTACAAGGTTTTACGGGGTTACATGCTTTTAACCATGGTCGGGATGAAACCATTATCATAGTTCACTTAAAAAGTCAAAGGAGGCTAGATTTGAGCTTTTAATCAGAAGATGTGACAACGGCGTTAATTCATTATTATTTATTTGAGGTTGAAGTGAAATATCAAGTGTGTACTTAGTATCTGAAGGTATAGGGGATGGTTGGATGAAGATTCTTCATGATCCTTGTTCGAGCTTATTATCAAAAGCGAAGACTTGGAAATCTAGTTATTGTTGGGTGTCTTTTACCTTTTCTTTTACCACTTGGGGTTGGGCTCATACCACCACAAAATAACTATCACTTTAAGGAGTTACGTTGTAGTGCTTTGTGTCACATTCAATTGTGGATTTTCAAGAGGTAATGTACGTCTTATACTTGATGGTTGGTTGGTTGAAGAGTATAGAGTACTTAGAGATTCAATGGAGCATGAATTCTCGAACCGCAGCTCTTTGTTACATATGTGCAAGTTTAAGTCACGAGTTCGGGTTAGTTTACTTGAGGGTCAAATTCATCATATTGGGTTTTCTCCATCGGTATCACGACAAAGAGCCTCTTGAATGATAATGGGATTGATTACATGTTTTGCTAAGAGATTTGAAAAGAGAGAGATTATGGCGTCTGAACATCGATTCATGCCTCGTTCTCTAAAGAAAAGAAATGTGCGTTTGGTCGCATTATCTTTGAAAGAAGAAATCTTCTTATGGCGTATGAACACAACAGTTCATGCCTCGTTCTCCAAAGAAAGAAAAGTATATGCGTGTGGCTTTTATCTTCGAAAGAAGAGAAATCTTCTAATTATGACCATTCTCATCAACATGCTTCATGCTTTTTCCATGCGCTTTCAATTATCAAGTGAACCGGGCTACCATTGATTGTTTTCTTATTCCACTTGCTCAACTATAATGACGATGGCGACATCATGTGCTAATTTTCTAGGGGAGAAGTGTGAAGAGACTACATTTGGATGATTTCACTTGTTTAATCAAGAATGGCATCTCCGTATGCAATTCTTGAGGGGAGAAGAAGTGTGATAATTCTTCATGGTTGATTGACTTATGAGAATATATGGTCATACGGCTCCTAACTCATGTAAGAACCGAGCTTCTTCTTATCGGATCTTCTTTACATGGAGTTTCTTCTAAAAGTCGTTGGTTGACATCTTCACTCGGATTGATGAGTTTATCGACAAAGTGCTTCGGTTAATGCTTCACGTATACATCAACATGATGATCACGAACAATCTCTCTGTTCTTGTTTGATGTGATTGGTAGTTTGGTGTTACCATCTTGTGTGTCCGTTGCGGCCTGATTGCTGATTTCCTTGATGAACATCTTTATATTCTTGTTTGATTGGGAGGGATTTTAGTTAAGGGGATTTGCAAGATGTAAGTTAATTGGGATGCTTTTGGTGATGTTCTTGTTTTGTGGAGTTGAAGATGTTGAATTTCTATTCCCCAACTGGACAATCTTGAAGAAGGTCGAGTCTACAGTCGGTTCTACATTTTATGCTACATGTTAGAAGACTAAAGACGAGTTGCACTTAACGATCTAAAGACTTCTTCCTATTCAAGGCATTTATCAAAAGGATTGTCGGTTTAGGGGAGAGCACTAATTGGGGAAAAGTGAAATGTTTGATTTAATCCCCAATTAGACTTGCTCACTTACTTCAGCAAGTTGATTCTCACAGATATATCTAAGCTAATGATGTTCTTCTCAACAAATTTCAAGTATTTGGGCTGATAATATGTTGCTGATTCTGAAGCGTCAAAACCAGCAAGGCGGAAGGAGACACACATATAAACACAAAGCGAGTAAACTTGATGAACTTAATTCTTCTAAGTGATTGAAGATATCGCGGGAAGACAAATGTTATTACCGCAGAAAAACTCAAGGTTTGACTCATGGCGAGTAAACTTGATGAACTTAACTCTTCTAAGTGATTGAAGATATCCTGGGAAGACAAATGTCATGACACCGAGAGAATCTCAAGGTTTTACTCATAAAGGCTTTAAGTGTTATTATTCCAACTACGTGGGGAAGAGATGGAAGAGTTAGTTTCTGAAGATAAAAGGGGTACACAAGTGTGTGATGATTTTGATGTTATCACAATCATCATGGGAGAGAGATTGTGTACATTGGGGATGCTCAATTTTGTTACTTGAGGGCTTAATCGGTGATTGGATATAATCACTTATTTCGGAGTTGAAATCCTCAGAGATAGTCCTCCACAGAGATAATCGGTGATTGGCTGCTCTTCAATGTTATCGGTTATTCTCTCTTTGTCATTCGGGTAATTCCGGGTTCTTGAACTTCATACACTTTCTTGAGGGGAGAAAAGTATACATCGGGGTTATTCTTTGGCTATTCGGACTTAATTTACTACTTCGATGGTATAAGTTTCTCTATCTTTGGGTATATGTGTATTCGGGTTCGTGAGTTCTATTCTAAGAGACTGATTGCATCAATGGTCTACTTGGGGAAGTGGTTTCTTGACACCTTTTGGAATGGATTGCTTCAGGACTTGATGGTTATGAAATTTGAGAAGATTATTTATGAGTGGGATGATACGTAGCTGATCTATTTTGATGATATAACCTCGAACGAAGAATCTCGTTTATCGTTCTTAAAAGGAGCAGCGGGATTTATGATAATGGTGTGCTTATCTGTGCACCTGGCTAAGGCAAGCTTGAAATAGAGCTTCGAATCTGCTCATCTAATGGATTTTCGGTTTGGGGGGAAGCTACCAAAGTCTCTCTTTCTCAAAGGCTCATGTTCTATCTTCTATTCTGGAGCCTCGGAAGCTTTGGTGGTGAATGGTTAAGAGATGATGACTTCTATCTTCTACAACGGGGCTGCTCAATATCCTTATCTCGGTACTCGTATCATCATCTTCTTAAACTATATCATCTATTCTATCTTTGTATATATTTATCAGAAAAACAAAATACAAAAATATAAAACCAGCAAAACAAAATAGAAAAATATAAAATCAACAAAAACCCATAAAAATCAGAAATTTAAAAAAATACCAAAAATATGTTTTCTAAAGACATGTCTTCTGGTATCGATAACATCTATGGTCTTAGAAATGTCATTCAATAATGGCACGGGACCATAGATGAAGTTCGAGCAGGAGGTGTAAATATTCCTTTTCAAAACATGTCAAAAACTATGGCTTCTGATTATTTGATGTAACAGCGCTTCAAAAATGGCTTACTTGATTATTTGATCGTAACCAGTGCTAAAACTATGGCTTGCTATTATTTGAGATAGCAACCCGTTCTTCAAGAAAGGAAAGTGCTTGCGCTAAACCATTTATCAAAAATTCGTGCACTTATCCTAAATACTAATTTGAGGAAAGTATGTCGAAGGACTGCTGTTCCTACACAAATGTTTTTCCGTCTAAAATTCTTCAGAAAAATATTTGTTGTATTTCAAAAATGGTGGAAAATGAGTTGCTTGTAAATCAATCAGTTTCAGAGTTTTTAAGTAAATTGAAAACTCAATCGATGACTTCAACGCTTTTAAACTTTTCAGAAAAATAAGTCATTGATTGAGGGGGAGAATGTTTTCAAATTTATATCATCTAACGGACTTTCTTAATTATCCTACGCGCTTAATTAAAAATATAATTGCCTATGTTGAAGGACTAGGTTTCTAGGATGTGATTGTTAGGATTAGATGATTAGAGTTTGATGAACACATAATCCCATACTTTATATGATCTGATTGATATGTTGCATTGACTTTTATTAGTCGATTGTTGTTTGGGTGATGTCGACCACCATATATTTGTTTGTGTGTTCACTAACATATGCAGGTATATTGGTATAAAAGAATGTTCCGATCCGGATCCCACAATTGAAGATGATTGGATGCCGAAAGGAAAGGGTAACTATATCTTGGGTTGACAAATGAAGAAACGAAGCTTAATTGGACTTCTATGGAGAGTTGGCATAAATGCAGCGTAAGAGGTCACTGCATCGAGATGGTTTTCTTCTAAGAGATTGAAGAAACGGAGCTTAATTTGACCTCAGTTGGCATTCAAAATGCAGCGTAAGAAGAAGTCTCCTTGCATCGCAGATGGTTTTCTTCCAAACCCTACAGCAACAACAACGAAAGCTTCTCAACCACTAACGTATCTTTGTGCAGGATATCATTTTTAAACAATTTTGAAAAAAAAATTTTTTTTGATTAAATTGTTTTGAAAATGGAAAATATTGTTTTGAAAATAAATTGAACTAAATTTTGAAAATCACCGGACTTCTTTTTATCAAAACCTAAGTCACTCAACTATTGACTTCTGTCATGGTTTGAGGGGGAGAGTGATTTAAAATAAAATATTTTCAAATGATATTTCTTCACAAAAGTTCGATTTGCGTTAAAATGTGGTGTTCTAAAGATTTAATGTTATGTCATGGTATGATTTTCTTTAAAACTCAAAGATCTCACAAAATGAAATTTTTTCTGTTCTTGTTTGATTGTGAAATTGTTTTATTTTACTTAAAGGTCTCTTAAAATAATCATACCTGACACTAACAATCTTTAATGTCTTAAAATGGTCCTTATCTGTCATTTTTCAAAATTAAATCAAGCCACGTCTTTCCCCAAAATCTTTTAAATGATTTAAATCAATTGGGATCACAAATCTCAAAAGGTTTGAAATTTTGATCGGGGTAGAGATCATGATTTAAATCTCTTATCTGTTTAAAAGGAATTGGTTTTAGTCCTTTAAAGGCACTCCTGCCTCCATGTGCCAAGCGATTTCATACACAATGCACATGTTGAGGAGGAGGATTTATCCAAAACATGATGAGTATTTAAACCAGGCCACATATTCTCCCATGTTTTCTAAACCGTATTAAATCACTTGGGATCCAAAATCTCAAAGGGTTTGATATTTTTGATCGGGAGAGAATTTGTGATTTAATAATGAAATTTGATAAAAGTTGATCGTTTTGATTCAATTGTGCAGGCTGCTCTCTCGTATGTGCTAAATGCTTTCGAATCTCGAAGCACATATTGAGGGGGAGCAAATACACTATCGAGGTACGAAAGATTTTTAAAATTTATAAAGTACCTTGATTGAGTTTTCAAATGGTTTTATTAATGGATTTTGTGATCGTGGATGTGCTTCAAAAGAACTCTTGCCTCTATGTGATAAAATTATTTTAAATATCCTATGCACATATTGAGGGGGAGAATTTTACCAAAGAAATTCAAATGGCTTTTTCTATGGAAATTGTGATCAAGAAATTATTTCAAATAAATTATTTCAAAGAACTCTTGCCTCCATGTGCCAAACAATTTTAAATCATATGCACATGTTGAGGGGAGCATTTCTAAAATGATCAAAACTATTAAGGTACAAAATGCTTTGATCTCGTATCACAAGTACCTTGATTGTTTTCCAAATGATTTTTCAATTGGTTTCAAGGAAGAATGAACTGTACCAAAAGACCGACCATTTTACTTTATGTATGGAGTTATAAGGATGGTTAGGTTAGGTATTAGTTCCACCGATCCGCCCGAACGGGTGATCTTCCGGGGACAATCCACTAGATAGTGTAGAGTCCTTAGGAATGTTGAAAAAGGAGAAAAATGAGAATATGGGAAGAGTCTTGACTGAGACAGAGCTAGATCTGGAATATACCCAACAAGGTTCTAGTTATGAAGTCTCGGTAAGCACTGAAGGGGTTGAAGAATGAAAAAGAAATAAATGAGAAAAGGGTGAAAAGAAATAGCCCTCCAATAATTCAACCTTAGGCAAACGAAACCGGTTCAATACATATGCTAATGGTGTTTACTAAGGTAACACTGGTATTGAAGACAAGACATCATGGACCCAGTGATGCACTGCGCTACAACTTCCCAAGCTACTCAAGTTCCTCTTAAAAGGGCTTGTTTCATTCTCACGGGGAACCGACATAATCTATCGACTTTCTCTTAGAGATTGTTGATATTGAAGAAGGAGACCCTCTCCCTAGTCTCCGACACAGGAACCAAATGTGCACGATTGAGTCTAGAGCCAAGAGATCATCCACAATATCTCATTAGGACACAAAATTAATGAAGACTTGCTGTTTCACACAATGTGGAAAGTAAGTATATATATTAAGAGTCCTACGCATTATCCTTGTGGTAATTGCCAGAACATCCGAGTGATATGTGACAATATTCACGATGAAGATGGAAAGCCTTCTAGAGCCAACATCAAACAAGCTCTTGGTAGGTGACATGTGAGATCTTTTCTAAAGATCAAACTTGTGACAACTGGATAGAAACGATGGGGCGATTCATTCGTGAATCACCTTGGTCGAGATTGGAATTGACGATTACTTTTGGAAAAACAATTCGATGTGCAAACCTTCTTTTCTCTAGCACGTCGAATGTGTACTTATGTTTTCAAACACAAAAAGTATCTCGGATTGAAAAAATACTTTTGGAAAAACCGTTCGATGTGCAAATCTCTTCTTTTCTCTAGCACGTCGAATGTGTACTATTTTCAAATACAAAAAGTGTTTTGATTGAAAATTGATCTTTCTCATAAAACCTTCGTCGTATTGCAAAACTCTTTCTTCTAAGCAATACGCGATTGTTTTTAAATCATTTTTCATCAATCAGTGAATCTCAATTCGTTGGTTCACTCACTCCGTGTTGTCTTCTTTGAGGCGTTCCGGTTTGAGAACGGCTAGAAACAGTGCGAAACCTGTCAAGGAGATTCTTAGGAATCCTACACGATCACAGGCGTACTTGTCTTGATCAGCGAGGAACCGTGGGCCGTGTACCTCAATTCAGCGAAAGTGATCAAAGACACTTTCGTTTGTTTTATTGCTAACTGTTGTTTGCGGGTACATTTGGGCGGTTGCGGTGATCGAATTGAGGAGTCAATCCAAAGCGCATGCTCAACGCATCCACACTTAATCTGAAGAAATCATGACTGGTGCATATCTACATAACCGGCTCGATATTTCTATACTAAGATTACGCTGCTACGCTGCTGCAAATATCATGAGCGATAAAGCTTCCGCTACTCGGATGGAAAGATGTCATGATTCAAAAGTGTGAGCATGTCGGTCCAAAAGTCACAACTTCACATGATGGCAACACAATAAAGGGTGATCGAGATTTACGTGGTGATGATCTCAAAAAAGCTCAAAGATCATCAAAGATGTGGATCAGACCAAAGACCTCCACTAAAAGTACAAATCTATGCGGACTTTGAAGAATCGCTGCTAATGCACAAAGATTGCGGAAATGAAGAATTCAAGTCTCGAGCTCAAGGCTGAAGTTATAATAGAATGCTAGGATTCGAAATGTAAAACATGGGGTGACCTCCCTTAAGGGGAGATTGTTAGGAATTAGAAAATTCCATACTAAAGAGTCGGTCACCCCAAATATTTTCTAGCATAAGTTAGCTCGTAGACATATCGTTAGTTACGTTATTTACTGTTTTATTAGTTAGTTTGTAGCGTAGTATAGCTTAGTGCAACACCGTGGAGGAAGGACGCTGATCCACAGGCCGATAGGAGGTCGTGTATTTGTAAGTATAAATACCCCTTCCATCCATGGAAGGGGTGGTGCTTCTCATTCAATCTAATATTTCCATACTTTTGTAAACCTCTAGCAAGAACACCCTCTCTCTCTCTACTAACTCTCTAACTATGGCAAACATGTATTTTGATCATCCAAGACCACCCGAATCATCAACACAATAATATTTGGATCCTAACATTGTAGATCCAAAAATGATATCATCAACATATACCTAAACTAACAAGATATCATTCTTGTCTTTTTTGATGAACAAAGTTTGATCCACTCTGCCTCTATGAAACCCATTATCAAGAAGATAAGTAGTTAAAGTTTCATACCATTTTCTTGGTGCCTGATGCAAGCCATACAAAGCTTTAACTACCCTGTACACTTTATTAGGATAGTCGGTCTTCAAAGCCGGAGGTTGAGAAACATATACCTCCTCATCAATCTGCCCATATAGAAAAGCACTCTTTACATCCATTTGATAGACTTTAAAGCCCATAAAGGATGCATAGGCTAAGAACGGCCTGATTGCTTCAATTCGTGCAAGTGAGGCAAACACTTCTTCATAGTCAATACCCTCCTCTTGAGTGTATCCTTGAGCCACAAGCCTAGCTTTGTTTCTGATTACAATTCATCTTTCATCCTTCTTGTTTCTTAACACCCATTTAGTACATATTACCTTCTTGCCAGAAGGCAAATCACAAAGCACCCAAACCTTTTGAAGCTTGTATTGGAGCAAATCTTCTTGCATTGCTTCCACCCAACTTTCATCTTCAAGCGCCTTGTAAAAATTCTTTGGCTCCATTTGTGACAGAAAACACATAAAGAGACATTCATTCTTGCCTTCATGAGTCTTGGACTCATATATTTCACTTATGAATCCATGAATATTAGGCAGCCTTGTTTGTCTTCTAGTCTTCACAGGTGAATGGACATCCCCAATCACATTCTTAAGAGGATGTGATTTATGAATAGAAGTGTGGGGAGTCTGAGGAACTGCAATCTCACTTGGAATATTTAAGATTTTAACATCATTGGCTTGAGCTTCCTCTGTAACTGGAGTTTTAATTTCTGGCCTAGCAGTGGAATCTGAATTTCCGCTGCTTTCAGAATTTTCAGCATTCAAGTTGCTACTTCCTTCTTTTCCAAAATCATTAGAAGGTTGAGCATCTCCAGTCTTTGGTATATCATCATTATCTGTATAGTCCCAAAGAGGCAGACTGAATTCATCTTGATCATCTGCATGATCCTTGCTTGGTTCATCATCATCAAGAAATTCTTCTGAACATGCAAAATCAAAATAAGATGTACCTGTAGAGATAGGCACATAATTCATAGTATTGGTTAGAGTATCAAGATCAAACAGCCTTTCTAGACCAGTTCCTTTGAGATTTACTTTGTTTTCCAGGAACTCAACATGCAGATTCTCTTCAATCTTTTGGGTTCTTAAGTTGAATACTCTAAAAGCTTTACTGACCATGGAATACCCAACAAAATACCCTTCATCAGATTTTTCATCAAACTTTCCCAGATAATCTATGGTATTGAGAATAGATACATGACATCCAAATGGTCTCATGAAGTCAAGGATAGGTGGTCTACCCCTAAATAACTCATAAGGTGTCTTGCTCTTTGTTTTACCACTAAAACCATTTTATACATAACATCAGATGTTAAGCGCCATTACCCAAAAGTGATTGGCAATTTTGAATCTGCCAACATGGTTCTAGCAGCCTCTATAAGTGTCATGTTCCTCCTCTCAGCAACACCATTTTGTTGAGGAGTTCTAGCAACACTAAATTCTCTTTTAATACCTTTATCTCTACAAAAATCATCCATAACTCTATTCTTAAATTCTGTCCCATTGTCACACCTGATGATTTTCACTTTCAAATCATATTGGTTTTCTACTTATGTGATAAAGGTATTAAGGATTCCAGTTGTTTCATCCTTTGTATTAAGAAAGAAAACCGCGTAAATCGCTAAAATCATCGATTCACGACAAGACAATACTTTTTAAGATTTAAGCTCCGCTCCGATGTAGGACCAAACAAGTCCATACGTAACATTTGAAGTGGGTGAGCAATAGAGTTAACCAACTTTGACTTGCAAAGCTACGTGTGTTGTTTGCCTTTAAGACAAGCCACACAGGTTTGATCATTCTCAAATCTTTTCTGAGGTAAGCCTCTCACCAAACCATCTTTGACAATCTTATTAATGGTTTTGAAGTTAACATGACCAAGTCTTCTATGCCATAACATAGATTCATCCACTGTGGCCTTTGCAAGCAAGCAAGCATAATCATCTTTAGCAACAATGTTGTTCATATCAAAGCTATATAGGTTGCCTTTTCTAGGAATTTTAAGAAGAATCTGACTTTCATTAGGCATCTTAAAATCCTTAGAGAGAACAAAGCACATATCTTTGGTAAAAAGAACATTGTTCTTCTTGTCACACATTTGTGACACACTAAAAAGATTATACTTAAGCTCTTTTACATAGTACACAGGTTCAAAATCCAAGTTACCAGTTTTAATTACTCCTTTACCATCAACTTTTCCATTAACTCCTCCTCCAAAGCTGACATACTGTCCATCATAATGTTCAAAATCTGAGAGATAGGACTTGTTTCCAGTCATGTGCCTTGAACATCCACTATCTGTGTAGCCTTGATCTGATCTTTTTGTCCTTGGATGTTCCTGCACATAAAAGTAAAGAGTTAGTTTCTTTTGGGGACCCAAGCCATGATTGACTTGGATCTGCCTCGTGTATCAATATAGTTAAATCTATCAAAGGTCATTGATACACCATTGGGATTGGTTAATGAGGTTATTCCTTTAGGTTTCCATTCCCAACGTGCTGAGGCCTTCACAGCATTGCCCATGTCCCCTCTTTTCTTGTTTACAACCCTTGCAGTGGAAACGTTTGAATGAGCAGTGGAAACTGCTGGTTTGTTTTTAGGTACCCACTGTTGGTTATAATGAACCTTTTTATTCTGAAAAGTTCTTTTCCCTTTTTGTGCAGATTTTGCAAAAGTTGTTTTGAATTTTGCACTTGTAATAGGTGACTTAGGGTGAGCAGTGTTAACAGTTTTTGCAGTGGCAAAAGATTTGAGGCCACTTCTTAGTTGAACTGCTCTTGGGATCATGTTGCTATGTTGATTAGGGTACAAATTGTTTTGAAACCTGTTAGACTCCACCCTTTTATTCCCTTGGACTTCCCTTCTCCCAACATGATAGTCACAATAAGCATGTGAATGATCAAAACTAGCACAGATATAGCATGCTTTATTGTACATCACAAAATCACTACCTAGTTGTTGAGATTTAACATGATTCCAACTCCTATGGTTACCTCTAGGAGCTAATGACTTGTTCTTATACATCTCAGCATACCTTACAGTTGATCTAGGTTTATTAGCTTGTTTCCTAGGTTCCTCTGTAACAGTATTAACAACTTTTGGGATAGAAGCCTCTACATTCTTTTTAACATTCTCATCTACAACAGATGAGTCACTAGCACTTTCAAAAACATCAGTTTCATGCTTAACCAGTTCCTCATTTTTCACAAATGTGTCCTTTAAAGGACCATATTCACGTTCAAGGTCCTGAAAATCTTCTAAGCTTGTATGAGCTAAATCTATACCTGGAGGTGATGGAACACCTCTTAGTGGTGGAGGCACTGTATTATAACCCATACCAGACTTAACTTTATTATGTATTTGAGCATTCCAAATTTTATCAATTGACTTAGACTGATGATAACATGTGTCTAAAGTTAAATTGACATTTTCATTTTACTTTTTAAGTTTTTCAAGCTCTTCTTGGTATGCCTCATTCACAGCTGTCTTATGATCTATCTCTCTTCTAAGAAGAATCATATCATCATTATATTTTGACTCATTTTCTCTATAGTGCTCTAGTTGTTTTTCTAATACAGCTATTGCTCTCCTAAGATTTGACACAGCATACAGTAAAACCTTCATACATTAATACTCGATAAATTAATAACCTCGATAAAATTAATAATTTGTCCCGTCCCAACTTGGGACCAATACAAATTTGGACCCCAGTCGATAAAATAATAAGATAATAATTTTTTTGAAACCCCGGTATATATATTAGTCCCAATGAAATTATAAATTAATAATTACTAAGAATTCTATATATATGTATATATGCGTGTGTGTGAGAGAGAGAGAGATATATATATACACTTCAAAATACTAAGATTGTTTAGGAAAAAATGAATCCATAGTCATTTGTTTTTTTGCTGAATTTCAAATATATATTGAGTTTATCTTAAAACCTCTTTGTTGCTCTAAAGAGTTGGTGCGTTGTCTTCTCGTATTGCAACCAAAAGTGTTAATTTTATTTCATAAAGTGTGAATGTGAATTCATAAAATGTTAATTGGAACTTGTTTTTCAAATTTATTTTTCGTCTCTAATGAGTATACATTGTAACTAGCTAGTATATTAGACTTGAAAATTTAATGGCCATACGTAAAACCTCTTTAAATTAATAAATTATTAATTTATCGATATAATAATATCTCGCTAAATTAATAAAATATCTCGGTCCCAACACTATTAATTTATAGAGGTTTTACTGTAATTAGCAGCAAAAAACTTTGTTCTTTGACTATCATAAGATTCATTAAGTCTTTCAACTTCTCTAGCAGCCCTACATGTTTTAGAACAACTTTCAAAGTTTTGTACCTCAGAGTCAGAGAAAGCCATGAGAGCAAATTCAGTAGTCACAAGAGCAGCATCTGAAGGTTCTTCCTCTTGATCATAGGCATGAAACTCCAATCATAGCTCACACCATCAATAGCCAACATTGCCTTTGGTTCTTCCACAGTTGGTTCTTTCTTTTGCTTGTACCAAGTAGATCTGTTGTCCTTGGTCTTTGGTCTTCTACATTCTCTAGCAAAGTGTCCCAACTTGTGGCAGTTAAAGCACTCCACTTTCTTCTTATCAAATCCAGCAGTTTCACCACCATTGATGTGATTAGGCTTGCCAGTCTTCTTGTAGAATTTCCTAGCCCTCATGCTAAGAAGAGCTATTTGCCATTTTATATCCATCTCCTCCAAGTCATCTTCATCAATTTTATCTATGTCTTCATGAGTTAATATAGAGCCATTAACTTGAGTGGAGATAAAATCATAAAAGGTAGGATCTCCAATACTAGCAATCTTCTTCTTTGAACCTGCAGTGGTAACACTAACATTACCAGTGGAAACTGTAGTACCAGCAGTGGCAATATCATCATCACTGTCATCTTCAGAATCATCACTGTCAACAGAGGTTGACATCAAAGCCAAGCTGCTTGAGCTTGTACCAAGTTTCCCAGCCTTCTTCAGTCTTTGTTCAATGAGTTTAAAGTTGTTGTAAAGATCATTGAGCTTCATTGTTTCAATATCTGCTTTTTTTTCCCAGACTGTAACATTAGTTTGAAACTCTGAAGGCAAACTTCTTAGAAACTTCAAATTGAGGTCTTCCTTTTCTACCTCAATGCCAAACACAGTCAGTTGTGTAACAATCTTCTGAAGTTTGGTGAAGATGCTATCAAGTGAGTCATTGCTTGAAGCAGAGAAGTTTTCATAACTTTGCTTCAACAATGTCTTTTGAGTCTTCTTTGTAGCATCATTACCACCAAACACTGAGCAAATCTCTTCAAAAAGTTCTTTTGCAGTCTTGAACTTGCTGAATGCTATGATCTGGTCTCTAGGAAGAGTCATCAGCAACAAACTTCTAGCCTTTAGATCATTCTTCTTCAGTGCTTTTTCAATATTTGTCAGAGGCACAGAAACTGTCACAACATCTGTGTCACCAACCTTTTGAGTACTAGTCACAGGCTTGAAAGAATCACCAATTAAGATGATCTCCCATAGAGCATAATCTTGAATGAGAAAGTATTGCTCAATCAGTATCCTCCACATCTCAAACTCATTAAGTTTGAACTTAGGAAGTCTTGGAGTAGAAGAGTTGGACTGGTTGTTTTTCATATCCATTGAATTGAGTGAGTATGTTAAGCTTATTCATTGAATCTTCTAAATCAAAATATCAGAACCTTCACTCTGATACCACTTGATGGATCTAAACACACGCCTTGTGTTAGTGATATTTTGAGTTATATTACTAAGCACGCGGAATATACTTAGTAATACTTAGAAGATGATTATATGATGTATTGTAAATGAACACAGATTAAACACAAAACTAAGCTCCAATATTATTAATGAATAATACGAGTGATCTTGCTTATCACTAGGGTTACACCTTGAAGCTAATATGAATAATACGTTATATGTATATCTAAGCAATGACCTAGGATCTCCTTTTATAGCACAAGGAGTCCTTTACAAGATAAGTATAAACCTAACAATATAGAATATAAACACAATATTTTCTATACTTATCAATACACGTTTACTTAACAATTATCTAATAGCAATGGTAATATTTGTACTGGCAGTGGGAATGAGTTTCCACTGCTAGTGTATTCTTCAGCAGTGTCAACCACAAGACTATCAGTGGTAACTGTTAGTATTATTCCCAACAAAAACAATACCTGCCATATTGGCATGAACATTTTTCCCATTTCCAACATTATTAACAGAAGTTTATTTAATCAAGGAAAGTAGCTTTGAAATATGTTCATCAGAGAAAGCAGAAGTGGAACTAGATCCAACAGAATTGTTATTGTTAACAAATCTTTTATTAAAATTTTGAGCCCCTTGATTATTACCAGTTCTTTTATTTTTACCAAAATCAGCAGGGTAACCAATGAGCTTAAAGCATTTATCCATAGTATGACCATTAAAACCACAGTGCTCACAAACTAACACAGAACCACCAGCAGTCCTTCTATTATCACTATTCCTAGGGCCATTAGTAGGTCTGAAAGAACCTCCAGAGGTAGCAAGCCTCTGAGAGTTCCCTCTGTTTGGCACACTGGAGTTAAACACAGATGACTGAGACCTTTGGGAAGTCCCAACACCTGAACCAGTGACCACAGACCTATGAGACTCCTCACTAGTAATAACAGCAAAAGCCCCTTTAACATCAGGCAGAGGATCCCTAGATAAAATATTACTTCTGATTTGCATGTAAGAATCATCTAACCCCATTAAGAATTGCATAAGTTTCATTAACTGGTTATGTTTTTTTAAATCCTCAGCAGCATGACAAGTACATCTAGGTAACTGAATTAGAGCATCAAATTGTTTCCACAAAGTGCTCAATCTATTAAAATACTCAGCAATAGAACTACCATTTTGAGATAAAGAGTTAATTTTATGATGCAGATTAAAGGTAACTAAACCATCAACTCTATCAAATGTTTCTTTTAATTCAGTCCACACATCAGAAGCTCTTTTTGAAAAAAATTGCCCCAAGAATAATTCTTCTGATATAGAATTCAAAATCCACCCTAATACCACAGCATTCACCCTATCCCATTGTCTACCTAGAACTTCATTAGTATGAGATCTTACACAAGATCCATCTATAAAACCAATTTTATTCTTTCCTTCTAAGGATAACAACATAGCACAAGACCACACATTATAATTCTCAGTCCCTTTTAGTTTAACAGACACAACAGTTAAGGTGGCAGAGTCATTAGGGTGCAAATGCAAAGGATTACTAAGATCCAATTTACTAATCAAAGTAACATGCTTATCAGCCTCATATTCATCATCAGTATAACCATGAATAGACATAATGAAAACAAAACAGGCAAACACACAAGAAAGGACAAGAAGGTAGTTCCCAAGCTTCCATGCCACACAAGGTGGTAGGTCAAGGGCTTATCACGCAAGATTCAAGCAAAAACACAACCAGATAAAAGCAACAACACTCCAACAACAATCTCAATCACCTCCAACAATCCCAACTCCTACTCCCCGTCAATCTAAACAAGAAATAAGAAGAAAAGAAAGATAAAGAGTGTGAGAGGTGTTACAGTGCACGCAAAATCCAGAAAGCAGCGGAACAAGAACCCTGGTTACAATTCTTGAGACAAGAATCACAACCCACACGATCTCAATCAACCCATAATCACAACCACCAAACCTTAAATTTCAAGATTTAGGGAAAACACCAATAACCACCAAGATTCACCGGAAAAGCCAGTAAACCAATCAAGAACACAACAACCAACCACCAATCGAAGCCAGAGAACAAAACCCCCAAAAAATCTGAAACCCTAATTTTCTGAAAAATTAGGCGTTTTAATAGAACTTGTAAGATTGATCATTTAAAGTAAAAAAAAAACAATTAATCGAGATTAATTGCGTTTTAATCAAACTAATTTGAAAAATCCCCGAAAATTTTTTGAAACCCTAAAAATTTAGAAAACCGATTTTAGAGCAAGATAAGAGACCTTGCTCTGATACCATGTAAAATTTTATAACAAGACTGAAAACAAACTTGAATCTCAATTCAAGCCTCTCTTTATTAATCAACCAAAACCACAACTAGATCAGAAAGATCCTGATCTCAATCAGTACCAATATAACAAACCAAGAACCCACAACTTGCCACTGCTACTCAGGTGCAAGTCTATTGACTAACTTGCCAATAGTTCATACCATCTCTCAATCTCACAATGAATAACAAGAACAGAATCAACAGAATTTTGGTTGAATGCAAGAGAGAACAACTAAGTGTAAAAGTGTGTTTGCGAATGTACAGATATAATCAGAACACTAGCAACTCTTCAGCTTATATAGGCCTTGACCCAGCATTGACTTCATCTTCCAATAATTGTCAACTTTAGCCCTCATACTTCAAGACTTTAGCTAACAGCACCAAAAGATAGAACCAAGCTAAAACACAAAAAACAACAATGACAAAATTAGTCCTTATACATAAATTCCAGGTTGAGAGTTCACATACTTCAACAATATGTTCATGATCTTTTTTGTGTAGGTAGATCATGTACAATGTAAACACGTTCGTTAGACGATACGTTAAGAATTGTATCTGTATATATATTTTTTTTTTCAACCTTTGCTAAGGTTGTTTATGAAAGTTACCAATGTTTGCCCAGAAAAAAAAGTGCCCCTATCAATTATGTTTTACGAGAGCTTGTTAGAATATTTTCTTTTTAACGACATACTTCGTTAACCAACAACTTAATCAACAATCCTCGTAAAATTGCACTGACATATTACAAAGTATCTATATTTCCAGTATGACCTTATGTTTGTGTATTTAGATTTCTTAGCTTTGTGAAGGTCTTCGGGGTCTGTCCCGTTACAGTAAGAGGAGATGGGAGTCCCACCACTAAATATAAAACTTTTTTGTGATTAATAAATTTACCGGATTGAGGTACCGCGCTCCTTCCATAAATCAGCAACCATATTTACCATTAAATTCAAAAAATGTAACATGACGAGTTAAAGAGATCACATTGCATGATAGCTTAAAACATAAAGTTGATATATATCATACTAGCTTATAAACCCGTGATAAATCACGGGTAGCTTATATTAAGTTCGCTGATAAAAAAGAAACTAAAAAGAAAAAAATAAAAAGGTAAAGTTCGCCGATCCTTGCAAAGAAAGTCTACCAATTATAGGAAAAAAACACTTCAAATAGTTGTTTACAATCAATTAGCTAAACAGTTTTAATGTCTAATGAGGAAAGGTACCTAAAGATACGTTTAAAATAAAGATATAACGAAAGAATAATTTAGGATTTGTTGTACACTATATAACTTATTGGTTGACCCATATTTGAAACTTAAATCACACTGGCTTACTTTGAGTTACATTGCTTCAAAGTTGCACAATTGTGCTTCATAACGATGCAATGATGGCACAATTTGTTCATCCTTTTCAACGGATAAACACCGACCATTTTTTATCGATTCACACATGAATAGAGATCAGGCATCATCATACTCTCTTTTGAAGGAAATGGATCTTCTAAGTTGATGATGTAAGCATGATAGAACATCACTTTCTATTCAAGCAATCAAGCTCAAGTATTTGCAATGAATGGCATGGCCTTTTGAAAGTGAAGTGAGGATACCTTGCAAATAAAACCAAAATCATCAGTATAAGTGTATATATGCCATTACAAGACCAAATCATCATCTTCCTCACTGCCTAATTCTACCAAACATCACCTGATACATCTAATTAACAAGATAGAATAACAAAGAAAAAATGCCATTACAACTCTCTCACATATACATTTAATTAGTTGGTTCATGTTCTTTATATTTCTACTTTGAACACAATTTTTATCGCAAATAGATATAAGTACGAGGTTATATTGGTTGTCATGCTAAACAATTTATGGGGTGTCAACCCAACTCAACCCGTTGCAATTGAACCAAACCCGTTTAACGTCATACCAGGCTGCTAAAATTTTAACCTCCAATCATTAGCCACTTACGTGCACCTTACTCATAGTATGAGTTAGCATTTTACAAGCTTCCTTGATCCCAGGGAATGATTTCAACCTGCTGTAAGAAATTCAAAGAAAGTTGTTATGTTTAAAAAATTCCAGTGCTAAAATTATGTAGTTGCCCATAACAAAGTGGCACATTTTGTAAGAACTTGTTAGATACTAAGATTTAGCATAACAAAGTGGCACATTTTGTAAGTTTCAGTTATATTCATAAATAGAACTATTAAGAAATACTATGTAACAAACATTGATAAACATACTTTTAGTTCATTAGCAAACATAAGCATTTTAGTTCACCGACTGCTATGAAAAATTGGTTACATTTTTAACCGGAAATCAATAATTGATCGATCATCAAAACCTAAGTTGTTATGATCAAGGAATTGAAGGACTTGGAGTTTGGCCAATCAAGAAACACACATACAATTTGGTTGTTACTATGATAAGTAGCAATGAAAAGCTTTTCTTTTGCCTTTAAAAGAAAAAATGATAATTAGCAATGAACTAACAAGTTTCAATAATCAGAAGTGTATGTGTGCACTTTGAAACCTTTCAAAGATGAGGCATAATTCAAAATTGGTTTTTCCATGATACCTTGATAGATATTTCTTTGAGGCATTTGATCAAACACTTATGAGCACTTCATCAAGAACCGGTTTTTCACGATGTCTGCAATCATAAACACATAAAATATGAGTAATCAAGATATACAAATAATCACATTATAATTAGATAATATCAACAAAGCAAAAAGAATATATATATCAAATAAGTCATTGGGTTGTAAGTAAACACCTTGATAGTACACAAAACAGAAACAAACACCTAAATTGCGAAATTGAAATGAAGATACAGAAATACAAAAGATATCGAGAATGAAGATCATGTAGACAATACTGAGTTTCAAAATTAATGATATACATGGAAATGATTGGAGTTGATATAGAGGTTTTACAATGTCAACTTTGTATCATTACTTAAAATTGAGAAAACTAAGGAAAGTTTTAAATGAAATTGAAGGAATATGTAACTGATTTCTCTTTGTATTTAAGAATGAGGTGCTTCATTTGACTGGCTTTTACACCTGGCTTTTGTGACATGGAGCTATGTACACATGGCTTTACTTAGCTGTCAAGTTTCAAAAAAACTTTCTTTTATTATATATATAGATATATATATATATATATATATATATATATATATATATATATATATATATATATATATAGGGTAAAGTTAAAATAAAAAGACAAATATCCGTAAAAAGAATAAAAAGATTTTATTTATTTTTTTAAATTCTCCAAAAATTCCAAAAAATTCCACAAGATCGGGTATGTTGGTGCATAAAACTTTTGTGAAAACTTTTTTTATAATTTTGAGTTTTGATACGTTTTTTTTAATGCACAAAAAACGAATTTTGATGCGCAAAAAAATTTTGATGCACAAAATTTTCAACTTGTTTTAATTTGATGCGCAATGTTATTTTAATGAAAAAAGTCAAAAGAAGTTGGGTGCAAAAACCAATTTTTGATGTACAAAAAAACGATTTAATGCGCAAATGTATTTTTTCATAATTTTTTTTCTGAAAAAAATATCCACTTTTAGAAAAAAGTTTTTTACAACTTTTTCATGCACCATCATACCCGATCTTGTGGAATTTTTTGGGATATTTTCGAGAACTTTTTTTGAAAAAAAAATCTTTTTATCTTTTTACGGATATTTGTCTTTTTATTTGATCTTTATCCTATATATATATATATATATATATATATATATATATATAGAATCCGGATCGATTGAGAAGGTTTTTATTTTGAGAAGATTGAGAAGGTTTTCAAAAATGATAGATTTTTAACTTTTATTCATGTTTTTCAAGCGTAAAACTCATTTTAATGTGATTAAAATTCAAAATGTGTAAAAAAAACTTTTGAATCAATATTAAAATTCTCTCGATTTTGCGATATATGTAGAATACTAAATCATCTGTATAAATTTAATGAATCATCATCGTAACTCGATTTTAACAATGATTTGTGAATCAAATTTGTGATTTATAGATGCGATTCACCATAAAATGATGTTTACTTGTGAATCAAATAAAAAAACATGAATCAAATTGCTCAAACGAAGATTTCTCAAAATAAAAACCTTCTCAATGGAACCGGAGCCTATATATATATATATATATATATATATATATATATATATATATATATATATATATATATATATATGGGGATAGCTTGGCTACAATTTTTGTAGCCAATTGGCTACAATCCTTTATTAAAAATACACTAGCAATGATTCAGGGCCCCACAGAAAAGAATCAGGACCCACAAAAATAATCAGGAACCCACATTTTTAGTACAAAATTGTAGCCAATTAGCTACAATTAATTGTAGCTAATATATTCCCTATATATATATATATAGAATATAGATAGATATAGATAGATAGATTTCCAAGCTTGTTGAGTATTTCTAAACAATTAATCCAACAGCTCAATAGTATTGGCCCATTCATTTTTAATGACCTTCATAACAAAATCAGTATCTGATAGAATCAAGTTTGTTTATTGATACTAGATTGATGATCTTTGAATCACCTATGTAACTAGTATAAACTGAGGCAATGACAAACGATAAGCATACATGAGTTTTTAACCCGATTTTAAACATTACTAGATGTACATTAAACATCTCATAATACAACTACCCTTAATTATTGCAGATCCATATTCTGAATTGCACCCAGTTTGCAAGGCACTACATCTTTATAGCCACCAAACCTGTATAGTATACCCATATGCATAACATATGCGATGCATTGTGGTATATATATAATGGCAAGAAAAGAAGGTAAAGGATTAACAAGCACAAAAGGATACAGAACATAATTCTTCAGCAAAAGTATTAAATTCAGTAAGACATTACGACATAACAACAACTTAAGATTCAATACGCATACATGAAATCAAAAGTATGCACTTAAAGAAAGTTTGTGGACAACACTAAACTACCAGTAGCCGAAGTGACAATCTAAACAACCACACTCACGCTTGATTTCCAGCTGAACGTTCATCAACGAGACCCATCCGAAACAATCCATCCTCAACAAAACCATTTCCCACGATCTCCTGACCCTTCTTCACATAGCATCCCTCATCATCAAAGCCCACGCTAAATCCCATCTGCTTAAGCATTTTAACGGATATGCAACACTTCATGATTGCAGGCATATGAAAAACTCTTTCAAGAGTCAAAACCTTACCAGTAGTCAACTGAAGTTTCACCGTTCCATACCCGAGCACGTCAACACGACTTTTGTCTTCCAGAACCACCTCATGACCGGTCGCCGGTTGGTAGTCAACAAACATGTCCCTCGAGTTACAAACATGCATTGTGCAACTAGCAAGCAAGTACCACCCTCGAGCCCTAGCTTTGGTCAACTCTGGGTGTTCATTGCCCATCAACAAGCCTATCTTTTCATGATGCACTACTTTGGCATGTGTGGGTGGTTCTTTCATAAAATCCATCTTATATAAAACGTCATCCTTGTACCCTTTTTGAACGACCACATCACCCTGCTTAATGACACATTGCCCACCCCCAAAAGTAACGCTGAATCCCGAATCATTAGTTTTGTCCGGGCTGACCTTAAGGGACGATATACCAATCCTGGCCACTTCAGCATTAACCTCATGATCACTCATCGCACCTGGATGTTCATAGGCAATCACTTTCCTAACAGGAGGATCTCCCCTTAAGCTCAACCGATACACGCCATTCCCTAAATTATACCCTTTACCTATGACCTCGTGGCTCTTAGTAATGACACCTATCCCATCCACAATAGACGTGATGTATCCAAGATCATCGAGTTTGGCGACAGATACATAGCATTTACTAATTTTGGGTATATGAAGAACATTTGAAAGAGTCAAAACCTTGTCTGTGTCGAATCGAATCACCACTGTACCAATTCCAGCTACATCAAGATGATCATCGTTGTCCAAAATCACCTCGTGATCTCTCATTGGGTTGTAGTCCACAAACATGTCCCTAGAGTAGCAAACATGCTCTGAAGAACCACAATTCAAGTACCAGCCATGAGCCTTGTTGTTGGATCGAGTCCCAAAGCCTATTATTGCCTTAAGCACCATTTTCTCAGTGCTCGTGGCTTTGGAATGTGGCATGTTCATTCTACCTGATTGTTACAAGAAAAATATGAAAATTTAATATTTATATTAGAACTTATGAAACATAAAATAGAAACTTTTACATGAACATTGAATCAATCATGCTCGATGAAAGTAAACAAGATAACAGAAATATAATAGCCACATAATAAAATGCTTGCAAACATGAAAACATTATGACATTTTTCATGTCATTGCATACAAGGCTAACTTATAAGCATCATACAACACAAGACTACAAGCGATTTTTGCCTCTTATTACGTTTTCATTTTCAGAAAGGTTTTACATTCCTTTTTACACTTTGTCTTGTTGATCGACAAATTTTTCACAATTGTCGTTTTTCATTTAAGTCGGAAAGCAATTATTAGATTGGTCCTAGTTAACGACAAACAGACAGCACACCTTGAACGGAAATTAACATAGTTTGAAAAATATTTTGGCTGTTCAATTGTTCGATCCACTCTATATGACAGCCATTATCACATCTGGAGATGCTAAAATCCTTTACAAAAATATGCATGATAATATGAATAGTGAGTATTATTTAACCGTTTCAATCAGCTTACTTTGCCCTTTCAGTAAAAGTAGTCGTGACAATTTTATCAATGCTCTTACCGGACCTCTTGAAAAACAAGCAACTATCGTCCAATTCCCATAATCCAAATGGACCTAATCCTACTGTACGACTCTATTTTTAGTATAATTCCAAATTAACCAAATAATTGGACACTTCCGAATTTCCATATCAAACCCCTCAAATGACTATTTATCATAAACATGAATCGTCAAGGATGCGTGCACTAATAATACACGCACCCCGTCAAAAAAAAAACACACATGTAGCTCGTGTATTAATCTTAGCCCTAAGAACCTTCTTATATCGCTTAACAAGACACATACCAATATATATAATCTCACCACATTACATTAATTTATCAAACAGCCACTAAATGTACGCCTCGTCGCCTCCCCAACTGTATTGTGTAAGTATTCGGTGCCATCAAAATGTAATAGAATTCGCAAACAGGGATCAAAACATAAACTAGAAGAGCTTTAAAGAAACAGAACATCACATCTGTATAAAACAAATTCTTTTAAATCAAAACAAATTTGTCATATTGTAAAGTTCAGAAGCCAATTTGTAAATTTTCAGATCTAGTAGCAGAATCGACAATATGTAAATTTCATATGACAGGAATAATACGTAATAAGCATCAATTGCAAAGCACGAGTACTATCATTTTCAACATCGAATGTAATTCATTAGAAAGTACATAATCTTATCCCTAAGAACCTATGTGCCTCGCTAAACAAGAGACCTGCCTATATATTTCATCTCGACACAACACCTTCATCAAAAGACCGGTACACATAACCTTTAAGAAGTCGTGACAATTTAGCAAGCAAACACCATAACACAATCTTAGCGTTCCTCACATAAAGCATGTTCAGATCTTCTCAATTTCACATGCCACCGCTATAGTCCCATTAATCCTATTCCCACTATAACACTCCACTCATGGTAAAACTTCATATATTCAATTAAACAGTTATATGCTTTTGCATCTTCATAAACTAATTAACTATTAAGACATCTTGGCTACAATTAAATAGCCAATTGGCTACAATTAAAATAGCTAATATATTTCCTTAACTATTTATCATAGTATTAACTATAAAGTATAAACATTTTCAACATCAATATACATAATCTCACCTCAATACATTCATTAAACAACTACCAAATGTACACTTTCCCAACTTTATTCCTTAAATATACAGTACCATAAAAAATGCTATAAAATCCGCAATCCAGAAACATAACATAAACTATACTAATTTTGCCAAACATATATGTTTGGCTAAGAGCTTTTTTGGAGCGCTTAGAATATAATTCTTATTTGGCAATAACGCTAATTAAAGAGTGTTTCACGTTTAGTGTTTTGCTTAGCTTTTACGATATTTTACACTTTATAGTTACGACTACACCTATGTTACCAAGTATTTATATAAAACAAATAGGTACCGCTAAGTGCAACATGCTTGCGGCTAGTTGTAGCTACTAGTTTGATCAAACATATATGGTTGACAAAATTAGTAGCTTCAAGCGGTATTAGTAGCAGTAGCTAGTAGCTACTTGTTTTAAAAAGTGATTGTTAAAAAAAAAAACTTATGTTTAAGCTTATGTTTTATTAGCGCACTTTGAGCTATATATACATTATTATTCCTATGAAATAATAAACATAACATACATATAGCTCAAAGTGGGCTAAGCGCTTAATAAAACATAAGTGGGCTTAAACGTTAACATAAGTCCGTTAACAGTTGGTACCTTACCTAGTTGTAAGTATAACGAGTAAAATAATGTAAAAACTAATTGCTAACGCCAAACTCTTCTTTTATTAGCATTTAATCAAAATCTAAATCCTAAATGGTCCAAAAAGCTTCATAATCGTTACACTTACGCAGTTTATGACGAAATTAACAAATATTATAAAGTTAGGTGACTAATTCATAAAGTTTCAGATCTAGTGACTTAAATGAAAATATCGAATCTACAAGGGGCTAAATAAATAAAATAACAAAATTATTTTTAAAAAAAGGTTTGAGGTCCATAACCGTCAACCTTTCTTCAAAAATGAGGATCATCATGTTGTAATAATAACTAGTCATAAAATTGCTTCAAATATATTTACGATGATGATGACGTCACCGTGACGTGGTGGTTAAACACATCCAACAGTAACTTGTGCTATTTTTATTAACTAATAAAAAATGAAAGAAAGATGCATAAGAATGATTTGAGGTAGAATTGTACCTGTCTTGTGTGAATGCAGCAGCAGAAGATATAAACCCTAGCTTGTTTGAAACGTTGCTTTTCGGGTTATAATGGTGGTGGTATATGATGGTTTTATATTGTGGATGTTTACCTTGTTTTATTACCGTACGCTACTTTTTACTTTTTGGGAAATGTTGTAACTTGTAACTGCAAAAATCGTTAGGCGGTAGCTGGGCGGCCGGGTAAGGCCTAGCGATTAATCGGTTAAGGGATGATTAATCGGATTGGATTTTTTATATATAAAATTATAAAATTTTGAAACTATATGCCCGATTTGGCCTATCTAGCCGATTTTTTTTCGATTTGGCCGATTTTTTCTGATTTTGCCCATTTTTTTTCGATTTTGTCGATTTTTACCCGTAACTGATTTATCCGATTTTTTCTGATTTGGCCGATTAATCGGCCGCCTAGGCCGATTAATCCGATTTTTATCCGATTTTTGTCAGTAACCGATTAATAAGGCCGATTAATGAAAATCAGAACGGCTAATCACCGCCTAGCGATTAATCGGCCGCCTAGGCCGATTTTTGCAACAGAGCTTGTAACTGAGTATATGTTTTTTTACTCCATGTTTTGTTTTGTTTAGGTATGCTTGGCGAATTGGGTTGGAGCTGGAGTTGGAGTCGGAGCTCGAGTTGAGGCTGGCGCTGGGTCTAGGACTTATATTATAAGTCGAAACTGCAATTTGTATTTTCATAAACTTGTTTGGCAAATTCGTTTAGGCTTGAGCTTATTATTGCTAAATTAATAAAAATGACATAATTAAATAAACTTATATTATATGTTTGATATTTTTTGTTGGTAAAAAGCCTAAATTTCCGGCCCCTTTTATTGGGCTAGGGCTTATAGTTTTAAAAGTCTCCATAAGCCTTGACGCTAAAACGAGACTTATTATACAAGCCGGATTATTTTAAAAGTTTAAGCCCTCGTAAGCACCAATAAACCCTCTCCCAAGCACACCCTTAGTGTTTTGAAAATCGAACCAGACAAGCTGGTTGAATTGGATTAAACTAAGACTACTCATAGTGATGACAAACCAAATGGTCGGTCTCCCCATTTAAGACGCGTCCTCACCTCTACTTCGCACAAACCAAACGCGCCCCCAACCTTAGTTTTGAGTGTTCAAATCATTTACCAAAGAAATATGTATGGATTTGTTGCTAACTTGTCATTTCTGAACGAGTGACAAAGCATAACGTCAACAAGAGTTGTACAATTTGATTTCCATTTCCTTTGCCGTCTTCTTTGTTTCAAATATAATTTTTTTCTATCTATGAAAGCATTCAGTTACATACAAGTATAGCGTGAATACATATGTGTAATTGTGTGCCGAATGGGTTCATAATTTTGAAATGAGAGCATAAAATATTGGAAGAACATGTAAAAATGTTACTAGTATTTCTTATTCAGAAAAGAAAGAAAAAAAAATGTTGCTAGTATTACTGTATTATGTAGCAAGACCAAAAGAATACTTTGACAACCATAAATATGTAGTAGAGTACAACTTACTCATGAAATTGGTCAAATCCAAGTCTCATCACCGATAGGCACACAGAAGCTAGCAAAAGGGACAAGTTGCCAAAAGTTTGATAAACTTGGAAGGTGTTATTTACAAAGGTTCCTTCATTTACCCAATTTAGAATAGCCACCATCATCACACGCTATGTCAAGTAAAGAACAAACATTCAAAATCACAAATAAGGCTTGCCTACATGACTATACAAACCTGGAAAAATACAATCCTTTCACAATTTGTTCCTAGAACCAATGTCTAGTAATCTACTACTGTCACAAGTTTTTTTTTTGGGTGCAGATCTACTATCAGAAGTTAAGCCTGTGGAAAAGAATGTAGTAACATTTGCATTTCAAATGCAAAACAAATATCCATTTCCAGTCGAAACTATTAAAACTTTAATTTCCAGATTAGTTGAACAATGATAAATAAACTGGGATAAACTAATAGCATTGTTGGAAACATCATTCCTCTTAGACCTTATTTTCTTGAAATTATTAGTCTTTAGCAAAGCCATGGTGATTGATTCATTAACCATATATTGAACATTATTATATTCACATGTAAATTGTGGATTATCTAGGTTAAATTAAACTTTTTAACACAAAAATTAGACGTGGTCATGTCCTGCGACAAACAAGATGGGTTGAGTCAACCTTTGGAGCAAATGCATATTTCCAGCGCAGTGTATCTGAATAGGCTGTTTGTACCAAAACCTGTATACGTATACTAATATACATAACATAAAAGCTACCGCGATGTGGTGTAAATTTCACAAGAATAATAAGCTAATTGATTATCAAGCAAAGAGCCATACTGAATATAAATCTTCAGCAAAAGTATCAATTTCAGTAAGACATTACGATATAACCACAACTTCAGATTCTATAGCAAACATGAGGTCAAAAGTATGCACTTAGAAGAGTTTGTGGACAAAAACTACCATTAGCCAAAGTGGTAATCTAAACAACCACGCTCACGCCTGATTCTCACCTGAACGTTCATCGATGACACTCAATCGATACAATCCATCCTCAGTGTACCCATTCCCCACGATCTGCTGATCTTTCTTAACATAGCATCCCTCAGCATCAAAGCCCAAGCTAAATCCCATCTCCATAAGCTTGTTAACAGATATGCAACACTTCTTGATTGCAGGCATATGGAAAACATTTTTAAGAGTCAAAACTTTTCCAGTCGTCAACTGAAGCTTCACTGTTCCAAATCCGACCACATCAGCATGGCTATTGTTTTCCAATACCACCTCATGACCGGTGACTGGTTGGTAGTGCATAAACATGTCCCTCGAGTTACAAACATGAACTGTGCACCTAGTAAGCAAGTACCAACCTCGAGCCCTAGCTTTGGTCAACTCTGGGTGTTCATTGAAAATCAAGCCTATTGTTTCATCATGCACTACTTTGGCAATTCGGGGTTCACTCATGAAGTTCATCCCATATAATCCGTCCTTCTTGTACCCTTTTCCAATGACCACGTGACCCTGCTTGACGAAACATTTCCCACCCCCAAAATACATGCTGATTCCCATTTCGTCAAGTTTGCTAACGGATAAGACGTTGCAACTGATTTTGGGTACATGATGAACTTCTGGAAGAGTAAATGCTTCGCCTGTGGTGAAGTGAGGGGCCTTTGTACTAATCCCTGGCACATCCGCATGATCATTGTTGTCCAAATTAATCTCGTGATCGATCAATGGGTTGTAGTCAGCACCTTGATCTTCAACCACGACACTCAACCGATACAATTCATCCTCGACGTATCCATTTCCCACGATCTCATTACCCTTCTTAATGTCACAGCCCTCACCCCAAAAGCCCACAACAAATCCCCTCTTAGTAAGTTTGCTAACAGATATGCAACACTTGATGATTTCGGGTATATGAAAAACATTTTCAAGAGTCAAAACCTTCCCATTAGTCAACTGAAGTTTCACTGTTCCAAACCCGACTACTTCAACATGACTATTGTTTTCCAAAACCACCTCGTGACCTGTCACAGGTTGGTAGTCAGCAAACATATCCCTCGAGTTACAAACATGGACTGTGCACCTAGTAAGCAAGTACCACCCTCGAGCTCTAGCTTTGGTCAACTCTGGGTGTTCATTGGCAACCAACAAGCCTATTGTTTCATTGTGCACTACTCTCTTAACCGTACCTTCTTCCAATAAGCTCAACCGATACACTCCATCCTCTATGTAACCTTTACCTATGACCTGGTTGCTATTCTTAATACCACATCCCCCACCACCAAAAGATATACTGTATCCAAGATCATCGAGTTTGGAGACAGATACAAGGCATTTACTGATTTGGGGTATATGAAGAACATTCGAAAGAGTCAAAACCTTGCCTGTGGTGAAGCGAAGCACCACTGTACCAATCCCAGCTACATCAACATGATCATTGTTGTCCAAAATCACCTCGTGACCTTTCATTGGGTTGTAGTCCACAAACATGTCCTTAGAGTAGCAAACATGCGCTGTGGATCTAGAAAACAAGTACCAGCCTTGAGCCTTCTTGTTGGATCGAGTTCCCGAGCCTATTGTTTCCTTGAGCACCACTTTCACAGTTTGAGATTTTTTGTCTTTGCATTCCCGAGCATAATGCCCTGTCTCCCCACACACATGACATTTCCTGATCGTGTCCTGAAGCACCTCTTTCACAGAGTCAGACTTTCTTTCTTTGCAGTCGCGAGCATAGTGTCCTGTGTCCCCACACACATGACACTTCCCAGTCCTCTTTGCCTGGGAAGCTTTGTTCATGGATTGTGGCATGTCCGTTCTACCTGATTGTTACAAGAAAAGTATGAGAAAAATGAATATTTAATTTGGAATTTACGGAACATTGAATTAATCATTATCGATGACATTGCATACAATGCTAACTTATAGCCATTAAAAAAACACAAGACTACCAGCAATATGACCGGTTTGTTAGCCCTTATAATGTCTTTAGATCAAATGTTTAGTATTACATATTATGTTTAAGACTTTAGTTTAATGTATGTTTATGTATTTGTGAATTGGGTCGAAAACAATGTCAGCATATGGGTCGAAACTGATGTAACCCATACAGGCCCATTCAATTAACTGGTATTAGGAAAACGGTTATTTCTCCAACCATCACAACGTTTGGAGAACAAACACATAGTACCGTTTCAGTTCCTATATAAACGTGAGTTTCCAACCTGTGGAAATCACAACAACAATTAACCTTTATCAGTATCTATTTGAATCATTGTTAGTATACTTTGTTTGTTATTTTTACCCGTGTTACTGTTTTATCCAAACACCCCTATACGCAGTCTTTCAAACATCACCATGAAATCCTTACTTAGAACGAATGATGTTGGTGTTAATCCCGTTAATACGGTTTCATTTTCAGAAAGGTTTTTTTATTCCTTTTTACACTTATAGTTGCTTTTTTGATCGAGATATACTATAATTACCGTTGGGTGTAGTAAAATATACCATATCATTCAAGCCGGAAAGGAAGGACATTGGTCGCAGTGAACAAAAAACAGACAACACAGGAAATTAATATAGTTTGAACAGTATTTTTGTTGTTCAATTGTTCCTCTATAAATGGCAGCCATTATCACCTCCGGAAAGGCTTAAAATCCTTATAAACAACAACTTCCAATTTCACACGATGTGTATCAGTAGCTAATAATAACTAAGATCTTGTAAATCTCAACAACTAATTTGAAATAGAAAAAAACAAGTGCTTTGCACATAACTCTAAAATTTCATATTAAATTGAATATTTCAACTCTTGTGAATATCCCCTGTCAAACAATTCAAATAACTATTTATCAATGGTTAAGCAAGCATTGTAATACATGCACCAAGTCAAAAAACACATGAAACTCATCTAAAAATCTTTACCCTAAGAACCTTCGTATACCGCCAAACAAGAGACCTAACAATATATTTAAACTCACCAAAATACATTCATCAAACCACCACTAGATGTATACCTCCCCAACTCTACTGCATAAATATTCGGTATCATCAAAATGTAATAAATTTCGCAGAATGGGATCAAAACATAAACTATAATAGCTTTTAACAAACAGAACATCATAACAAATTCTGATAAATGATAAGTTATGCAATTATTAAAAGACGAAATTTCCATATCGTAAATTTTCATAGCTAGTGGCAGAATCAACAATATGTAAATTTCATATGACTGGAATAATAATATGCTTTTGCATTTTCATAAATATCGAGTAACTAATTAACACAGTATAAGCATCAGTTGCAAAGCATGAATACCAACAATTTTAACATCGAATGTGAATCAGTGAAAAGTACATGATCTTATTGCTAAACAAGAGACCTGCCTATATATTTCATTTCATCAGGAATTCACGATAAACCTTCATCAAAAGACCTTTAAGTAGTTGTGGCAATTCAGCAAGCAAACATCGATCCACACTCTTACCGTTCATCACTACAGTCCCATTATCCTAGCTACTCTCACCATAAGACTCTACTCATTGTAAGACTTCATATTATCAAAGAATTCTATGTATAAGCATTATTTTTATGAGTAAAAGGTATAAAGATAAATCGGCAAGCATACGTACTAACATTTTCATTATCACACACAACCCGATAGAAAGCACATGATCTAAAGCCCAGTGAACCTTCTTTTAAATATAAAATATAACACCTTCTAACAAATTCTTTTAAATCAAAAGCTACGCTATTAACGGCATATTATAAAGTTGAGAGGCAAATTTGTAGATTTTCTGATCTAGTGGCAGAATCGACAATATCAAATTGCAAAAATAGTCTCTGTTGTCTGACGAAATCGCAGGTGCAGTCCCTAGAAACTTTGAAAGCGTTTATGTGGGAAACCTTTGGTTCTAATTCCTCCCGGCTTTGTTAATCTGACTCTGTGAGTCAGACCACTTGTTTTGCCGGGGACAATTTGCTTTCAAAGTTATAGGGACTGCCTAAGATTTCACCAAACCACAGGAGTGAATTTGACAATTAACTCGTTTATATAAAATTTTACACAAACGTTAATAACTGTCAATCGGGCAGATTTTCATCAAAATGACGATCAGGTAAAAAACATTATATATACAAATTCCTGTTAGATAATATTAGTGAACCGGACAATTGTTCGCACACACAAGTGCGTGTTTGTTTACTGTAATTGAAAGATGGGTTTGAAGTAGAATTGTACCTGTGTTGTGTGAATGCAGATATGAACCCTGAAGCACCATTTTCACAGTATCAGATTTTTTGTCTTTGCATTCCCGAGCATAATGTCCTGTCTCCCCACACACGTGACACTTCCCGGTTGTGTCCTGATGCACCACTTCTTCAGAACCTGACTTTTTTTCTTCGCAGTCGCGAGCATAGTGACTTGTGTCCCCACACACGTGACACTTCCCAGTCCTCTTGGCCTTGGAAGGTTTTTTCTGAGGCATGTTAGTTCTACCTGCTTGTTACAAAAAAAATATGAAAAATTAATATCTTATTTGGAATTTATGAAACATAAGATAGAAACTGTACATGCAACATTAAATCAAACATGAGATGAAAGTGAACAAGATAACAGAAATATAATATCCACATAGTAAAATTCTAGCGAACATGAAAACATTATGACAATTTTCATGTCGTTACATACAAGGCTAACTCATAAGCATTATAAGCGATTTTTGCCCCTTATGACATTTTCATTTTCAGAAAGTTTCTTTATTCCTTTTTACAATTTCCTGTTTGATTGACATATTTTTCACAGTCGAAAGCAAGTAGATTGTTCCTATTGAACAACAAACAGACAACATAATCAAGAATCCTCATGAACAACAAATTTGATATCGTTTGAAAAGTATTTTGGTTGTTCAATTGTTTCTCTACATATGAAAGCCATTATCACATCCGGAAATGCTAATAAAAATTAATTCCCATATGTCTAAATAACAATTAAAACTAAAAACAAGGGCTTATTAACAGATTCTGTATCATAATGGGACTAGTTTCACATGAGTGTGTAATGCCCTCTCTCCTGGTCTCTTGTGGGGTTGAAACTACCGTCAATCGTTAAAGCATTTGCAATACGAAATTCTCAAAAATCACATCTAGTGCTTGAGCCAACACTTCTATTGGGTTAATCCCAATCTACCCGCTAGCCCTATACTTGAGTAGTGGCCTACCTATGTTGATTCGAGGAACCTAGAGCAAGGCCTAAGAATAATTGTTATGGTGCAAGATGACATATCCTTTACAAAAAATATGCAAACCGTTCAATAGATCAGTTGTAACAGTTTTACTTTGCCATTTCATAAAAAGTAATCGTGACAATTTTATCAAGGATCCAGCCAAATTTTCAGGTCCCTCTATGCGAACAACACTTTAATGCTTTACTGTTCATCTTCTAAAAGATGCAACTATCATCCAATTCCCATGATCCTACTGGACCTATCCCTACTGCATGATTCTGGTTTTAACGGCATTATCATTAAGCTAGATAAAAGGAACTAATAAGTATTACAAGCCGACAGGGATCATTGATCCAATCAATCCATGGTGGGAAAAAACTTTGATCTTGTTAACAAGAGTGTCTATACGAGACCGTTACGGGTAAAAACAAACTTTATTGCGGTATCTCCCAATGACCCAAGTGGTTATGTAAATTACCTCATCAAAACAGCTCTTTTCCAAGCTGTTAAAAACCAACTACTTTTCGACTCTGCTTATACAATTCGACACTTTCGAATTTTCATATTAACCCATTCAAATAACTATTTAGCATAGGATAAACATTAATCGTCAAGCATGCATACAATAACATAAGCACCCTTTACAAAAAACACATGAAGCTCGGGCAGTAATCTTAGCCCTACGAACCTTCTTATATTACTAAACGTCAAACTACAATATATTATTAAACAACTACTAAATGTACACCCTCCCACCAATATTGCTTAAATATTCGGTACCATCAAATGTCATAATGTACACAAAATGTAAACTACAAGGAACCTTTAAAAAACGGAATATCAAACAAGTATGAATTCATATTCAATGAAATGATAATATGCTTTTTCAATTACAAAAACTAACTATTTAGCATACTATAAAAATCAGTTGGCAAGCATGTATACTAACAATTTCAACATTTAATCTCACGGACGAGGAACCATTTGAAAGCACATGATGTTAACTCTAAGAACCTTCTTATCTCGCCAAACAAGAGACTTACCATTGACCAAGTGGTTATGTAAATTACCTCGTCAAAACAGCCCTTTTTCAAGCTATTAAAACCAACTACTGTACGACTCTGCTTATACTATGATTCCAAATTAACTAAATAAATCGACACTTTCGAATTTTCATATCAAACCATTCAAATAACTATTTAGCATAGCACAAACATCAATCGTCAAGTACGCATACAATAACATAAGCACCCTTTCAAAAAAAACATATGAAGCTTGTGCAGTAATCTTAACCCTAAGAACCTTCTTATATCACTAACGTCAAACTACAATATATTCATCAAAGTGATCAAACAACTACTAAATGTACACCCTCCAAGCAATATTGCTTAAATATTTGGTACCATCAAAATGTAATTTACAGGAACCTTTAACAAACAGAATATCAAACATGTATGAGTTCATATTCAATCAAATAATTGTATGTTTTTTCAATTTCATTAACGAACTATTTATCATACTTAATCTCACCAGAATACATTCATCTAACAGCTAGTTCTCAAATCCCAACTATATCGCTTAAATATTTGGTACCGTCAAACTATAATAAAATTCACAAAATGAGATCAAAACGTAAACTACAAGAACTTTTAAAAAATAGAATATTAAAAATATATGAAGACAAGGTTTTACTAATTATGGTTCTGTTTGGCGACGAGCTTTTTGTAGCGTTCAGAATATAGTCCTTGCATTTAACTTTTGTTCTTTTCTTAAACGTTCTTATTCAAAACGGTAATAAAAGGAGCGTTTAGCGTCTTGCTTACAACATTACAACAACTATGCTACCAAAAACTTTTATAAAACGAATAGGTATTGCAAACTCCTACAGCTTTGTTTAGGAGTACCCGTTTGTTTTATAAAGCATGTGAAACCAAAGATGTAAATGTAAAAATGACGTAAAAAGTAATCGCTAACGCTAACTGCTTATTTTATTAGCATTCAAAATACAAATGGTAAACAGTCATTGTCAAGCAACCATTATATTTAGAAGGCTTGTAAATGCTCCAACAAGCTTGTCGCCAAACATGATAACCAACCAATAAGTTAATGAAGAAATTGGCATATTATAAACTTGAGAGGGTAATATGTAAAATTTGCGATCTAGTGACTAAAATGAAAAAACAAAATCTACAAGGACTGAATACTAAAATAACAAGTTGTTCATAACCGTCAACCTTAGAGACTTGTTTTTTTTTTTTTTTTTTAATAAAATCTGGCATTAAGAAGACTGCGATGATGACGTCCGCATGGTAAACATATGAATAAACAGCTGTAACTTGTGCTATATTAACTAGAAAATAAATGAAGCTAAGAATTGTACCTGTGAATGTAGCAGATAAACCCTAGAAGTTTGAAATGTAATGGTGGTGTTTGGGGTTATGGTGGTGGTATATGATGCTTTTATAGGGTGCCTGTTTTAGGTGGTGGTTTTATTACCGTACATACACTACCTTTTTACACGGGGTAATTATTTACATACCAGGGAAAAAGGGAATTGATATGTACATAAAATATATAAAATATATTTTGAAAAATCATATATAATTTTTTAAAATATAAAAAAAATATAATTTTTCATATTTTTATTTGATCTAATGGATGAGATTAATCCCAATAATTTAAAAAACCCACTTTCATCCTCTTTTTACAAATATTAATAATTTTTAAACCGTTAATCGTTAAGCGAAAAAAAAATATCATTGCGACGAGCATTTAATTATCTTTCTATAGATAGACACTTTGATATATTTTCGACAAATTTTTTTTTCGTATTTTTCAACTTTTTTTTTAAAGTTTTTTCGTTTTTTTACGTTACTGAAATTTGCATTAAAAAATCATATATGATTAAACACTAATTTGAATATCAAATGTGATATTAGTGTTATATCATATATGATATTAGTGTTATATCATATATGATATGTAATATCACATGTGATATTAGTGTAACATCACATATGATATACATATCATATCACATGTGATATCACATATCATATGATTTAACACTAATATCACATGTGATATTCAAATTAGTGTTTAATCATATATGATTTTTTCATGCAAATTTCAAGTAACGTAAAAGACGTAAAAAACGTGGAAAAAAACGATTTTTTCTTTTTTCGAAAGTATATCAAAGTGCCCGTCTATAGAAAAATAATTAAATGCTCTTCGCGACGGTGTAAATATTTTCACTTAACGATTAACGGTTTAAGAGATATTTAAATTATAAAAAATATGTGAAATAATAAAATGTTTTTAATCCTAACCATTGATTTCTTTTTAAATGAATGGTGGAGATAAGTCCCTTGATATGTAAGAAAAGTTTGGTATGTAAAATAACTCTACTCTGTGTCTTTTCTTTTTATTATCTATGCTATTTATAAAGCACATTTTATTAATTTTTTAAAGCTTTTTAAAATAGAATTTTAAGCATTACAATTAAAAAAATATCATTTACAAGTATTTGATGCAAAAATAAAACTTAAAGAAATACTATTAAACAAATGCAATTAATACATAATTTAATAAAAAATAAAATTATTTAACCACAATGTACAATCTAATAAAGCTACTAAACATAACGTAAAAATAAAGCTATCAATCCCCCATTCTTTTTATTGCTTATTGTCACTACAATAATCGGATGGACGGGCGAGGAGACTTTCGTCGGGGACACCCTGTCCCCGGCGAAAGTCACTAAACGACAAAATAAAATCTGATGTGGCACATAAATACGCTGACTTGTTATGGAAAATTCAACGGAGACTTTTGGCGGGGACATGTCCCCGGCGAAAGTAAGTTTGATTTTTATCAAACTTTGACCGGATAGTCAAAATTCAACGTAAACTTTCTCCGGGGACATGTCCCCGCCGAAAGTATATTTTACTTTTACCAAAATTTGACCAAAGTCAAAAGCATGCTAATTGTTCGCGGGAAAATTGGCAAAAACTGATATTTATAAAAAATACACTTTATTGCAACTATTAATACATAACTAAAACCCCGATGCTTGGATAGTCTTTTCATTACGTAAAAACCCTAAACTATTTTATGATGAACTAATATGGTTCTTAATTCGTGTTTGTTAAATGTGATATTGTTTCTTCAGTTTCATTCTTTGAGCATATGTAATTTAGTATTGGAAAAGGGGTGTTTGGACACCATAATCTGGTTTACTAAGAACATGGTCAGCTTTATAAATCCAGCATGTACTTTGATTTATAAAAATACTTGATCAGCAACTACTACAACAACAACAACAACTACTACTACTACATACGAAGATTTTCCATGTCACCTAACAGCTCACGAAGTAATGCATCCGACTGACATGCGTGGTCGTCAGGAATCGTTGCCATTTCAAGTCTTGCCTCCAGCAACCTTACTCTTGTCTCTAGCACATGTTTTTGTGATTCCAGCAAGTTTATCCTAAGATCTTTTCATGGCAACTCGAGCACTCTGTTGGTGCATCCGTAACCTTGAGAAGATATTGTTCTTAAGTACTCGTCAAATGCATCCTTCCACATAAAATATCCGCACCCATTATCTTTTCTGGGTTGTTACATAATAAGAAAATTATAAGAGATTACAACCCAATTATTTGTATATTTACATAAATAAGAAATGTATGATTGTTCACCTTTGACAGAGGACATGCATAATATTGTCATCCAGATGAATGTTCTCTATGTGATGTTCTTAATTTTATATTTCCTGCTGCACAAGAACACATAAAAGGATTAAATGGCTCCATCTCTGGTTTTGAAATTTGTGTGAAGATAAGAGGTTGTGAGGTTGAGTGGTTTTGAGGATAAGATTTGGTAGCTTTTAGTGGGATAAGATCTCAAGTTTTCTTTATGTGATATATAGAGCAGATCTAATAGCTTTTGGTGGGAAGTTTTGGCGCCATGTTTTTTGTGGGAATTCTTGGCGCCATTTTTTTGGTGGTAAGTTGAGACCAGTAATAATAATAATAATAATAATAATAATAATAATAATAATAATAATAATAATAATAATAATAATAATAATAATAATAATAATAATAATAATAATAATAATAATAATACGTATACCAATGCACCTATACTTGGTCGTTTAACATGATACGTATACCATAGCACCTATACTCGCTCGTTTAACATGATACGTATACCATAGCACCTATACTTGCTCGTTTAACATGATACGTATACCATAGCACCTATACTCGCTCGTTTAACATGATACGTATACCAATGCACCTATACTTGGTCGTTTAACATGATACGTATACCAATGCACCTATACTCGCTCGTTTAACATGATACGTATACCATAGCACCTATACTCGCTCGTTTAACATGATACGTATACCATAGCACCTATACTTGCTCGTTTAACATGATATGTATACCATAGCACCTATACTCGCTCGTTTAACATGATACATATATCATAGCACCTATAATTGCTCGTTTAACATGATACGTATACCATAGCACCTATACTCGCTCATTTAACATGATACGTATACCATAGCACCTATACTTAGTCGTTTAACATGATACGTATACCAATGCACCTATACTTGCTCGTTTAACATGATACATATACCATAGCACCTATACTCGCTCGTTTAACATGATACGTATACCATAGCACCTATACTTGGTCGTTTAACATGATACGTATACCAATGCACCTATACTTGGTCGTTTAACATGATACGTATACCATAGCACCTATACTCGCTTGTTTAACATGATACATATACCATAGCACCTATACTTGGTCGTTTAACATGATACGTATACCATAGCACCTATACTCGCTCGTTTAACATGATATGTATACCATAGCACCTATACTCGCTCGTTTAACATGATACGTATACCATAGCACCTATACTTGCTCATTTAACATGATACGTACCATAATTCCTATACTCGCTCGTTTAACATGATACGTATATCATAGCACCTATACTTGCTCGTTTAACATGATACGTATACCATAGCACCTATACTCGCTCGTTTAACATGATACGTATACCAATGCACCTATACTTGCTCGTTTAACATGATACATATACCATAGCACCTATACTCGCTCGTTTAACATGATACGTATATCATAGCACATATACTTGGTCGTTTAACATGATACGTATACCAATGCACCTATACTTGGTCGTTTAACATGATACGTATACCATAGCACATATACTCGCTCGTTTAACATGATACGTATACCATAGCACCTATACTTGGTCGTTTAACATGATACGTATACCATAGCACCTATACTCGCTCGTTTAACATGATACGTATACCATAACACCTATACTTGGTCGTTTAACATGATACGTATACCAATGCACCTATACTCGCTCGTTTAACAGGATACGTATACCATAGCATCTATACTCGCTCGTTTAACATGATACGTATACCATAGCACCTATACTTGGTCGTTTAACATGATACGTATACCAATGCACCTATACTTGGTCGTTTAACATGATACGTATACCATAGTACCTATACTCACTCGTTTAACATGATACGTATAACATAGCACCTATACTTGGTCGTTTAACATGATACGTATACCATAGCACCTGTACTCGCTCGTTTAACATGATACCTATACTTGGTCGTCCAGGCCGTCTCCGTGTCATATATTTTTAGACTTTGCCGTATCGCCGTGTCCGTGCAACCTAGGTTAAAAGTAATTAGATTAATTTTATAATTTTTAGGTTAAATTTAATTTTATAATTTATTATTAATTCTAGTTATTTGAAACGATAATTTTAATTTTATAATTAAACCTTTTCCCGGGGACATGTTCCCGGGGAAAGTTTTGGTGTAAATTTTCATTTTCCTTCCTCTCTTTTACTTTATCCCGCCATTACTTTCCCAGGGGACATGTCCCCGGTGAAAGTATCACTAGAAGACAAAGAAAACGTTCCCGGGGGACTAGTTTCCGAGGGACTAGTCCCCGACAAAAGTAGAAAGCAAATATTAACCTCAATTATTAACAGATCTGGTCACACTTGGAAAAAAAAAAGACGAAAAACACTCATCGTCTTCTCCATCACAGCCACCACCACTGCTCCACCACAGCTCAACACCTCCACCACCACCGCCACCACCACTTCTCCACCACCACTACACACGCACCACTGTGCCTGAGTATAATTTTTTCCTTAAACCCTCTCCTCATATAATTCTTTCCTTAAACCCTGTCCTCATGTAATTCTATCTTTTCCCATCTTCTTTCTTCCTTGTCCCTCTTGTTTACAAACCCAGGTAAGTTTTATTTGTTATATTTTGTTAATTTGTTAATTTTACGAGTATTTGTTAATTTCTGGGTAAGGTAATTTTTGCAATGTTTTATTTTATTGTAGACTGATTTTTGTTAATTTTTTATTTTTTATTTTAATTATTTTTGTACAGTATGCTGTGTCGAGACCAAGCTGAGAACTGAAGCTGAGAATCGAAGCTGAGAACCGAAGCCAACACTCAGACCCTGGTAAGTTTTGTGGTTTTTTTTTGTTACTTGTTTTTTTTTTTGTTTATGTGTTATGTAGCTTGTTTATGTGTTAGTGGGGACATGTCCCCGGCGAAAGTTTATGAGGTGCAAAATAAGTTAGAAGCATTTGGTTAACAACATCCCACTACGGGTGTTTGGTTTAAACTAGGGAAAGGGTGTGCGTTGGTTAACAGACCGCAAAGCAAAATGAGTATTGGTTCTGTCTCGCACCCACATCACGAGTAAGTATTACTTTGATCTTATAAATAAGTTGCAAAAGCAGTTTTGCTCCTATCCTAAACTGAGGTGAATAAGCAGTCTCAGCTGCTTATTAGTGTTTGGGTCAAGGTGTTTAGTGGTCAAAAGGACCTGTTTATAGCTTATTTTTAAGCTGTCTTAGCTTATTAGGTTGTTAAACTTGCTTATTTAATAGTCTTTAGTTGCTTTTAGGTAAGTAGGATTAAGTAAATCTGTTACATGCTTTTATTAATAATTTTGATTAGTTTTCATAAGCTCTTGCTTGTTACATGCTTTTTATTAATAATTTTGATTTTTATTAATAAATTTGATTTTTTACGCACCGAGAGCGAGACCTAAATGGAGCCAAGACCACAATCGGTATTTTTTTTCTAACTTTGAAACTATTTGAGATACATTTGTTTGTCAATATCAATATCACACCTGCTAATATTTCATAAGCTTCAATTTTTCGGCTTATTTGGAGACTTGTGGGCTAATATAAGTATATTATGATATGATAAACTTATATAAGCTCATAAATCTCCAAATAAGCCGGAAAATTGAGTCTTGTGATATATGAGTATATTATGTATGGTATTTGATTGTGTTGAACTGTTGTAAATGATTTTAGGACTTTAGTGATTAATTTCGGAAAGTCCCCGTCCGAAGTTAATCATCCCATAGAAAACCCGTCCGAAATTAATTTATTAGAAATTTAATTTCGAAAGTCCCTTGGGACTTGCTTTTTGAATGTTTTGTCTCATTTAGGATATGAATGCAGATAATTGATTTACTATTTGTAAAATTTCGTGTTCCCTTTACTCCTACGAATATGTCTTTAATGCACATATTTGGGGAGTTGAGGAAATGCCACAAATTTTCTCAAATAGAAAATTCAATTATACGCATTCATATATGAGACGAAACATTCAAAGAGTGGGTTAGGATTGCCTTCCATAGTTGGATTAGGTGAACATTTTAAGTCTATATAATTAGTTATTGCTTCATTAAAACGCAGTTATGCCAATTGATAAAAGTTGGGTCTCACTAGCACGTACCAGTAGAGAATTTTTAGTTGGTCTTAAAGCTTTGTGCAACTATTGCAAGCCCTTGGTGAATATTGATGGGAATATAAAATGTCCCTGTGCTCGTTGTTTAAACATAAACTGGATAAAGCATGAATTTTTGTTTGACCACATACACACAAATGGCTGGGACCATAGTTATACGAAATGGTATAATCATGGTGGCCGGATGGCCAACAGTTGTACACAACACAAGACACCCTGGGATGAGTGACATGGCTGAGTTCCTTCATGATATTGGTCCGAATAACGAACCGGATGATCCAACTCAAGGAAATATTGGTGAGACAAGTAACGACGCAATTCCTCAACGTAATGAGTATGAGGAGTTACTTGCCACCGCCAACAAAAACTATACCCACCGTGAGTGGATGTCTTTATTAGACTTTATGGCAAAGATTACGCACATCAAGGTCAAAGGTAAAGTGAGTGACACCACATTTAATGAGTTCCTAACTTTATTCAAGGAAGTTTTCCGCCATTCTAGGATACAACATGCCATCGTCATACTATGAAATAAAGAAGATATTTAAAACTATCGGGTTAGGATATGAATCGATACATGCTTGTGTAAATGATTGCTTTTATATCGGGGGGCGGGTAACGAAGATTTGCAGACTTGTCCGATCTGCGGCGCTAGTAGATGGAAAGAAAAGAACACACGGGGAAGAAAGTTCTAACAAGGTGTTTACGTTTTCCTATCATTCCTAGACTACAACGTTTGTAAAACACACTGCAAAACATATGACTTGGCATGCCCAAGTCTAGGGAGAATGGTAAGATGCAACACCCGGTTGATGGACAAGCATGGAAGAAATTTGACATCAAGTATTCGAAGGAATTTGCTAAAGAAAAAAGAAACGTCCGGTTAGGGTTGGTTGCTGATGGTTTCAATCCGTACGGCAACCTTAGTCAGTCATACAAAGATGTCGGTCATATTAACCACATACAATACACCTCCCTGGATATGTATGAGAGAGACTTCTCTTATGTTGACATTGTTAATTCCGAGACCTAAATCACCAGGGAAGGATATTGATATTTATCTGAGGCCTTTGATTGATGACCTAAAGACTTTATGGAAAGATGGAGTCATGACTAAGGATGTTACACAGGCACCGAATTTCTGATGAAAGCAGTTTATGGACTATCAACGACTTTCCCGCTCGAAGTAGTTTGTCTGGGTGGAGTGGGCAAGGTTACAAGGCATGTCCGACATGTAATGTAGACACTCCAGCTATGCGTGTGTTAAACAAAACCGCTTATGTTGGTCACAGAAGATTCTTAAGCATGACCAATAAATGGCGGAAGAATAGAAGGGCATTCTATACAGAGGTAGATGATACTGCACCTCCTAGATAATTTACCAGTGATGACATCTTGGATCAACTAAGAAGATTGCCTAAACGTGTCCCGGGGAAACATCCAAGATATGGGGGTGCCAAAAAAAAACGTGATCCTGATCACGAATTGAATTGGACAAAAAAATATGTTTTCTACGAGCTAGAGTATTGGTCTTTTCTTACACTAAAACACAATTTAGATGCCATGCATATCGAAAAAAATGTGTGTGAGAGTGTGTTGGGTACTTTGTTAATGAATGACAAATCAAAAGACACCAACAAGGCAAGACAAGACTTACAAAATTTGAATATTCGTACTGACTTGTGGCTCGTCAACAAAGGAAACGGGAAGTGCTCTAAGCCTCATCCTATGTACTCTTTCACAACCGAAGAAAGAAAACTTTTTTGTCAATTCATTAAAGGTACGCTGCTTATTTGAAAATTTCTTTGTTCCAATTAATTCACGTATTCATTTCGACAACTTATTCTAATATCCTGATTTTTTTTCTTAATTCATCAAAGGTGTTAAACTACCTGATGGGTTTGGATCTAACTTCAAGCATAAAGTGACCGACAACGATAGCAACATAACAGACTTGAAGGCTCATGACTGTCACGTAATGATGCAACGGTTGCTTCCTACTGGACTTCAAAATTACTTGAAGGACCAAACCACCGCAACACCAATAATCGAGCTTTGTTCATTCTTCAAACAAATATGCGCGAACTTTGATGGTGGATGACATGTTGAAAGCTAGAGAACAACTGATCAATATTTTGTGCGCCGAGCAAATATATCCTCCCGCCTTTTTTGACATTATGATTCACTTGTTTATTCATCTACCGGAAGAGGCTATTGAAGGCGGTCCCGTTTACATGAGGTGGATGTATCCATTTGAAAGATACATGAAAAAGCTCAAAAATTATGTCGAAATAAAGCAAGCTGAAGGTTCAATAGCGGGGGGTTATATTGCGATGAAGCATTAACTTTCTGTCGCATTATTTTCGGGTGTTGAGATGAGATTTAATCGCCCCGACCGAATGAGGACGATCCAAGGCCAACAAGTCGATTTGAGGTTTTCGATCACTGCAAAAGAATGGTAAACAATCATTAGTTCGGTTTAAAGCAGACACAATGAAGCAAGTAGTATGGTATGTACTACACAACAGTCATGAAATCGACTTACATTAACGCGCATAAAGAGGTACGCTTTTATTTCAAAATTTGTTTTACGTAAGTTGTTATTTGACGACTTATTCTAATATCATGAACATTTACAGGGCATTTCCTGGCAGAGACTTGCAAGAAGGGTTTCCTCACGGTTTGAGATGAAGGTAGACTTATTGTATGTATTACCTTGTATAAATAACGACTATTACTCATATCTATCTATTCTTAACTTTTTCATAGATTCGTGAATTAAAAGTACAGAAGGACCCAAGTTGTACCGCCAAGTTATTCGCTTTGGCTTGTGGACCATCATGTACTGCAGTCCTCGTCAACTCTTTGCGTAGTCAACGGTGTGAAGTTTATCAGACACGACCGTGATTTACATCGTTCAACTCAAAACAATGAATTTCATTTCCTAACCCTGATGGAGGAATGCATTATGGCCAGCTTGAAGAAATTCTTGAGTTTTCATATATTTCATTCAATGTTGTGTTGTTCAAAGTCAAATGGTTCGACACTAATAACAAGAATCCCAAAATGTTGTACCTATAGAAACAACATTACGCAAATTATGACCGATCATGTATCGTTTCAAAATGAACCATTCATTCTTGCAACGCAAGCAACACAAGTCTTTACCTTGATTTCGTAAACGTGGTAATTGGAAGGCCGCCCAAGATTCTTATCATCGAAAGATTTGGAACCCGGATATCATTGTGGTAGAAGACAATCATGATGTTGTACATGACAACAACTCATCACATATCACGCCGAGTTGGATCAGTTGGATTATAACATTATAAATATAGATGTTCAACCAACGGAAGTTGAGGCACCACCACCAATTATCACTATTGTGGAAAACGAAGATGATATTGATTATGATGATCACGTTCCTCATGATTTAGCATCTGATGATGATGACCACGAGAATGAAGATGATGAAGATGACGTATTTAATAATATTGAATTTTATGTTGATGATGTGGGAGATTAATCTCGAATTGTAATTTGTAGAATAACACTTAATTATTTGAATGAAATTGTTATCGAGTGGTTAAATGTGTTTATTTGTTTGTTTATTTATTTATTTATTTATTATAATTATCTTGTTGATATATACTGTTAAATGTGTTTATTTGTTTGTTTGTTTATTTATTTATTTATTTAATTATTTATTTATTTATTTATATATATGTTTCTTCACTAATTTCTATGTTCGCTAACAGATGGCAGATGTTGTAGCTAGGTCTCACAGTGGCGATGGAGGTAATTCGCCACCTCGTGGTCCTCGAGGAGGATAGACCACCAGCGTAAGAATTTATGAATTATTTTTCACTAAACTGTATTTGATTACATGTTATTTTAAATTGATAAAATGTTATTTTATGTCATCATCACTTGAATTTGATTACTTGTAGGCTCTAATCCAAAGCCGCCAACCCAAACGCCAAAATTGGGAAAGGCAGAAGGTGCGTGGTCCCACTAAGAACACGGCACTCAAGGCGAAGAGGGCACGGATGGTCGCCCTGTTCGATCAATTTTCGGTCAACCAGAGGGGTTTTGACACACGCGGGCCCTCACTCTTCTTGGTTATCCAACTATGTTGGGGAGGTGTTACGGGACTCGATTCCCATGTTTTTGCGATTCATGGCTAGGTTCCCGAAACGCCAAGGCCCACATCCATGAGCATCTACACGTAAGTTTTATTAACCTTTATTTTTTTAATTATTGTGTTTATTTATTCAAACTTCTTTGTTTATTTAAATTTGTATATTTTTTTATTTATATTTTATTGCAGCACTACTTTGATCTCGACAGACACCTTGCTGGCCCGAATGGAGAGTAGATTGTTGACAGTGATTAGTATTATCTCCAAAACGATAATAACGACAACAAATATAGATACAAAAAAGATAACTTTACGGCAAAGGTGGAGAAAATTGAGGAGATCAAAAGAAAGCATCCAGAGAACAAGACGCAAGAGGATTGGGATGCGTTGGTAAATTTCTGGATCGACACTTTATAATAATAATAATTATCATTATCATTATCATTATTATTATTATTATTATTATTATTATTATTAGTATTATTATTATTAATTAATTAATAATAATAATAATAATAATAATAATAATAATAATAATAATAATAATAATAATAATTCATTTATATAATATTTTTTATAATTTAAAATACGCAGTTAAGCTTTGGACAAACCCAAGAAGCGAAGATCTCAGAGGTGAACCGACAAACCGCATGGCTAACACGAGTTCTAGCCTTCACGGATCTCTCAATGTATGCTATTCGCCATAAATTTGTAAGAAACTATTTAATCATTTTATTTATATATATACATGGTGTTGAGTGTGTCGTTATTGATTTTATTTCTAAACGTTGACCAATGAGAATGAGGCTATGCGTGGAGAAGACTTGATAGAGCTTTACCGTCGGATTCATACGAGAGGCGATGTCTTTGAGTCCCCGTTATCTGAGGCTAGATATGTAAGTATAATTTATTTTCAAAGTCACCCATTTTGATGAAATATAATGCATCACTACTTTTATATATTTTTTTTTTGTAACTAAACAGAATGAGATGTTGCGGATGCGGGAAGAGAGCACCTCGATGGGACCCGCGATGACTGACCGCGAGATTCTCGTACCATGATTGGTGGTAAGCAGCGCGGGCCATTCCCTGGTGTAGGTCAGGTTTTACCCGGCGGTGGAGTGAAGAAGACCTTTAGCGCCTCCCGACCTCGTGATGCAACGGATGTGTCCTCACCAAGGGAAACATTGCGAAATAGACCGAGGAGCTTACAAGAGGAGTCAGATGGACAGGTCATGGAGTTTGTGAAGTCATTGCCGGGTTGGCAGATGAGCCACACCACGATCAAGTGCTACTCCACCAGGTCGGATCCGGAGAGGTGGGCCGGGATCTGGAGAGGGTGGGTCGGATCTTCTACTCCATCCGGTGAGTCTAGAGATACCGGGACCGGAATGGGGGTAGGGGGTTTGAGATGCCGATTTATGTTACTTTAACACGTTTCGGATATGTTTGTAGAGAATAACATGGATTATTATGTCGTTTATGCATTATGTTAGGATTCCCGTAAATGGATTATGATAGTTTTGGACCATTTATGGATAGGTAGTTTTGGACCGTTTTGATAGTTTTGTAGATGATCATGCTAACGTTTAGGAACCGCTTTTGGTGATTTTGGAAAACGATAACTATGTTAGCGATTGATGGGTATATATGATATTATGTTTAGCGAATTTGTGTTATGATTCGCATATTAAAAAAGGTTGTGACATTGGTAAAACAGGTTGTGACATTGGTAAAACAGGTTGTGGCATATTAAAACAGGTTGTATATTTTTTCAGGAAAATTTCCGGAAAAAATTTGGAAATTACCCATTTTGCAGCAATATTGTGCATAATGGGCCAGCTAGTTTTGTCGGGACATGTCCCCGGAGAAAGTACAAGAGCATATTTCAATTTACAACTTTCCCCGGGGACACGTCCACGGCAAAAACTGAAAACACAACAGTAGCCTCTCGTTTTTCCAAGGGACAGGTCCCCGGCGAAAGAGTTTAACTCAACAGTAGTATCAGACTTCCTCGGGACATGTCCTGAAACGTGTGCCACGTCGAACTAATAACGTAATTAGGGTACTTAAATTAAAGTTCAAAAATAGTGTCCCCAGGAAAAACAGATGTCACGTCGGACATGTTTGACCGGTGACAATTGGCTGCGGGACCCACATGTCCCCGGTAAAGGTGGTAAATAGTCCCCGGGAAAAGTATTCCCGAGAAGGTATTGCCGAGGAACTTTGGGACATGTCTCCGGAGTTGTTTCGCTGGGACATGTCCCCCGCGAAGCCACGATTGTTGTAGTGTGTCCTCCATTTTTTTTATTGGAGCCGTATAAAACTCTCGGCCAACATATTTTATTTTTATGTGAAAATTACTTGACTACCCATTTTCAAATTGGTGTGTCTACAGATGCCCCTACTTTTTCTACCTTTTCAAAAATACCCATTGATGTCGCGTGTAACACCCCCAAAACATCGCAAATGAACGATAGTGTCAATGGGGAGCTACTTCTTAATACAAAGCACAAGGTATAGAAAACGACCTCTAAATGAGATGTTTTGAAAAGTTACCATTCAATTATTTAAATCGAGTTATTACAAGAGGTCCCAAGGTATATGATTACATATATATTTTCAAAATGTATCGAATGGTAAAGGATAAAAGCATAAGTCTCCAAAACATGCAAATGACTCTATGATCCATGCATCCGCTATCGCCTTACTAACCTGAGATAAACATGCTAAAAAGTGTCAAGACAAAGGTTGGTGAGTTCATAGAGTTTGTTGAAAATAAGTTGAAAAGTCTTTAAAGAAAGTTTTCATAACAAAGGCATTGTAAATCCACTCAGTTGCAAAGCCCGCCCATACAAAACTTGCATCATGTGTGTTCACAACCCACTACTAAAATATAGAAAGACATGTGTGCTTTAAATAATGTTTCCACAGCAAAGGGATTGTAAATCCACTTAGTTGCAAATCCCGCCCATACAAAACTTGCAACCTGTGTGTTTACAACCCACTGCTAAAATATTGTATGAGTAGGACATATGTGTATATGATATATGTGAGTACTTAATGTAAAGCATAACAGCCAACTAAAACTCATGACAAGAATAAACAAGAATAATGGATTATATTCACCCAAGGCCATGAATCTGGGACCAAGGGTGGGGGCGTCAGCCCGATAGTACTATCAATACCTCTCCAACGGCTCCATCCAGAAGTTAAACAGTTGCTAAAGAATAAAGCGTATAAGAATAAGTGTAACACATTAAGGCACATATCGTAACTACACTTCATGTCCAAAATTATAAAAAGTATAGCTTAGCATAAGAGTATAAATGTTTTAAGTAGTTGTGGAAGTCAAAGAAAGTATTTGAGCATGTATCTCCCCCCAAAGTAATGTAAAACGAGTGGGCTATGAAACTCACCTTGGTGATACAAAGGTTATGTAAGTAATTCAAGTTGTGAGAATAAACGGCTCCGACACACGATCTGGGTTGGTATGCCAAGTTACATTATTGATGATATTTGTAGTTTTGAAGTCTCTTCGAAAGTTAGTGGATGATACTATATGTTTTATGATATTTCATCTTCAAGGTTCGATCGATCGTTAACGATACAGAAATACTTCGTATATTACTTTATCAAAAACAGTTTGTTAAGTATTAAGAATCTACTTCCGAAATAATACATAAAATGTTACACTTTATACCCTTATAGTTTTAAGTATTGACGGTTTATACCCTTGAACTTTTGTAAAATTACAATTTATACCCTTTTAGTTTCAAAAGTGACACTTTATAACCCTATGTCTCAAGTTGATTACAATCTTAATCCTTGTTATAAAAAATATAAGAGTTTTGGAAATTTAGGCCCTTGACGCTTTAAGTCGTTTGCAAAAATAGTCCTTCTTTCGTTATTAATGCGTTTTAGGTTTAGAAAAAGGCGAGACTTTCAACAAATTGTAAATATAAGTTAATAATATTTTGAAAACAAACTTGTAACAACTTATTAGCTTATGTTTTAGCTTATTTTTGAAAAGTGCACAAAAGGGGTATGTTTGAAAAGGTTCGCGAGACACCATGTTCAAGGTTTAATAAAAGCGAGGCATGGAAAGATTTTAAGAACGTTCTTGGTGTTTTAGAAACTTGATCATGCCCTCTCTAAGTTGGCATAAACCATTTATTTTATAGACTTGTGGTTAAGGAGAAATAAATCCGGGAAAAGGGGTGCTTGGCTTGGTTTTATAAAAGCATATGACAACTGTTAAGTTTATGACTAAAATTAGTCTTCGTTTTGCGTTTTCTGGACCCGTGCCCTTGAGTTTTTGAAGAAAACGTCGTTCCGAACAACTTTCGTGTTTTAACTTTTTGATGAAACGGACCGAAGTGCCTCGTTTTTGCGTCCAAACGTTCTGCTATTAGAAAGTTTTGACAAACTTTTGGGAACTTCATTTGGCAGTATCTTTTGACTCGTGTACTCGCTTGGGTGATTCAAATTGCTAAGTTTTCCTTATAAAATCCTTTTTAACAGTAGGTACTTGATATTAAAAGTGATAATGAAATTGAATGAGTTTAAAGGACTTACAATCTTGGAACTCGACTAAGAGGGAATTTCGACCAAGAGGCTTCTAAAGTGGAACCAAGATCTTTCCTTCCTCCTAGGCTTTAAAAACTATCCTTCCTTTACTTTTCTTAGGGACTCCAAACCAGAATGCAAATGTGTATGTGTGTGTTGGGTGTGTGTCAAATGAGGGATGAGAAGAAATGAATGGAAGGAGGTTGGTATTTATAGGCCAAAGGTAGAAAAACATGATGATGTGTTCATTCACTAACCATGTGGCTCGAATGGTTTTAGAATGAGCCACATATGCTTAGCTAGACATTCTTGAAGACAAGGTGATGTGTCTACTTAGATTACCATGGGATTCGAATGGTTTAGAAGGAAAACACTACTTGTTCGATTCTATGCCACAAAGGTGAAAGACTTAAGAGACAATGTGAGGTGTTCTTTGAAGTTTGTATGGTTGCAAGTGGCTTATGGGTAAATTGGAAATGTGTAACAAGTTTTAACCATAAGTTTTACTAATTACCATGAACATAGCCTACAATATTTGACCATGGTGTTGAAAATGAAGGGAACATGATGAGGTAGCACACTATGTGGCTTAATTTGAGCCTAGAGAGGGTTTAGTTATGGTTTAGTTGGTTTGTAACTAGATTTAAGTTAGTTTAGTTAGGTTTATGAAAAGTATAGACTTTAGTTCCATGCATTAAGTACTTGTACCACAAGCATTAGGGACTTGTACCTTAGACTTGTAATTTATAAGAAAGTCAATTTTAAGGGCTTTGTGCATTATAGGTTTGTATCATGTGCTTTAAGATAGGTACATTGAGCTTTATAATATGATTTATATAAGTATTAAGCTTTTATGCATTAAAGACTTGTACATGTGCTTGAAAGACTTGTACATTAGTATTTTGAAAATATATCATGCACATAAAATCATAGAGTTGTATATTAGGGCTTGTAACGGAAATTAAAGTATAGCTAGGTTTCGTGCTTTAATGACTTGTACTCTAGGTATAAAATGTTGTACTTTAGTATTTATGATTTAGTTTCGTAAAATCATTGTTAAAATAAATTAGGATTTGGTGTAAATTATAATAAATGGCTAACGTTTAGTTTGAAAGTTTAATAACCGTACGTTAACGAAATAACGTAAAGTGGTAAATAAAAGTTGAAAACTTTTGTTACTTGACATATAAAGATGTTTATGAGAAATAAACATAAGGTCGCTGGTGTCGGTCTGTGTGTGAGCACGTTTATTGAAAATGTGAGTTACGTCACATTAGTTGTTGTGATTAGATAAACTGTTTACGTTTAAAAAAAGTAGAGGTAAAAAATAGATAAGTATTAGTTTAATATAGACGGAAATTTTCCGGTGGTTACATCGCGTAAATGCATACCCGACATATAATGAGAAACGCGTACGTGTGGGATTGAAAGTTTACCAAATCAAAAAGAAACCCTACTCCATGTCGCGTACAAATTTACCCTACATACCCGACATAAGCTTTATAAAGCAAAACCTAGCTTATTTCGAGTAAATATTTACAAGACATACGCAACATGATTTTTTTTTTATTAAAAGTGGCATGGGAAAATTTGTGGAATTAATTTCATGTTCTTAAATTAAATTAGTTAGTGAGAAAACTCCGAGCATTATCAATACATTGGTAAGGGACACTAAAAAGGTATGATAAATTTATAGGGTAATAAAAATCTGAAAGTCGTTTAAAAAGAAGGAAAAAAAAGTAGGTACTTATATATATGGTTTGGAAGGTATTATTTACCAATAAACATCGCATCGCGAAGCCGAGAGATATGGTTTTTGAGTCTATATTGCGGTGGGTTCAAACCTCGTGAAAGTGTGTAGAATTAATTTCGTTAACCCCTTTTTTGTTTGGAAACTTATTTTGTAGAAGTAGTTAACAAAGTGGAACATTGGGATATGTTTTTGTTTGACATGGTATTCAGTTATAAAGTGAACTACAGATATTATTGTAAATGTTAATTGGTATTTAATTGAATCAAAACTTATTTTCGAGTACGAAGAACGAAAGTAGAAGACAAACTTTTATTTATTACATAAACAAAGCATAGTATTACATTGAAAAGACAATAAAATCGCGATACGGAAAATAAAACACATAGATTAGATTAAAACACGTAAAGTTAATCCAAGTGATCCCAAGTTTTTGAGTTTTCTGAGTGATAACCGTCATCGTAAGGAGACCGCCAAGCAAACCCGCTTCTTCGTACTCTTGTTTCAAAGTGTTAGACAAGTCGCCCTACGCCTTTTTGTTCTTTCCTTTCGCTCGCCCATACGAGCAGCCTCCCCGCTTGTTGTTCTTCCATTTCTCTTAAAGCTTCTTCATCTTCGAGATACGGATTTTGTTCTTCTTCCACAACCGTTCCTCAACCGGTACCTCAACCGGCTCTTCCTTTGGAATAACGGAAATATATCTGCGGTAGTATGTTAACCGAGTTTTCTTGAGACATTCTTGAGAGAGTTTGATTAAGTTGTGTGTGTGAGATGTTTTTTTTGTTGAAAATGTAGTGGGTATATATACAAAAAAAAGATAGGGTTTATTTAATTTTGAATTTGAAAAGACTGAAACCAACTAAAAAATTGTGAAAAGAGTTAATATGAAGGTCATTGAATAGTCATATTTCGTAACAATTTTAGCGACTACACATTGTCGTGAGTTGTCATATCTCAATGTTAGTACTTAAAAATGTCATATTTCGTGTAAAATTTTAAGCTAACACGACATTGTCATTCAGCTGTCAAAATCAATGTCAGAACAAATATTTTTTTCTGCTATGAATTGTCATTCACTTTATAACCTAGCTATGTATTGAAATAAACATAGATTTCTTACTTCTCTCTAGAGTAGCCATGAATTCAAATATTAAGAAGTTCAAATGTGTATTACATCGATGATCAACATCCATGTGTCATTATGTATAATGATATGACGTACTCAGGGTTAGTTGAGTTGGTGGTGAAGAAATTCAATTTAGATCCAAATGTTTCGATTAATTTGTCGTGTAAGTTGTCTTCATTTGACTATCGTATTGATATTACTGAAGATGACGAGGTAATGTAAACAAACTTGTACATTGTATAAACGCACAATGAAAAATATGATGAGAGGTCCAAAAAATAAGGAGATGATTTGCTATGAGGTTTTGATTTGCATGCTTCAATTGTAATTAGTTAAAGCATAATGTACATATACACAGTAAAGTTGTTTAATGCATAAGTTGAAATGTCTCGATTAAAAATTCAAGTGTTCAAATTATTTACCAAAAGAATATTTATGGATCTGTTGCTAACTTGTCATTTATGAACGAGTGACAAAGCATAACGTCAACAAAAGTTCTACAATTTGATTTCCATTTCCTTTTCCGTCTTCTTTGTTTCAAATATAATTTTTTCTATCCATGAAAGCATTCAGTTACATACAAGTATAGTGTGAACACATATGTGTAATGTGTGCCGAATGGGTTCATAATTTTGAAATTAGAGCATAAAATATTGGACGAACATGTAAAATGTTAGGTCAATGATAATGTCAACCATAAATATTGCGGTCACTCCTTGCCATATTAGTGTCATATCAGCTTTCTCTCTCCAAGACTACATCCAATCACAATTTTCTAATAAGGCGACCGCAATCACAACAAAAAATATACACACACAAAAGAAAATGAAAGTTGCGGTTGGGTGACCAACCAAAACAATTGAAAGGTTGGAAGGACCGGTCACCAATCCGATTGAGCTAATGGGGATATTATAGTCACAAATTCGGTTAGGGGTCAACCAATCTAACCATTAGCATTAGCCTTACTAGCATAGTAGTATTTCTTATTCAGAAAAGAATACTTTGACAAACATAAATACGTAGTACAGTACAAGTTACTCATGAAATTGGTCAAATCCAAGTCTCATCACCAACACGCACACAGAAGCTAGCAAAAGGGACAAGTTGCCAAAAGTTTGATAAACTTGGAAGATGTTATTTACAAAGGTTCCTTCATTTACCCAATGTATAATAGCCACCAACATCACACGCTATGTTATGTCAAGTAAAGAACAAACATTCAAAATCACAAATAAGGCTTGCATACATGACTATACAAACCTGGAAAAATACAATCCTTTCACAATTT
>OU343221.1:251307467-251467341 GCA_910596185.1 Chrysanthemum makinoi
TGAACTTCTTAATATTTGAATTCATGCTACCATCAGAGAAGTAAGAAATCTATGTTTATTTCAATACATAGCTAGGTTATAAAGTGAATGACAATTCATAGCGTAAAAAAAATATTTGTTCTGACATTGATTTTGACAGCTGAATGACAATGTCGTGTTAGCTTAAAATTTTACACGAAATATGACATTTTTAAGTACTAACATTGAGATATGACAACTCACTGACAATGTCGTAGTCGCTTAAAATTGTACACGAAATATGACTATTCAATGACCTTCATATTAACTCTTTTCACCATTTTTTAGTTGGTTTCAGAGTCTTTTCAAATTCAAAATTAAATGAACCATATCTTTTTTCATATATATACCCACTACATTTTCAACAAAAAAAACATCTCACACACACAACTTAATCAAACTCTCTCAAGAATGTCTCAAGAAAACTCGGTTAACATACTACCAGCAGATATTTTCCCGTTATTCCAAAGGGAAGAGAAACCGGTTGAGGTACCAGTTGAGGAACCGGTTGTGGAAGAAGAACAAAATCCGTATCTCGAAGATGAAGAAGCTTTAAGAGAAATGGAAGAACAACAAGCACGGGAGGAAGCTGCTCGTATGGAGCAGGAAGCAAAGGAAGAACAAGAGCGTAGGGACGACTTGTCTAACACTTTGAAACAAGAGTACGAAGAGAGCAGGTTTGCGAACTGGTCTCCTTACGATGACGGTTATCACTCAGAAAACTCAAAAACTTGGGATCACTTGGATTAACTTTACGTGTTTTAATCTAATCTATGTGTTTTATTTTCCGTATCGCGATTTTATTGTCTTTTCAATGTAATACTATGCTTTGTTTATGTAATAAATAAAAGTTTGTCTTCTACTTTCGTTCTTCGTACTCGAAAATAAGTTTTGATTCAATTAAATACCAATTAACATTTACAATAATATCTGTAGTTCACTTTATAACTGAATACCATGTCAAACAAAAACATATCCCAATGTTCCACTTTGTTAACTACTTCTACAAAATAAGTTTCCAAACAAAAAAGGGGTTAATGAAATTAATTCTACACACTTTCACGAGGTTTGAACCCACCGCAATATAGACTCAAAAACCATATCTCTCGGCCAGCGATGCGATGTTTATTGGTAAATAATACCTTCCAAACCATATATATAAGTACCTACTTTTTTTTCCTTCTTTTTAAACGACTTTCAGATTTTTATTACCCTATAAATTTATCATACCTTTTTAGTGTCCCTTACCAATGTATTGATAATGCTCGGAGTTTTCTCACTAACTAATTTAATTTAAGAACATGAAATTAATTCCACAAATTTTCCCATGCCACTTTTAATTAAAAAAAAAAATCATGTTGCGTATGTCTTGTAAATATTTACTCGAAATAAGCTAGGTTTTGCTTTATAAAGCTTATGTCGGGTATGTAGGGTAAATTTGTACGCGACATGGAGTAGGGTTTCTTTTTGATTTGGTAAACTTTCAATCCCACACGTACGCGTTTCTCTCGTATATGTCGGGTATGCATTTACCCGATGTAACCACCGGAAAATTTCCGTCTATATTAAACTAATACTTATCTATTTTTTACCTCTACTTTTTTTAAACGTAAACAGTTTATCTAATCACAACAACTAATGTGACGTAACTCACATTTTCAATAAACGTGCTCACACACAGACCGACACCAGCGACCTTATGTTTATTTCTCATAAACATCTTTATATGTCAAGTAACAAAAGTTTTCAACTTTTATTTACCACTTTACTTATTCGTTAACGACGTTATTAAACTTTCAAACTAAACGTTAGCCATTTATTATAATTTACACCAAATCCTAATTTATTTTAACAATGATTTTATGAAACTAAATCATAAATACTAAAGTACAACATTTTATACCTAGAATACAAGTCATTAAAGCACGAAACCTAGCTATACATTAAGCCCTAATATACCACTCTATGATTTTATATGCATGATATATTTTTAAAATACTAATGTACAAGTCTTTCAAGCACATGTACAAGTCTTTAATGCATAAAAGCTTAATACTTATATAAATCATATTATAAAGCTCAATGTACCTATCTTAAAGCACATGATACAAACCTATAATGCACAAAGCCCTTAAAATTGACTTTCTTATAAATTACAAGTCTAAGGTACAAGTCCCTAATGCTTGTGGTACAAGTACTTAATGCATGGAAGTAAAGTCTATACTTTTCATAAACCTAACTAAACTAACTTAAATCTAGTTACAAACCAACTAAACCATAACTAAACCCTCTCTAGGCTCAAATTAAGCCACATAGTGTGCTACCTCATCATGTTCCCTTCATTTTCAACACCATGGTCAAATATTGTAGGCTATGTTCATGGTAATTAGTAAAACTTATGGTTAAAACTTGTTACACATTTCCAATTTACCCATAAGCCACTTGCAACCATACAAACTTCAAAGAACACCTCACATTGTCTCTTAAGTCTTTCACCTTTGTGGCATAGAATCGAACAAGTAGTGTTTTCCTTCTAAACCATTCGAATCCCATGGTAATCTAAGTAGACACATCACCTTGTCTTCAAGAATGTCTAGCTAAGCATATGTGGCTCATTCTAAAACCATTCGAGCCACATGGTTAGTGAATGAACACATCATCATGTTTTTCTACCTTTGGCCTATAAATACCAACCTCCTTCCATTCATTTCTTCTCATCCCTCATTTGACACACACCCAACACACACATACACATTTGCATTCTGGTTTGGAGTCCCTAAGAAAAGTAAAGGAAGGATAGTTTTTAAAGCCTAGGAGGAAGGAAAGATCTTGGTTCCACTTTAGAAGCCTTTTGGTCGAAATTCCCTCTTAGTCGAGTTCCAAGATTGTAAGTCCTTTAAACTCATTCAATTTCGTTATCACTTTTAATATCAAGTACCTACTGTTAAAAAGGATTTTATAAGGAAAACTTAGCAATTTGAATCACCCAAAACGAGTACACGAGTCAAAAGATACTGCCATGAAGTTCAAAGTCGTCAAAACTGTAATGTAAACGTTTGCACGCAAAACGAGGCACTTCTGGTCCGTTTTATCAAAAAGTTAAAAACACGAAAGTTATTCGGAATGACGTTTTCTTCAAAAAGTCAAGTGCACGGGTCCAGAAAACGCAAAACGAAGACTAATTTTAGTCATAAACTTAACAGTTGTCATATGCTTTTATAAAACCAAGCCAAGCACCCCTTTTCCTGGATTTATTTCTCCTTAACCACAAGTCTATAAAATAAATGGTTTATGCCAACTTAGAGAGGGCATGATCAAGTTTCTAAAACACCAAGAACGTTCTTAAAATCTTTCCATGCCTCGCTTTTATTAAACCTTGAACATGGTGTCTCGTGAACCTTTTCAAACGTACCCCTTTTGTGCACTTTTCAAAAATAAGCTAAAACATAAGCTAATAAGTTGTTACAAGTTTGTTTTCAAAAGATTATTAACTTATATTTACAATTTGTTGAAAGTCTCGCCTTTTTCTAAACCTAAAACGCATTAATAACGAAAGAAGGACTATTTTTGCAAACGACTTAAAGCGTCAAGGGCCTAAATTTCCAAAACTCTTATATTTTTTATAACAAGGATTAAGATTGTAATCAACTTGAGACATAGGGGTATAAAGTGTCACTTTTGAAACTAAAAGGGTATAAATTGTAATTTTACAAAATTTCAAGGGTATAAACCGTCAATACTTAAAACTATAAGGGTATAAAGTGTAACAATTTATGTATTATTTCGGAAGTATATTCTTAATACTTAACAAACTGTTTTTGATAAAGTAATATACGAAGTATTTCTGTATCGTTAACGATCGATCGAACCTTGAAGATGAAATATCATAAAACATATAGTATCATCCACTAACTTTCGAAGAGACTTCAAAACTACAAATATCATCAATAATGTAACTTGGCATACCAACCCAGGTCGTGTGTCGGAGCCGTTTATTCTCACAACTTGAATTACTTACATAACACTGTATCACCAAGGTGAGTTTCATAGCCCCTACTTTTATACGTTTTACATTACTTTGGGGGGAGATACATGCTCAAATACTTTCTTTGACTTCCACAACTACTTAAAACATTTATACTCTTATGCTAAGCTATACTTTTTATAATTTTGGACATGAAGTGTAGTTACGATATGTGCCTTAATGTGTTACACTTATTCTTATACGCTTTATTCATTATCAACTGTTTAACTCCTGGATGGAGCCGTTGGAGAGGTATTGATAGTACTATCGGGCTGACGCCCCCACCCTTGGTCCTAGATTCATGGCCTTGGGTGAATATAATCCATTATTCTTGTTTATTCTTGTCATGAGGTTTAGTTGGCTGTTATGCTTTACATTAAGTACTCACATATATCGTATACACATATGTCCTACTCATACAATATTTTAGCAGTGGGTTGTAAACACACAGGTTGCAAGTTTTGTATGGGCGGGATTTGCAACTGAGTGGATTTACAATGCCTTTGCTGTGGAAACATTCTTTAAAGCACACATGTCTTTCTATATTTTAGCAGTGGGTTGTGAACACACAGGATGCAAGTTTTGTATGAGCGGGCTTTGCAATTGAGTGGATTTACAATGCCTTTGTTATGAAAAATTTCTTTAAAGACTTTTCAACTTATTTTCAACAAACTCTATGAACTCACCAACCTTTGTGTTGACACTTTTTAGCATGTTTATCTCAGGTTAGTAAGGCGATAGCGGATGCATGGATCATAGAGTCATTTGCATGTTTTGGAGACTTATGCTTTTATCCTTTACCATTCGATACATTTTGAAAATATATATGTAATCATATACCTTGGGACCTCTTGTAATAACTCTGATTTAAATAATTCGAATGGTAACTTTTCAAAACATCTCATTTAGAGGTCGTTTTCTATACCTTGTGCTTTGTATTAAGAAGTAGCACCCCATTGACACTATCGTTCCGCTGCGATGTTTTGGGGGTGTTACACGCGACATCAATGGGTATTTTTGAAAAGGTAGAAAAAGTAGGGGCATCTGTAGACACACCAATTTGAAAATGGGTAGTCAAGTAATTTTTCACATAAAATAAAATATGTTGGCCGAGAGTTTTATACGGCTCCAATAAAAAAAATGGAGGACACACTACAACAATCGTGGCTTTCGCCGGGGACATGTCCCCTGCGAAACCTTTCCCCGGAGACATGTCCCCGGCGAAAGTTCCTCGGCAATACCTTCTCGGGAATACTTTTCACAGGACTATTTACCACCTTTACCGGGACATGTGGGTCCGCGAGCCAATTGTCACCGGTCAAACATGTCCGACGCGGGCATCTGTTTTTCCCGGGGACACTATTTTTGAACTTTAATTTAAGTACCCTAATTACGTTATTAGTTCGACGTAGCAGCGTTGCGGAAATGTCCCGGGAAGTCTGATACCATCATGGAGTTAAACTCTTTCGCCGGGGACCTGTCCCTTGGAAAAACGAGAGGCTACTGTTGTGTTTTCAGTTTTTGCCGTGGACGTGTCCCCGGGGAAAGTTGTAAATTGAAATATGCTCTTGTACTTTCTCCGGGGACATGTCCCGACAAAACTAGCTGACCCAATATGTCACACCCCCAAATTACCTGTTTTGCAGCGGAATGGAATTCCTGGGGATTGACTGTCATAGCATCACAATCACAGTTATATTGAACGACCTAAAGTGTCGTTTGGAAAATACATCGCTTGATTTAATAAAAACATTCAGAGTTACAAAGATAGGTCCCAAATGAAAGTTACTATGTGCGGAAAATAAGTTTGATACAATCCAAACGATGTTTAAAGTGCAAAAATCCATATGTGATGTGTCGTCACCGCGACTCTATGATAAGTCCTTATGTATGCCATGATGTGAATGCCTTAGTTACCTGAAAATTCATTACTAAAAGTGTCAACACAATGGTTGAGTGAGTTCATAGAGTTGTTGAAAATTTATAATACGACTACCACAAGTATAAATTATGTATGACAATGTCGTCACAAAAATGATACAAATGCTATAAGTCCATGACACCGAAGCTTGACTGATGTTCGCCCCAATAGAGTGTTTTGCCAAACAACTCAAATAATGATTATGAAATGAAATGCATCCGTCCGGTTGGAATCCACCAACCCGGATGGAGGTGTCACCCTCGATAGATCTATCCACTCACTCACGCTTCTATGAAATTAACGGTTCATGTTCATAAAATGGGGACATTTAACTGGCAATGAGGTAACTTAAGCAATGTAATGAATTTGATATACTTGGTGTCGTAATAAAATGATGTACAATGTATTCTCCCCCGTAGGTTTGAAATAAGTAAAACTTGAATAAATCGGGGCTATGAAAACTCACATGTTGCAGTGATAATGATGATGTAATGGCAATACTTGAAATGAGGAGCACCTCTCGACCGTGACCTATATGAATGATATGTTCTAATGTAAATCATGAAACAAATGTGCATGCAAATCCATATGTAATCTATACCACTTGTACGCTTTTGAAAATAGAATTTATCGTCGAAATATATGTTTATGACATCTCGTCATGTTATAAAATACTTTAAAAGTATTTACGTTGAAATGATATCTTACGATAATCATTTAATGATTTATTATGAAATTGTGACTTTTCGTCGTAAAATAATGTCATTGAAATTTTCATGAAAGTGACAAAACGGCCTCTAAAAGCTAGTCGTAAAATGGTGCACGTCGAGCGTTAGGAAACGAACTCAACGGTTTTGGGAAGCTCGTATCATAATCTCAAAGTTTTAGTGTTTAAGTTTCCTTCCTAGAAGTCTCGATCACAAAGAAAAATATAGGTTAAGTATGGTACTTTAGTCCAAAGTATAGTTTAAAGATGGTTTTCGGCAAAGTTTAAGTAACCGTAATTAATTCATTACAACTCCGCTAAACAAACGGTCGGACATTTTGGAAAATATACTTGGCGAACTTACTTTTACTAGAAGACATCACTTTATAAAAAGTTCTACATCAATATTAAAAATGACCTCCAACATGGTGACTTGTTTTGCCGTAATATTTGCCTATTAGAAATAATATAGTTTTTCTTATATAATAAAGTTACGGCAACTTTGTGAAAACGTGTGTAATTTAATCGTTACAAGTCCGTTTTCCACGTTTTATATGTCCTCGGAATCGTAATAATATATACTAATATATTTTTGATAAGTCGGCACATTTTATAACGCTTAAGACTCATTTTTGACTCGTAAAAAGTCGAGATTACATGCTGAATTTTCTGGAACTAATATTTTTCGTTGCTTAACTTGAAAAATTCATAACTTCTTCGTTATAGCTCCGTTTTAATCCGTTCAAGCGGCCACGTTTTCGTTTTAAAGTGTATTTTCTAAATAACTAGCCCAAAATATTTTACAAACTGTCGGATTTTCCAGATTTCAAAAATATGGACAGACCCTTTTTAAAACTTGTCGAAATGAGTTTTTATCGCGCAAAACCTATTCTAACCAATTCAAAACAACTCCGAAGCTATTCTAATCCTACCATACACCTTCTTAAGGTGTCATGGGTTCCTAGACATCACCAAGAGTGATATATACAAGGAATAATTATAGGATGACATATATATATATATATATATATATATATATATATATATATAACTCTTAAAAATCAATGTAAAAGTGGTACAAACATCATATGACTTGCATGTTTTCTCAAATATGATGTAATGAATATGAAAATGAATATGAAATATGATCATGAAAATGAAAAGCTTACAAGTAACTTGATGAGGTTTATGAGAACAAAGGGTTTTTCCTAATCACCCAAGGTTTATATTACAAAACCTTAAACAAAAGTGATACTAGAGTAATTAACACTTGATTTGAGAAAAAAATATGGTCTCCTTCTTGGTTCCTTATGGTTGCCGGTTTTGAGAGAGAAGAGAGGAAACAAATGAGTTTTGATCTTTTACTTGCAATAATGAAGTGAAATGTGTGATATTTTGTATAATACAATATACCTAGCTTAGGATATTTACAAAACAAATGACTCCCTCCTTGTTTCCATTGGGGGCTATTAGTCATGCAAATAATTTTTTTTTTTATTATTATGTATAAGTAATGTTTAGTAAAGTTACTTGAAGATAAGTGATCACTTGTAGACACATTTGAGTATATAGGGTAGCGTTAGTTAAAAATAAATTTTCACGGGTCAAGATAAAATATATTGAGGTCATAAAAATTATAAAAATACATTTCTTGCAAAATTTGAGTGAAATAATAATAATCGTGTAGAATCTACGAAAACCGTCGTAAATATATATACATAACAATTTATATACAAAATAAATTGAAAACATCGGGTAAACTAATAATATAATTTTTATAGTCTTAAAATGAGTATAAAAATATATTAGGATTATTTTTGGAAGTGTCGGATTTATATTCAAAATAAATGTTTACGCGATAGCGTTTATTTAATAGGAAAATAAGCGTTTAATGTAAAATGCAAACCCATGCATAATATTGATATGAAATGATGTTATTAATGTTGTGTAGACTAAATCTAGTCTATATGAAATGTCATCGATAAAATGTTCATGAATTCGCAGCTAAACCACTAAGGTTACGATTTGATACTGTAAACGTAGTTTCGATAAATGATGAAATAGTGAAACTTTTAAAGTTTGCAAAATGACATGAAATTACGAGTTGTCACATTCGCCCAAAAAAAGGAATTCATCCCTGAATTCATCCATGTTAGGTTCTACAATGTTACTTGTGAAAATATGAGAATATTTGGAAGTCGCGATTGGTCGCCCAATGTTTTTTTTCTCAATCGTACTAATGCCTTCCCAAGACGGGACTTTGAACCTAAATTTGTTAAGCCAACTTGAAATTTAATGGTTTGGCGACTTATGGAACATACTTCCACCTTTTATGTCAGATATCGGGTAGTAGCTTATCTAGCTATATATTGTTATTTGTAACTGATTTTTGACCTGTATGATTACTTTGTTGTTTCATGAATGAGTCATTGACTAGTGAGTTGGACTTTCCTCGATTTTGCCCCAGAAATAAGTGATTGACACCTCAACCATAGAGTGCCTCAATTGGTGTAGCCAACATGTTCATGTAATAACTATTGCTAAAGCAACTTGTTCGATGAAGAATGATTCTACCAATCATTTCTAGAAAATCACACATGCCTTAAGTATATATTCTAATGTTGAATTGTTCTCGCTTGACCATCGAGATGAGTGATAATAGGTGGTAATCATGTCCTAGTAGGTTCCATGAAATCTTGAAATGATTGTCGGGTCTAAGGTAAATCAATAGCTTGTAATAGGTACAACCGGAATTGATACGAATGGTATCGTGCCAAACTTCAAAATGTTGTCTTTAAAAGGACCTTATTGAAAAGAATAGATTATAGGTATCAGTTGTGATTCCTCACAAGCCGCTCTAGCTAATGTCATTACTTGAATCTTACTTGCCTAAAGTGTTTAGTCTCCATGACTAAAATGTTTATTGTTTGATTATCGAAGTGTTTCCTTGCTCTATGTTGTAAAGTCACAAAACCTTAAATATTTAAGTGATGTGGTAAAGTGATTGATTTCCAAGATTTGTCCCGATATTGAGTGCTTCTAAAATATTTCATTACTTAGATTGTTATCATGCTATCCGAAAAATAGATTTCAACTCATACTATGTCGAAGAATGTTTGTTCTAATTTCACTTATAGATGGAGTGTCATTGATTGTCCGATACATTCAAACCTATTGCATCTCTTGATATAGGAGTGAGGTTACTTGGAATTTCTAGAGAACACAATGTCTTAGAGGAAAGTTTACATCGATAACCTTAATTTAACCAAATTTTCCTTTAAGAGAAACTCATTGTAGGGAAGTTCACATATTGTTGAGGCCATGTTTAGTGAAATGTTCTGTAGTCTTGATTAGAAGACTTGGTTTCTCCCTATAGTTAAGCTTAGTGTGTATTTGCTTCGTACTAAATCTTGTAACTTTCGGTTCAGCTAGTACTTTTGAAATGATATAATTTGACTTCTAGTCCAAAATAGTGGTTCTGAATGTCTCGCCATGTCTTAAGATTTTTATTGAGTTTTGAAAGATCTCGCTACCTACTTCTAGTCCTTGTTGGTAAAGTCCGAAATCCTTTCATTATTTTCTTGTATCGAGGGATCCTCCTCAGATGTATAGGAAGCCTTTCCTAAAGGTAAACCAAATTCTAACTTATCGGTTGAGTGAGTGATGAATGATATAGGAATCTATAGAGTGTTAACAAAAAGAAATGTTTATGAACAATTTATCTGATTACAAAGCTTTGCTTTTGAGTGAAGATTGTTTTAAGAGATTTGAAATGATGCTTGTTACTTTCATGACATAATTCTTCCCGAATTATACATAGGTGATCAGGCCATGTATAATCGAGGACAAATGATGTGATGCTTGGTTTTGTTAAAATGATATTATGTTCCTCCGAAGTTTTAGATGGTATTCAACGTTTTGTTTTGTAAGATAATGGCTCAATAATTTTCGAGTAACATGAAAACGCTTCACATGATGATATTAAATCGTTGATAAAATGACCGAAAACCAATTGATAGGGTGGTAACGAAACAACTTGTTTTAAAACTTTATGAAACAATGTTTCTAAAATAGTGTAGAATAGCTTGAAATAAAATTAAGTGAAATAATTTTATGAAGTAGTAGCAAAGTAACTTGAAATATAATTTGTTGAATGGTTTGTAGGATACACGGGGAAACCTCCTGGAATGGTAATAGTCTCCTAATTGGTCAAGAATAAAGTTGGCCTAACCCCTAGTAAGATAGTGAGGTATCATCACAAAATGATTGAAAATTGGGCAATTGGAATAGGAATGAAATAAACAAAGGTTGTGATTATCGTGGAGATAATAAATGATAAAGATTACACTAAATAGAAATGTACTTATTATTTGTCCCCGTTGATGGTCTAATCATGTTCTATAGAGCAAGAGGGTCGTCTAGCAACAACAACTTTGAAACTCTCACAGTCCTCAAATCTATAAGATAGTGTAGTTTTCGTAGTCTTAGTGGTAGATGGTAGTGGTGTGTCAAATTATGCACGCTTTCCAAGCGGCAAATTAAATGTATGACTAATAGGTCCACTAGGACTAAGCTTGTAAGTCCTACCAAATGGTATGATCTCGTCTCAAATGTGAATGATAATAATTGTCCCGATCCTACAGTGAATCAATGGTGATCGTGATGGTGTAGGTGCAACTTCGTCCTCCTAAAAGGGTTCAGTCTCATCAACTGATGTTATCGGTGTTGAGTCAACTAATGTTAAAATTATGATAGGGAATGACAGGGCATTCTCCATGTCAAAGTGATGGGATGGGTATCTTAAGGCATTATTGTGACAATCGATTTGAAATGAAAGTAAATAACTCGCAAAATGTGCGTATGAAACCGCATGTAAAGTGGATATGCACTTATGATGAAATGATGAGATGCTATGATGATGTAGTTATAGTCTAGGGTCAATGATGCAACCTAGTTCTCTATAATCAAGCTCATGCCAATCATCACACCCCAAATTACCATTGCTTTGCACCGAATGGAATTCCCGGGGATTGACTGTCATAGCATCACAATCACAGTTATATTGAACGACCTAAAGTGTCGTTTGGAAAATACACGCTTGATTTAATAAAAACATTCAGAGTTACAAAGATAGGTCCCAAATGAAAGTTACTATGTGCGGAAAATAAGTTTGATACAATCCAAACGATGTTTAAAGTGCAAAAATCCATATGTGATGCGTCTTCACCGCGACTCTATGATAAGTCCTTATGTATGCCATGATGTGAATGCCTTAGTTACCTGAAAATTCATTGCTAAAAGTGTCAACACAATGGTTGAGTGAGTTCATAGAGTTGTTTAAAATTTATAATACGACTACCACAAGTATAAATTATGTATGACAATGTCGTCACAAAAATGATACAATTGCTATAAGTCCATGACACCGAAGCTTGACTGATGTTCGCCCCAATAGAGTGTTTTGCCAAACAACTCAAATAATGATTATGAAATGAAATGCATCCGTCCGGTTGGAATCCACCAACCCGGATGGAGGTGTCACCCTCGATAGATCTATCCACTCACTCACGCTTCTATGAAATTAACGGTTCATGTTCATAAAATGGGGACATTTAACTGGCAATGAGGTAACTTAAGCAATGTAATGAATTTGATATACTTGGTGTCGTAATAAAATGATGTACAATGTATTCTCCCCCGTAGGTTTGAAATAAGTAAAAACTTGAATAAATCGGGGCTATGAAAACTCACATGTTGCAATGATAATGATGATGTAATGGCAATAATCTGAAATGAGGAGCAACCTCCGACCGTGACCTATTATGAATGATATGTTCTAATGTAAATCATGAAACAATGTCGTGCATGAAAATCCACATGTAATCTATACCACTTGTACGCTTTTGAAAATAGAATTTATCGTCGAAATATATGTTTATGACATCTCGTCATGTTATAAAATACTTTAAAAGTATTTACGTTGAAATGATATCTTACGATAATCATTTAATGATTTATTATGAAATTGTGACTTTTCGTCGTAAAATAATGTCATTGAAATTTTCATGAAAGTGACAAAACGGCCTCTAAAAGCTAGTCGTAAAATGGTGCACGTCGAGTGTTAGGAAACGAACTCAACGGTTTTGGGAAGCTCAGATCATTATCTCAAAGTTTTAGTGTTTAAGTTTCCTTCCTAGAAGTCTCGATCACAAAGAAAAATATAGGTTAAGTATGGTACTTTAGTCCAAAGTATAGTTTAAAGATGGTTTTCGGCAAAGTTTAAGTAACCGTAATTAATTCATTACAACTCCGCTAAACAAACGGTCGGACATTTTGGAAAATATACTTGGCGAACTTACTTTTACTAGAAGACATCACTTTATAAAAAGTTCTACATCAATATTAAAAACAACCTCCAACATGGTGACTTGTTTTGCCGTAATATTTGCCTATTAGAAATAATATAGTTTTTCTTATATAATAAAGTTACGGCAACTTTGTGAAAACGTGTGTAATTTAATCGTTACAAGTCCGTTTTCCACGTTTTATATGTCCTCGGAATCGTAATAATATATACTAATATATTTTTGATAAGTCGACACATTTTATAACGCTTAAGACTCATTTTTGACTCGTAAAAAGTCGAGATTACATGCTGAATTTTCTGGAACTAATATTTTTCGTTGCTTAACTTGAAAAATTCATAACTTCTTCGTTATAGCTCCGTTTTAATCCGTTTAAGCGGCCACGTTTTCGTTTTAAAGTGTATTTTCTAAATATCTAGCCCAAAATATTTTACAAACTGTCGGATTTTCCAGATTTCAAAAATATGGACAGACCCTTTTTAAAACTTGTCGAAATGAGTTTTTATCGCGCAAAACCTATTCTAACCAATTCAAAACAACTCCGAAGCTATTCTAATCCTACCATACACCTTCTTAAGGTGTCATGGGTTCCTAGGCATCACCAAGAGTGATATATTACAAGGAATAATTATAGGAAGACATATATATATATATATATATATATAACTCTTAAAAATCAATGTAAAAGTGGTACAAACATCATATGACTTGCATGTTTTCTCAAATATGATGTAATGAATATGAAAATGAATATGAAATATGATCATGAAAATGAAAAGCTTACAAGTAACTTGATGAGGTTTATGAGAACAAAGGGTTTTTCCTAATCACCCAAGGTTTATATTACAAAACCTTAAACAAAAGTGATACTAGAGTAATTAACACTTGATTTGAGAAAAAAATATGGTCTCCTTCTTGGTTCCTTATGGTTGCCAGTTTTGAGAGAGAAGAGAGGAAACAAATGAGTTTTGATCTTTTACTTGCAATAATGAAGTGAAATGTGTGATATTTTGTATAATACAATATACCTAGCTTAGGATATTTACAAAACAAATGACTCACCCCCCCCCCTCCTTGTCGACAAGGGGGCTATTAGTCATGCAAATAATTTTTTTTTTTATTATTATGTATAAGTAATGTTTAGTAAAGTTACTTGAAGATAAGTGATCACTTGTAGACACATTTGAGTATATAGGGTAGCGTTAGTTAAAAATAAATTTTCACGGGTCAAGATAAAATATATTGAGGTCATAAAAATTATAAAAATACATTTCTTGCAAAATTTGAGTGAAATAATAATAATCGTGTAGAATCTACGAAAACCGTCGTAAATATATATACATAACAATTTATATACAAAATAAATTGAAAACATCGGGTAAACTAATAATATAATTTTTATAGTCTTAAAATGAGTATAAAAATATATTAGGATTATTTTTGGAAGTGTCGGATTTATATTCAAAATAAATGTTTACGCGATAGCGTTTATTTAATAGGAAAATAAACGTTTAATGAAAAATGCAAACCCATGCATAATATTGATATGAAATGATGTTATTAATGTTGTGTAGACTAAATCTAGTCTATATGAAATGTCCTCGATAAAATGTTCATGAATTCGCAGCTAAACCACTAAGGTTACGCGAATTTGATACTCGTAAACGTAGTTTACGATAAATGATGAAATAGTGAAACTTTTAAAGTTTGCAAAATGACCTGAAATTACGAGTTGTCACACATTATGCACAATATTGCTGCAAAATGGGTAATTTCCAGATTTTTTCCGGAAAAAATATACAACCTGTTTTAATATGCCACAACCTGTTTTACCAATGTCACAACCTGTTTTAATATGCCAATCATAACACAAATTCGCTAAACATAATATCATATATACCCATCAATCGCTAACATAGTTATCCTTTTCCAAAATCGCCAAAACGGTTCCTAAACCGTTAACGCATGATCATCTACAAAACTATCCAAAACGGTCCAAAACTACCTATCCGCAAATGGTCCAAAACTATACGTATAATCTATTTACGGGAATCCTAGCACATAATGCACATAAACGACATAATAATCCATGTTATTCTACAAACATATCCAAAACATGTTAAAGTAACATAAATCGGCATCTCAAACCCCACTACCCCCATTACCGTCCCCGGTATCTCTAGACTCACCGGATGGAGTAGAACCGATCCCGACACACACCCTCTCCGGATCCCGACTCACCGGTGGAGTAGCACTTGATCCCGGGCGGACCAGATTCGCCCCGCCAACCCGGCAATGACCTCACAAACTCCATGACCTGGTCCATCCGACTCCCTCGTAGCAAGCTCCTGGTCTATTTCTCGCAATGTTTCCCGCAGTGAGGACACATCCGCTGCATCACGAGGTCAGGAGGCGCTAAAGGTCTTCTTCACTCAATCACCGGGTAAGACCTAACCTACACCAGGAATATGACCGCGCTGCTTACCACCAATCATGGTACGCAGATCCGCTGGTCACCATGCGTCTCCCATCGGAGGTGCTCTCTTCCCGCATCCGCAACATCTCGTTCTGTTTAGTTACAAAAAAAAAGTAATATATAAGTCGTGATGCATTATATTTCATCAAAATGGGTGACTTTGAAAATAAATTATACTTACATATCTAGCCTCAGATAACGGGGACTCAAAGACATCGCCTCTCGTATGAATCCGACGGTAAAGCTCTATCAAGTCTTCTCCGACCGCCGCCTCATTCTCGCTGGTCAACTGTTTAGAAATAAAATCAATAACGACACACCCAACACCATGTATATATAAAAATAAAATGATTAAATAGTTTCTTACAAAGTTATGGCGAATAGCAAAGATAATTACTGAGATCCGTGAAGGCTAGAACTCGTGTTCGTCATGCGGTTTTGTCGGTTCACCTCTGAGATCTTCTCGCTTCTTGGGGTTTGTCCAATGCTTAACCATGTATTTTAAATTATATAAACTATTATATAAATGAATTATTATTATTATTATTATTATTATTATTATTATTATTATTATTATTATTATTATTATTATTATTATTATTATTTAATAATAATAATAATAATAATAATAATAATAATAATAATAATAATGATAATAATAATTATTATTATTATAAAGTGTCGATCCAGAAATTTACCAACGCATCCCAATCCTCTTGCGTCTTATTCTCTGGATGCTTTCTTTTGATCTCCTCAATTTTCTCCACCTCACCTGCTGCCGTAAAGTTATCTTTTTTGTATCTATATTTGTTGTCGTCGTATCGTTTTTGGAGATAATACTCGATACTGTCAACAATCTACTCTCCATTCGGGCCAGCAAGGTGTCTGTCGAGATCAAAGTAGTGCTGCAATAAAATATAAATAAAAAAATATACAAATTTAAATAAACAAACAAGTTTGAATAAATAAACACAATAATTAAAAAATAAAGGTTAAAAAAACTTACGTGTAGATGCTCATGGATGTGGCCTTGGCCGTTTGGGAACCTTAGCCCATGAATCGCAAAAACATGGGAATCGAGTCCCGTAACATCTCCCCAACATAGTTGGAGAACCAAGAAGAGTGAGGGCCCACGTGTGTCCAAAACCCTCCTGGTGACCCGAAAATCGACGACACAGGACGACCATCTAGTGCCCTTCGCTGAGTGCCGTGTTCTTAGTGGGACCACGCACCACCTTCCCGCCTTTCCCAATTTTGGCATCTGGGTTGGCAGCTTTGGATTTAGAGCCTACAAGTAATCAAATTCAAGTGATGATGACATAAAATAACATTTTATCAATTTAAAATAACATGTAATCAAATACAGTTTAGTGAAAAATAATTCAGAAATTCTTACGCTGGCTGATGAGTGTCTAAATACTCATCATTTTTGTACTGTTTAGAATGCCAAAAACATCTGAAAACACTCAGAAATGCATTAAAATGATGAAAATATCACAAACAAGTGTTTTATGTGTTTTAAATGCAAAATATCAAAATCCCGTGTGAAAACGTATCAAGTTTGCATAATTGGCAGTTTTAGTCCCCCAAGTTTAAAAAGTTGTCAAAAACAGTCCCTGGTAAATTAAAATAAAGTAAAATGTCATTTAAGGTCCATGGGATTCAAAAGTTGTCAAAGCAAACCCTTCAAAGTTTAAAAATCACAAAATGACAACTTTAGTCCCTAAACTTTGAAAAATGTCAAATATAGTCCTTGGTGAACTTAAAAATGGAAATTTATCAAAAATAAACCTTGTACTATTCATAAATGACAAAATTGGTCCTTATAGTGAACTTTTGTAAAATTACATGTTTGGTCCCTTAAGTTTCAAAAATGACATAAAAGGCCCTTGGATTTACAAAAATGGAAAATAATCAATAATGGTCCTTGTACTAATCATAAATGGCAGGAATGGTCCTTGTGTGTTCTTTGGAAGGATGGCAGTTTTGGTCCTCAAGTTTGGCCTAATTACAACTTTGGTCCTTGTGTTTATAAGCTACACCAAACGGACCTATATATTAAACCAAACCCAAATCCAGCCCAAAACCAAACCCGCCAAAAATTTAAAACAATAATACCACGTACACTATTCAACTTCCTCTCCCACACCTGTTAACCCAATACCAGGTGGTTTTCACCTCACCACTTGCCCACCTCTCCACCTCACCATCTGCCTCTACACCTGCTCTAACCACCCTCCACCTCTACATACAACCAAAATCCATTTAATGCAATAACCTGCTCAAAGAAAAATTGGCGCCAAAACTCCACTTGTACGGTTTTGATGAATTCCAATGATCCAATGGTCAAGATGAGGTGGGAATCACTCAGAGATGTCGACAGAGTCAAATGATCTTTATAAAGAGAGGAGATGCAGTGTTAGAAGATATCTAGTATAATTTTAGTTTTTAATGTCGTTTTAGCTTACTTTCAAATTTCAGTGTATGTTTTAGCCTTAAAGCTTTGTATTTCAAGTTTTCATTGTACAATAAAACTTTTGTAACCATCAATTTCAGTATCAAGTTCTATTTCTGTTTATGCAAAAATTTACTCTTGATCAAAAATTCAATAAACTAGAATGTTATTTGTAGATGTTATTTTGGACTCTTAAGTCAACATAAGCTCCTATATAGCTTATCTAAGCTATTAGAAACTCTTTAAAACCAGTTTAGTACAAAAAACCAAAAATCACCAAAAATAAAAATAAATTAGTTAAAAATTCAAAAATCCATGGTGATTGTGAAAGAAGCTGAAGTAGGGTAAGCTTTGGATTGCCCTTGGGTTTAGTGCTTCTTGGGAAGCTATAGGATCTGTTCTCGCCCTCCTTGGTTCTCATTCTTCACTTGGAATCCACTTGTAAGCTCTTTTAATCCAATTTGGCATTTTAATGTTTAAGTGTTTATAAGCTCAAATTCTTGTGTCTTCATGTTCATTAGTGTTAGTTAAATATAATTAAGCAATAAAACCAGTTGTTTGTTCTTTTAAATTTGTAGTTATCAAAAATCTCATGTTCACAGTTATAGTAGCATAATCACCATACTTGAGTTTTATGTTGTTAATACTATTGTTTCATGTTTATTTAGTTTTACTATATGATATTATAAGCTTCTTAATCAAGTTCATGGTTTAAATCTGTTAAAATCTTTGAAAAGTGTCAAAACAGTCCACTAAAGGAGTGTTTGAATCTGCTAGTTAAACTGTGCTATAGGTTGTTTGAGTTGTTGTTTGTACTTGTTCTGTGTCACTTTAGTATCTAATATCTCAAATCAACAAGAAAAACCAGTGGTCATTTGGTGAAAAGTCAAAATTCCTTTTGATCTCATCTTATTTCTTGACTGTTTGATTTCCATGTTTTATGATCAAGGTTTTGTGTTCATAAGTTGTTAGTATTACCCAAACCAGTCTTAATCCACCTTAAAACAACATAATCAGTGCTTAGTATCAAATTAAAGTTCAATTTAGTCAACTTTCTAGTTAATCTTAAAAAGTCAAATTCTCAGTTTGGTCATTTTTTAATAAACTAGATTAATTTCTATAAGACTTCTGTTAGCTTTAAAACTTGAGCTAATAGGATATTAAAATAGAGTGCTTATCTTTAACCTAGTATTTTTTATATTTTCCAAACAGCTTATTTACTAGCTTATTTCCTAGCTTATTTTGAGCTCCTTGTCAAAAAGAGTGCCCCTGTGCAAGATTTGCTAGTCCAGTTCACAAGCTCTTAGAGAGCTTATTAGTGGCCTCTAGCTTATGTACCTTAGCTTTTTGAGAAGCTCATCTAGCTGACTCAAGGATCCAAGTTTTATTTTCCCATTTGTAGCTTATTTGATAAGCCTGCAATAGCTTTTTAGATTTGTCCATTTCATCTAGTGAACTGAGCATTCAGTGTTTTCAAGCTTATTCATAAGCTCCTTATAAGCTCACCAGTGAACAAAACAGTAAGTACTTTAGCTTTTTGAAAAGCCAATAAGCTCAGCTTATTGGATTCACCTTTTGTTTGGACTTCCAATCTATCCTGTGGGTCCCACAAGGCCTGGAAGTTGGCTAGTCAGACCTGTTTGCTAATCAGTTTTAGCACAAGTGCTTATTAGCTTATTTTAGCTTATCAGGTTGTTTATTTGTGTTTTCTAGCTTTACTTAAATTCCTTTAGCTTATTTGCATCTTAAATTACTTTTGTTTCTAGCTTACTAGCTTATTTGGCAACTTAGTTAAACTTAAAAATCAAATTAAGCTCACAAGCTCCACTGTTGGAATAATAAGCTCAAATCTGAGCTTATTAGTCATTTTCATAAAAAGTTGTAGTTGTAAAAATTGCTTATTTTCTTGTGCTTAATAAGTTTGTAAAAAGAAAAATCGAAAAAAAAATGTTTAGCAAAAAGGTGGGGAGGCAGGCTCGAACCTGAGACCTCCCACCTTTGAGAGTGATAAGTGTGTACCTGTATACCAGTTGCCCTTGGGTCTTTGACTGGTTTTATTTTGCACAATCTATTACTTAAGTACTCTTTGTCCCGTTTAGCTTATTTGGTTAATTTAGCTTATTTCGAGCTTATTTAAACTAGCTTTTGCAACTTTTGTATTTTTCATAGATTTGTATTAGTATTAAGTATTTTATAAAAAGTTTCAGATTTTTCTCGATAGTTTTAGTATTTTTAATCATTTAATTAGTATAAAAACTTATTTAATTCATAATAAAAAATATAAAAGTCAAAAAAATATAATTTTTTTTTCTAAAATTTTATTTTGTCATTTAGTACGTAAGAAAATTGTTTTACATTGTAGGCCTTTATTTCACAAATTTTACGCTTTTTGCTTGCGACTCGTAATTTTTATAAATAACGACGCTTTCATTTTAAATCATATTTTTAGATAATTTAAGTTTACATTTTAGTTAAAATAGTTTATTTAAGTTATTTTGTTTTATAAAATCACAAAAACATCATTGTAAAAATAGTGATAGCGTTATTTAATATATTTTAACTTTTTAATTTCCTTTAATTTGCATTTAAGTCGTTGTAATTTATAGATCTTTTCTTTAGGTATAATTATTCATCAAAATCCTTACTGATCACTATCCTTAGTGATTATTCGACATCTGTCTGTGTTAAACACCAATTCATCCTCCGTGGGACTTAACGACCCAGGAATCCACTATATTCCTTTGATCTTAATTGCATTAGTGTTTGAACTGTTTTAAGTTTCTTACGGTTAGCCATTCACAAGTGGCTAGCTTGTGTGAAATAACTTGACGGTTTTGCACCAATCAAATTTTGGCGCCGCTGCCGGGGAGGCTGTAAGCGTGTTTTAAGCATTTTCATACCCGTACTTGCACATATACCACCGTTTGTAAACAGTTTTTTGTAAAGTTATCAAAAAAAAATCAAAAAGTCATTAACACTTTTCCTAAAGTGTTAACAACACCAAACAAAATATAAAACAACAAAACAATCGGAACGTTTTCTAGCTTGTGTTTCCTTTAAGGTGATTCTTAAAGAGATACGATTTGGATAAACGAGACGATACCAAAAATATTGTCCAAAAGTTTTTAAACCCTTTGCACAAATCATTACCTACGTCTTTTCAGTGGTACTTAATTAATACATAAAAATCAACCACCGCAAATCAAGGCAGACACCTACCAACTGGGGGTGTGACCATAATAAGTTCCCAACATCGATTTAAAACTTACCTATGTGTCCTTGTGATTTGGTGTACCTTTTTCAAAGAAGCCATTTCATTTGTGATTATTGGTTAAGTTCACTTGTCGCTTTGCCTCGCATTTGTTTTGAAAATTGATTTTAAACTTAGTGCATGCGCACTCGTTCTTCCAGCTCTACAAGTCCACTTTCTGAGCTGGCAAATATTCCTCGTAGGCGTAGAGGACGTTCTGCTCCTTCAGCCGTGACTGAGGAACGTCTACCACCACCACCCCCTGTCAAAATGGCAGAATATAAGCCTATGAATGAGCTTCTCCAAGCACCCATCGAGGGTTACGGAGATGCCATTGTTGTCCCAGCCATTGTGGCTGATACTTTTGAGCTCAAAACCGGGTTGCTTAATCTGGTGACCCAAAGCCAATTTTATGGTTTTGAGCGGGATGATCCTCATGCACACATTCGATGGTTTAACAAGATTGCATCTACCATCAAATACAAGAATGTCCCACATGAAGCTATTAAGCTTCTTCTGTTCCCATTCTCTCTAGAGGACAAGCCCGAATTGGCTTGAGAAACAATCCCCTCGTTCCATTGAGACATGGGAGGATCTAGTCACCAAGTTTGTTAACGAATTCTATCCTCCATCCCGAACTACAAGTCTTAAGAATGAGATAATGAAATTTTCTCAGAGATTTGATGAATCATTCGGGGAGGCATGGGATCGTTACAAAGAATTGCTCCGCAAGTGTCCGCATCATGGTTTTACCGAATTAATGCAAATGGATACTTTCTACAATGGTCCGCACCAAGGTGACCAAGACTCTTTAAATGCCTCCGCGGGAGGTAATTTCTGAGCAAGACCACAAAAGAAGCCTTGCAAATAATTGAAAACAAGTCCCAGTCCGCCTTTCCGAGCAAAGACATATCAATCTCAGCCTAATGCGGACCTTCTACTTCATCTCCAGTGGGTACATCTAGCACCGATGCTACGATTGACAAACTCACGGATATTGTTCAGGCTTTGGTTCTTGCTAACCAAAAGAAAGTCACTTTCACACGGACACCATCACATGGTGAAGTGAAGAAAGTTGAAGTTTGTGTTACTTGTGGTGGCCCTCATGCATACTACAACTGTACTGCCACCGATGGTAGTCCGTTTGAAGCTAATGCTATAGCCGGTACTTCAAATCAGGGAGGTAATCAATACCGTCCTCAAAATGAACCAAACTACCGAGCTAACACTTATCAGGCACCACCCGGTTTTAACCAGAATCCTAACATACAGAACCGAATAAAACCAACCTAGAATGAACCAAGGTTATCAAAACCAATGTAATTTCTATCCCGGACCCAATCAAGGTTTCCAACATCAAGGAAATCTTAATCAAAACAATTTCAATCGAGGGAATCAATTTCAAGGAAATGTAAATCCTAACCAATGGAATTTTCAACAACAAGGTCATAATCAAAACATCCGACCTCAAAATTTCCCTCCAGTACCTCCAGTACCATCATCTGATGAGTTATTGAAGCAGATCATGAAATCCCAAGATGAAATGAACAGGTTGTTGGTCAGTCAGATCGCTGATCTTAAGAAGTCTTTAAATGATCAACCCTCGGCTCAGGAAAACTTCCGAGCAACACGATCGCTAACCCGAGGGGCGATGCAAAGGCGATCACAACCAGAAGTGGTGTTTCATACAATGGACCCGCTATTCCTACTACCTCTTCTTCTTCTTCTCTCCCGAAGGTAGTGGAAAGTGAACCTGAGGCAACAAAGGACAAGGAACTTCCTACTAATAACGGAGGTACCAATGAAGTCCATCCTCAAGTTGTCCAGAAACCCAAATCTAATCCAGGAGTTGTTTTGAACCTCCTGTAGCTCCCGTTGAAAATACCAAATCCAAATCTTCTATTCCTTACCCATCACGTTTGAATGAGCAAAAGCTCCGTGAAAAAGCCAGTCATCAAATGGATAAATTTTTTCAAATTTTCCAAGAACTACATTTTGACATAAGCTTTGCGGATGCTATCATGCTGATGCCCAAGTTTGCATCAACTCTCAAACACATGTTAAGCAACAAGGAAAAGCTGTTTGAAATGGCTAAAACTCCTTGAACGAGAACTGCTCAGGTTATCCTGAAGAAGCTTCCTGAAAAGCTTGGAGATCCTGTAAAATTTCTCTTACCTTGTGTATTTCCATGAATGGTTGAATGCTTTGCCTTAGCAGATCTTGGTGCAAGCATCAACCTGATGCCTTATTCAGTATGGAAGAAACTTTCTCTTCCGAAACTCACTCCTACATGCATGACTCTCGAGCTTGCAGATCGTACAATATCCCGTCCCTCTGGCATTGCCGAGGACGTATTTGTGAAAGTAGGAAAGTTCCATTTTCCACCTGACTTCGTGGTTGTTGATTTTGATGCCGATCATCGGGTTCCTCTCATTGTTGGTCGAGGATTCCCGAGAACGGGCCGTGCTCTCATTGATGTATTTGAGCAAGAAATCACATTACGTGTGGGTAATGAAGTTGTCACCTTTAACCTTGATCAAACTTCGAGGTACTCCGCAAACTATGATTCTGAAGCGGTTAACCGAATAGATATCATTGATGTTGCTTCTGAAGAGTACTCTCAAGAAGTTCTTGGTTATGTTCATAATTCTTCGAGTGATAATCTCACTCATTCATCTCAACCCATCATTGCCAATTCTACTCCTTCTCTCACTCCTTTTGAGGAAAGTGACTTCATCTTAGAAGAGATTGAAGCCTACTTATCTAGTGATTCTGCTCATGGGAAATTGATCACGCTCCCATCGACATTGAGAGGGACATACTTCTCATTGAGAAGTTGCTTAATGATGATCCATCATCATCACTCCCTCCTGTCGAAATTCATAATAAGGAAGTCAAGTCAGTTGATAAAATCAAGAATTTCCTGAAGTAGAACTTAAGGACTTACCACCTCATCTCAAGTATGCATTTCTTGAGGGTGATGATAAATTACCCGTCATTATTGCTAGAGATTTGAGTAAAGATGAAAAGACTGCTCTCATAAAGGTCTTGAAGTCACACAAGCAAGCAATTGCTTGGAAACTCTCCGACATTAAGGGTATCAACCTTGAATTTTGTACTCACAAAATCTTGATGGAGGATGACTTCAAGCCGCAGCAGTTCAACATCGAGAGAGTAAATCCAAAGATCCATGATGTTATCAAACAAGAGGTTATCAAACTTCTTGATGCAGGATTAATTTACCCGATCTCAGATAGTCCTTGGGTTAGCCCAATTCACTGTGTTCCTAAAAGGGTGGCATAACTGTTGTCACAAATGAAGAAAACGAGTTAATTCCAACTCGGTGGTAACGAGATGGCGCGTTTGTATTGACTATCTTAAGTTGAATGACGCCACCCGTAAAGACCATTTTCCTCTACCCTTCATGGACCAAATGCTTGAGAGATTAGCAGGGAATGAATACTATTGTTTCCTTGATGGTTTCTCGGTTATTTTCAGATCCTCATTGATCCAAAGGATCAAGATAAAACCACATTCACCTGCCCATACGGAACTTTTGCCTAAAGACGTATGCCTTTTGGCTTATGTAATGCTCCTGGCACGTTCCAACGATGTATGATGGCCATTTTCCCCGACATGATCGGGGAAACAATGGAGGTGTTTATGGATGACTTCTCGGTCATTGGGGACTCGTTTCAAACATGTCTCTCCCATTTAGAAAAAATGCTTCAAAGGTGTGAAGACACCAATCTTTGTCTAAATTGGGAGAAGAGCCACTTTATGGTCAAAGAAGGCATAGTCCTTGGCCATAAGATTTCAAAAAATGGGATTGAGGTAGATAGAGAAAAAGTCGATGTTATTGCTAAATTGCCTCATCCTACCACCGTCAAAGGTATTAGGAGTTTTCTAGGTCATGTCGGTTTCTTTCGCAGATTCATACAAGATTTTTCTAAAATCGCCCGGCCTATGACCCATCTTCTTGAAAAGATGCTCCTTTTATTTTCTCACCCGAGTGCATCGAGCTTTTGAAACATTAAAGAAAAAGCTTACAAGCACCAATTCTCGTTGCTCCCGACTGGACTTGCCTTTGAGCTAATGTGCGATGCAAGTGATTTTGCTATCGGTGCAGTCCTAGGGCAACGTAGAAGCAAGCATTTTCAGCCTATCCACTACGCAAGTAAGACTATGACTGAAGCTCAAACTCATTACACCACCACGGAAAAAGAGCTATTAGCCGTGGTGTATGCGTTTGAGAAGTTTCGGACATACCTAATCTTGACCAAATGCGTGGTGTATACGGATCACTCGGCTCTCAAATATCTCTTTGCAAAACAAGATGCAAAGCCGAGATTGCTCCGCTGGGTTCTACTTCTCCGAATTTGATATCATTATACGTGATAAAAAAGGAGCCGAGAACCTGGCTGCTGATCATCTGTCCCGTCTAGAAAACCCTCACCAAGATGTTTTCGAGAAAAGGAAATAAATGAAACATTTCCTCTCGAGACACTCAATGCGTTTCTTTTCGTGGAGACTCTTCTACCCCATGGTTTGCTGACTTCGCAAATTACCATGCGGGTAACTTCATAGTGAAAGGGATGTCGACCCAACGAAGAACAAATTCTTCAAGGATGTTAAACATTACTCTTGGGACGACCCCTACTTATTCAAAATCTGGCGGGCGATCAAGTCATCCGACTGTGTGTTTATGGACAAGAAGCTATTGACATTCTCAAAGCTTGCCATGCTGGACCCACCGGGGGCCATCATAGTCCAAATTACACCGCCAAAAAGGTGTTTGATTCCGGGTTTTATTGGCCCACAATTTACAAGGATGCCCATGAATTTGTCAAAGCATGTGATGCTTGTCAACGTCACGGAAATATCTCTCAAAGAAATGAAATGCCACAAAACGCCATTCAAGTTTGTGAGATCTTTGACATCTAGGGTATTGACTTTATGGGGCCATTTCCATCTTCTCGAGGTAACAAATACATACTCGTGGCTGTTGACTATTTGTCAAAATGGGTTGAAGCGAAAGCTTTACCTACCAATGATGCCCGAGTTGTTGTGAAATTTTTGAAATCTCTTTTTGCCAGGTTTGGAACTCCGCGAGCTATTATCAGTGATCGTGGTACACATTTCTGCAATGACCAATTTGATCGTGTCATGCAAAAGTATAGTGTAACCCACCGTCTCTCTACTGCATACCACCCCCAAACAAGTGGGCAGGTGGAAGTTTCTAACCGTGGTATAAAAAGAATTCTTGAAAGGACAGTAGGCGAAAATCGTGCATCCTGGTCGGATAAACTAGATGACGCACTCTGGGCCTTCCGTATGCTTACAAAACACCCATTAGTGTACTCCATACAAGCTAGTGTACGGAAAGGCATGTCATCTTCCGATTGAGCTTGAGCACAAGGCATACTGGGCCTTGAAACATGCCAACTTCGATATTCGCATACCGGTGATCACCGGAAATTTCAAATGAATGAATTAAATGAACTCCGTGATCAAGCATACGAGAACTCTTTGATCTATAAACAAAAGACAAAGAAGATTCATGACTCCAAAATCAAGAACCGCGTTTTCAACGTTGGTAATCGAGTCCTTCTTTTCAATTCAAGATTGAAGATTTTCTCGGGAAAGCTCAAGTCCCGTTGGTCTGGTCCATTTACCATCACTAAGGTTTATCTTTATGGTACCATTGAGTTATCTCAACCTGATGGTCCTAATTTTAAAGTGAATGGTCATCGATTGAAGCATTACTTTGGAGAGGACATTCCACCTGTGATTGTCCCGGATCTACAAACTTTCCCCATGAACCAATGAATGCGGGGATCGAGTCAAGCTAGTGACTCGGGAATCAAAAACATTAGCACACTCCATATGGGTTTTCACCCATATTTCTGACTTCTTTCTACTTTCTACCACCCTAGGGGCCATATATATTAAAAAATGTGTATATATCAAAAACAAAATAATGGCCGTATATGTTCTATGTTTTCGCATAACCACGTACTTTGAATATTGAGGGCAATATTCATTTCTATTGTGGGGGGAATTCTCACGAATTTTATCATGTAATTATACCACCCAATTCCCCCGCAAAATTTTTTTGGAGTAAGCGTTTTTCACTTACTCAGCAAATGGTAATCAATCCGCCATGTCTAACCCACATAAGGATTGGCTAATCCAGGAGCAAACGGCTCTTGGTAAAGATATCTCAAATCCGTTTATGGCTTGCAATTTGCCCAAAATTGTATGGTGTTCAACTCACCATATCTTTAAACTAGTGAAAAGTTGGCTAGCCCGCAAGTTTATGGCTTGTGGTAAAGGCAGTGGAAATCCATAATTGGTAATCGGCTCACCAAAGATAATATTGATAATTTATCTAAGAGTTGGCTAGTCCAAACGGCCTGTAAAGACAAATCAAAACCACATGCTTATGATTTGCTCAAAATCATTTGGTTATCATTGTGCCAAAGTTCTTACTTGAACTAAAACAATTGGCTACTCCAGAAGTAATGGCTTTTGGTATAGAGATGAAATCCATTAATTTTTCTCAAATCATTGCTAGGGACTAGCAATATCTTAGTGTGGGGGATTGATGAGTGTCTAAATACTCTTCATTTTTGTACTGTTTAGAATGCCAAAAACATCTGAAAACACTCAGAAATGCATTAAAATGATGAAAATATCACAAACAAGTGTTTTATGTGTTTTAAATGCAAAAATATCAAAATCTGGTGAAAAACGTATCAAGTTTGCATAATTGGCAGTTTTAGTCCTCCAAGTTTAAAAAGTTGTCAAAAACAGTCCCTGGTAAATTAAAATAAAGTAAAATGTCATTTAAGGTCCATGGGATTCAAAAGTTGTCAAAGCAAACCCTTCAAAGTTTAAAAATCACAAAATGACAACTTTAGTCCCTAAACTTTGAAAAATGTCAAATATAGTCCTTGGTGAATTTAAAAATGGAAATTTATCAAAAATAAACCTTGTACTATTCATAAATGACAAAATTGGTCCTTATAGTGAACTTTTGGAAAATTACATGTTTGGTCCCTTAAGTTTCAAAATTGACATAAAAGGCCCTTGGATTTACATAAATGGAAAATAATCAATAATGGTCCTTGTACTAATCATAAATGGCAGGAATGGTCCTTGTGTGTTCTTTGGAAGGATGGCAGTTTTGGTCCTCAAGTTTGGCCTAATTACAACTTTGGTCCTTGTGTTTATAAGCTACACCAAACGGACCTATATATTAAACCAAACCCAAATCAGGCCCAAAACCAAACCCGCCCAAAAATTTAAAACAATAATAAGCACGTACACTATTCAACTTCCTCTCCCACACCTGTTAACCCAATACCAGGTGGTTTTCACCTCACCACTTGCCCACCTCTCCACCTCACCACTGCCTCTACACCTGTCTAACCACCCCCTCCACCTCTACATACAACCAAAATCCATTTAATGCAATAACTCGCTCAAGAGGAATTTGGCGCCAAAACTCCACTTGTACGGTTTTGATGAATTCCAATGATCCAATGGTCAAGATGAGGTGGGAATCACTCAGAGATGTCGACATGAGTCAAATGATCTTTATAAAGAGAGAGATGCAAGTGTTAGAAGATATCTAATATAATTTTTAGTTTTTAATGTCGTTTTAGCTTACTTTCAAATTTCAGTGTATGTTTTAGCCTTAAGCTTTCAGTATTTCAAGTTTTCCTTGTACAATAAAACTTTGTAACCATCAATTTCAGATCAAGTTCTATTTCTGTTATGCAAAATTTACTCTGATCAAAAATTCAATAAACTAGAATGTTATTTGTAGATGTTATTTTGGACTCTTAAGTCAACATAAGCTCCTATATAGCTTATCTAAGCTATTAGAAACTCTTTAAAACCAGTTTAGTAAAAAAACCAAAATCACCAAAAATAAAAATAAATTAGTTAAAAATTCAAAAATCCATGGTGATTGTGAAAGAAGCTGAAGTAGGGTTAGCTTTGGATTGCCCTTGGGTTTAGTGCTTCTTGGGAAGCTATAGGATCTGTTCTCAGTCCTTGGTTCTCATTCTTCACTTGGAATCCACTTGTAAGCTCTTTTAATCCAATTTGGCATTTTAATGTTTAAGTGTTTATAAGCTCAAATTCTTGTGTCTTCATGTTCATTAGTGTTAGTTAAATATAATTAAGCAATAAAACCAGTTGTTTGTTCTTTTAAATTTGTAGTTATAAAAAATCTCATGTTCACAGTTATAGTAGCATAATCACCATACTTGAGTTTTATGTTGTTAATACTATTGTTTCATGTTTATTTAGTTTTACTATATGATATTATAAGCTTCTTAATCAAGTTCATGGTTTAAATCTGTTAAAATCTTTGAAAAGTGTCAAAACAGTCCACTAAAGGAGTGTTTGAATCTGCTAGTTAAACTGTGCTATAGGTTGTTTGAGTTGTTGTTTGTACTTGTTCTCAGGTCACTTTAGTATCTAATATCTCAAATCAACAAGAAAAACCAGTGGTCATTTGGTGAAAAGTCAAAATTCCTTTTGATCTCATCTTATTTCTTGACTCGCTTGATTTCCATGTTTTATGATCAAGGTTTTGTGTTCATAAGTTGTTAGTATTACCCAAACCAGTCTTAATCCACCTTAAAAAAACATAATCAGTGCTTAGTATCAAATTAAAGTTCAATTTAGTCAACTTTCTAGTTAATCTTAAAAAGTCAAATTCTCAGTTGGTCATTTTTAATAAACTAGATTAATTTCTATAAGACTTATCTGTAGCTTTAAAACTTGAGCTAATAGGATATTAAAATAGAGCTGCTTATCTTTAACCTAGTATTTTTTATATTTTCCAAACAGCTTATTTACTAGCTTATTTCCTAGCTTATTTTGAGCTCCTTGTCAAAAGAGTGCCCTCAGTAATGATTTGCTAGTCCATTTCACAAGCTCTTAGAGAGCTTATTAGTGGACTCTAGCTTTTTGAGAAGCTCATCTAGCTGACTCAAGGATCCAAGTTTTATTTTCCCATTTGTAGCTTATTTGATAAGCCTGCAATAGCTTTTTAGATTTGTCCATTTCATCTAGTGAACTGAGCATTCAGTGTTTTCAAGCTTATTCATAAGCTCCTTATAAGCTCACCGAAACAAAAAGAAGAAGTACTTTAGCTTTTTGAAAAGCCAATAAGCTCAGCTTATTAGATTCACCTTTTGTTTGGACTTCCAATCTATCATGTGGGTCCCACAAGGCCCTGAAGTTGGCTAGTCAGACCTTTTTGCTAATCAGTTTTAGCACAAGTGCTTATTAGCTTATTTTAGCTTATCAGGTTGTTTATTTGTGTTTTCTAGCTTTACTTAAATTCCTTTAGCTTATTTGCATCTTAAATTACTTTTGTTTCTAGCTTACTAGCTTATTTGGCAACTTAGTTAAACTTAAAAATCAAATTAAGCTCACAAGCTCCACTGTTGGAATAATAAGCTCAAATCTGAGCTTATTAGTCATTTTCATAAAAAGTTGTAGTTGTAAAAATTGCTTATTTTCTTGTGCTTAATAAGTTTGTAAAAAGAAAAAATCGAAAAAAAAATGTTTAGCAAAAAGGTGGGGAGGCGTGCTCGAACCCGAGACCTCCCACCTTTGAGAGTGATAAGTGTGTACCTGATACCAGCTTGCCCTTGGGTCTTTGACTGGTTTTATTTTGCACAATCTATTACTTAAGTACTCTTTGTCCCGTTTAGCTTATTTGGTTAATTTAGCTTATTTCGAGCTTATTTAAACTAGCTTTTGCAACTTTTGTATTTTTCATAGATTTGTATTAGTATTAAGTATTTTATAAAAAAATTTCAGATTTTTCTTAATAGTTTTAGTATTTTTAATCATTTAATTAGTGTAAAAACTTATTTAATTCATAATAAAAAATATAAAAGTCAAAAAAATATAATTCTTTTTTCTAAAATTTTCTTTTGTCATTTAGTACGTAAGAAAATTGTTTTTACATTTGTAGGCCTTTTATTTCACAAATTTTACGCTTTTTGCTTTATGCACTCAAGCGTAATTTTTATAAATAACGTACGTTTTCATTTTAAATCAAGTTTTTAGATAATTTAAGTTTACATTTTAGTTAAAATAGTTTATTTAAGTTATTTTGTTTTATAAAATCACAAAAACATCATTGTAAAAATAGTGATAGCGTTTATTTAATATATTTTAACTTTTTAATTTCCTTTAATTTGCATTTAAGTCGCTGTAATTTATAGATCTTTTCTTTAGGTATAATTATTCATCAAAATCCTTACTGATCACTATCCTTAGTGATTATTCGACATCTGTCTGTGTTAAACACCAATTCATCCTCCGTGGGACTTAACGACCCAGGAATCCACTATATTCCTCTGATCTTAATTGCATTAGTGTTTGAACTGTTTTAAGTTTCTTACGGTTAGCCATTCACAAGTGGCTAGCTTGTGTGAAATAACTTGACGGTTTTGCACCAATCACTGGCAATTGGTGTCTATCCTCCTCGAGGGACCACGAGGTGGCGAATTACCTCCATTGCCATCGTGAGACCTAGCTACAACATCTGCCATCTGTTAAACGAACATAGAAATTAGTGAAGAAACATATAAATAAATAAATAAATAAATAAACAAACAAACAAATAAACACATTTAACAGTATATATCAACAAGATAATTATAATAAATAAATAAATAAATAAATAAACAAATAAACACATTTAACCACTCGATAACAATTTCATTCAAATAATTAAGTGTTGTTCTACAAATTACAATTCGAGATTAATCTCCCACATCATCAACATAAAATTCAATATTATTAGTACTGTCATCTTCATCATCTTCATTCTCGTGGTCATCATCATCATCATCAGATGCTAAATCATGAGGAACGTGATCATCATAATCAATATCATCTTCGTTTTCCACAATAGTGATAATTGGTGGTGGTGCCTCAACTTCCGTTGGTTGAACATCTATATTTATAATGTTATAATCCAACCGATCCAACTCGCCAGAGAGCATGATATGTGATGAGTTGTTGTCATGTACAACATCCTGATTGTCTTCTACCACAATGATATCCGGGTTCCAAATCTTCATGATAAGAATCTTGGGCGGCCTTCCAATTACCACGCTAATTCGGGAAATCAAGGTAAAAGACTTGTGTTGCTTATGCTTGCAAGAATGAATGGTTCATTTTGAAACGATACATGATCGGTCATAATTTGCGTAATGTTGTTTCTATAGGTACAACATTTTAGGCGATTATCAAGTATTAGTGTCGAACCATTTGACTTCAATGAACAAACAAAGATTGAATGAAATATATGAAAACTCAAGAATTTCTTCAAGCGGCCATAATGCATTCCCTCCATCGTGGTTAGGAAATGAAATTCCTTGTTTTGAGTTGAACGATGTAAATCACGATCGTACAGTGAAACTTCACACCGCTGACTACGCAAGAGTTGATCGAGACCCAGCATACATGATGGTCCACAAGCCAAAGCTAATAACTTGGCGTACAACTTGGGTCCTTCAGACTTTTAATTCACTAATCTACGAAAAAGTTAAGAATAGATAGATATGAGTAATAGTCGTTATTTTACAGTGGTAATACATACAATAAGTCTACCTTCATCTCAAACCAAATGAGGAAACCCTTCTTGCAAGTCTCTCGCCAGAAATGCCCCTCAGTAAATGTTCATGATATTAGAATAAGTCGTCAATAACAACTTACGTGAAACAAATTTGAAATAAAACGCGTGCACTCTTTGTACGCCAAGTAATGTACTGGTCGATTTCATGATCGCTGTGTAGTAATGCACCATACTACTTGCTTCATTGTGTCCGCATTAAACCTAACTAATGATTATTTACCATTCTTTTTGCATTGATCGAAACACCTCAAATCGACTTGTTGGCCTTGGATCGCCTCATTCCGCTCGACGATTAAATCGGTCTCAACACCCCGAAAATAATGCTAACGAAAGTTAATGCTTCATCACAATATAACCCCCGCTATTGAACCTTTCAGCTTGGCTTTATTTCTCGACATAATTTTGAGCATTTTCATGTATCTTTCAAATGGATACATCCACCTCATGTAAACAGGACCGCCTTCAATAGCCTCTTCCGTAGATGAATAAACAAGTGAATCATAATGTCAAAAAAAGATGGAGGATATATTTGCTCGAAACTACACAAAATATTGATCAGTTGTTCTCTAGCTTTCAACATGTCATCCACCATCAAAGTTCGAACGCATATTTGTTTGAAGAATGAACAAAGCTCGATTATTGGTGTTGCGGTGGTTTGGTCCTTCAAGTAATTTTGAAGTCCAAAGAGAAGCAACCGTTGCATCATTACGCGATACATGAGCCTTCAAGCCTCATATGTTGCTATCGTTGTCGGTCACTTTATGCTTGAAGTTAGATCCAAACCCATCGGGTAGTTTAACACCTTTGATGAATTAAGAAAAAATCGATATTAGAATAAGTTGTCGAAATGAATACGCCAATTAATTCAACAAAGAAATTTTCAAATAAAACTCGTACCTTTAATGAATTGACAAAAAAATTTTCTTTCTTCGGTTGTGAAAGAGTACATAGGATGAGGCTTAGAGCACTTCCCGTTTCCTTTGTTGACGAGCCACAAGTCAAGATTTAATATTCAAATTTTGTAAGTCTTGTCTTGCCTTGTTGGTGTTTTTTGATTTGTCATTCATTAACAAAGTACCCAACACACTCTCACACACATTTTTTCGATATGCATGGCATCTAAATTGTGCTTAGTGTAAGAAAAGACCAATACTCTAGCTCAGAGAAAACATATTTTTTGTCCAATTCATCGTGATCGGATCACGCTTTTTGGCACCCCCATATCTTGGATGTTTCCCTGGACACGCTTAGGCAATCTTCTTAGTTGATCCAAGATGTCATCACCGTAAATTATCTAGGAGGGTCTCAGATCATCTACCTCTGTATAGAATGCCCTTCGTTTCTTCCGCCATTTATTGGTCATGCTTAAGAATCTTCTCAGGAGCAACATATAAGCGTTTTGTTTAACACGCCGCGATAGCCGAGTGTCTACATTACATGTCGGACATGCCTTGTAACCTTGCCCACTCCACCCGTAAAAACTACTTCGAGCTGGAAAGTCATTGATAGTCCATAAAAGCAAGCTTTCATACTGCATTCGGTGCCTGTAACGGCATCCTTAGTCATGACTCCATCTTTCCATAAAGTCTTTAGGTCATCAATCAAAGGCCTCAGATAAATATCAATATCCTTCCTCGGTGATTTGGGTCCTAATTAACAATGTCAACATAAGAGAAGTCTCTCTCATACATATCCAGGGAGGTGTATTGTATGTGGTTAATATGACCGCCACATGTCGTATGATCACTAAGGTTGCTTGACGGATTGAAACCATCGCAGCCCAACCCTAACCGACGCTTTTTCTTTAGCAAATTCCTTCGAATACTTGATGTCAAATTTCTTCCATGCTTGTCCATCAACCGGGTGTTGCATCTTACCATTCTCCCTAGACCGCCCGCACGCATGCCAAGTCATATGTTTTGCGCAGTGTTTTACAAACGCTAGAAGTCTAGGAATGATAGGAAAGTAACACAACACCTTGTTAGGAACTTTCTTCCCCAAGGTGTTCTTTTCTTCCATCTACTAGCGCAGATCGGACAAGTTCAAATCTTCAAGCATCTACCATATAAAAAGCAATCATTTACACAAGCATGTATCGATTCATTTCCTAACCCGATAGTTTTAAATATCTTCTTTATTTCATAGTATGACGATGGCATGTTGTATCCTAGAACGGGCGGGAAAACTTCCTTGAATAAAGTTAGGAACTCATTAAATGTGGTGTCACGCACTTTACCTTTGACCTTGATGTGCGTAATCTTTGCCATAAAGTCTAATGAAGACATCCACTCACAAAATGTTGGGTATAGTTTTCGTTATAGTAAGCAAGTAACTCCTCATACTCATTACGTTGAGGAATTGCGTCATACTTGTCTCACCAATATTTCCTTAAGTTGGATCATCCGGTTCGCTATTCGACCAATATCATGAAGGAACTCAGCCATGTCACTCATCCTGGGTGTCTTGTGTTGTGTACAACTGCTCGCCATCCGCTCACCATGATTATTCCATTTCGTATAACTATGGTCCCAACCATTTGTGTGTATGTGGTCAAACAAAAATTCATGCTTTATCCAGTTTATGTTTAAACAACGAGCACAAGGACATTTTATATTCCCATCAATATTCACCAAGGGCTTGCAATAGTTGCACAAAGCTTTAAGACCAACTAAAATTCTCTAATTGCACGTAACGTGTAGTGAGACCCAACTTTTATCAATTGGCATAACCGCTTTTAATGAAGCAATAACTAATTATATAGACTTAAAATGTTCACCTAATCCAACTATGGAAGGCAATCCTAACCTCATTCTTTGAATGTTTCGTCTCATACATGAATGCGTATAATTGAATTTACTATTTGAGAAAATTTCGGCAGCATTTCCTCTCAACTCCCCAAATATGTGCGTAAAGACATATTCGTAGGAGTAAAGGGGAAACACTTAAATTTTCACAAATAGTAAATCAATTATACGATTCATATCCTAAATGAGACAAAACATTCAAAAGCAATCCCAAAATGGGACTTTCCGAAATTAAATTTCTAATAAATTAATTTCGGACGGGTTTTCTATGGGATGATTAACTTCGGACGGGGACTTTCCGAAATTAATCACTAAAGTCCTAAATTCATTTACAACAGTTCAACACAATCAAATACCATACATAATATACTCATATATCACAAGACTTAATTTTCCGGCTTATTTGGAGATTTATGAGCTTATATAAGTTTATCATATCATAATATACTTATATTAGCCCACAAGTCTCCAAATAAGCCGAAAAATTGAAGCTTATGAAATATTAGCAGGTGTGATATTGATATTGACAAACAAATGTATCTCAAATAGTTGCAAAGTTAGAAAAAAAATACCGATTGTGGTCTTGGCTCTCGGCTAGCTGGTCTCGGCTGGTCTCGGCTCTCGGCTGTAAAAAAAATCAAATTTATTAATAAAAATCGAAATTATTAATAAAAAGCATGTAACAAGCAAGAGCTTATGAAAACTAATCAAAATTATTAATAAAAAGCATGTAACACAGATTTACTTAATCCTACTTACCTAAAAGCAACTAAAGACTATTAAATAAGCAAGTTTAACAACCTAATAAGCTAAGACAGCTTAAAAATAAGCTATGAACAGGTCCTTTTGACCACTAAACACCTTGACCCAAACACTAATAAGCAGCTGAGACTGCTTATTCACCTCAGGTTAGGATAGGAGCAAAACTGCTTTTGCAACTTATTTATAAGATCAAAGTAATACTCGGCTGATGTGGGTCTGAGACAGAACCAATACTCGGCTGCTTTGGGTCTGTTAACCAAACGCACCCTTTCCCTAGTTTAAACCAAACACCCGTAGTGGGATGTTGTTAACCAAATGCTTCTAACTTATTTTGCACCTCATAAACTTTCACGGGACATGTCCCCGCTTAACACATAAAACAAGTAACAAAAAAAAAAAAAAAAAGAAAAAAGAAAACAAGTAACAAAAAAAAACCACAAAACTTACTACGTGTCCGAGTGTCGGCCGGTTCTCACTTCTCCGATTCTCAAGCTCTCTCGCTTGGTCTCTACACAAAGATAATCGCATAAAGATAATTAAAATAAAAAATAAAAAATTAACAAAAATCAGTCTACAATAAAATAAAACATTGCAAAAATTACCTTACCCAGAAATTAACAAATACCGTGTAAAATTAACAAATTAACAAAAAATAACAAATAAAACTTACCTGGGTTTGTAAACAAGGGGGACAAGGAAGAAAGAAGATGGGAAAAGATAGAATTACATGAGGACAGGGTTTAAAGAAAGAATTATATGAGGAGAGGGTTTAAGGAAAAAATTATACTCAGGCACAGTGGTGCGTGTGTAGTGGTGGTGGAGCAATGGTGGTGGCAGTGGTGAGTTGTGGTGGTGGAGGTGTTGAGCTGTGGTGGAGCAGTGGTGGTGGCTGTGATGGAGAAGACGATGAGTGTTTTTCGTCTTTTTTTTTTCCAAGTGTGACCAGATCTGTTAATAATTGAGGTTAATATTTGCTTTCTACTTTTGTCGGGGACTAGTCCCCGGGGAAAGTAATGGCAGGATAAAGTAATCAAATAACTAGAATTAATAATAAATTATAAAATTAAATTTAACCTAAAAATTATAAAATTAATCTAATTACTTTTAACCTAGGTTGCACGGACACGGCGATACGGCAAAGTCTAAAAATATATGACACGGAGACGGCCTGGACGACCAAGTATAGGTATCATGTTAAACGAGCGAGTACAGGTGCTATGGTATACGTATCATGTTAAATGATGAGTGTGTAAATACTCATCATTTTTAGTCAAATCTGAACTGCAAAACGTCTAAAAATGCTCAGAAATGCATCAAAACACTAAAAATATTCCAAAATTGCATTTTATATGTTTCAGATGCAAAATGTTTAAAATCAATGAAAATGAGCAAAGTTTGCAAAATTGGCGCTTCAAACCCCCAAGTTTCTAAAATTGTCAAAAATAGTCCCTGAGTCATAATTTCAAAAGAAAAATCACCAAAGGTCCTTTTAAAATCATAAGTTGTCAAATTTAGTCCTTTGGTGAAAAATGTCAAAAGTTTTGAGAAATTACAAAATTGGTCCTCCAAGTTTAAAAATTGGCAAAATGGTCCCTCGAAAAATTTGAAAATGTCACTTTGGTCCTTGTACTATTAACACTTGTCATTTTCAGCCCTGGAACAACAACTTTGCAATTTGGCAGATTAGGTCCCTCAATTTTCAGAATTGACACAATTGGTCCCTTGATTATTAAACCCCTAAATACACATTTGGACTTGACACAAACCCATTTGACCCCTGCCAACCCCTTTTTGGACCCTTACCAATTGACCCTTCCCTTTTTAATAATCCCAGTCAAACACCCTTTTGACTTCTCTTTCCCTCCCTCACGGGTTACCTCCCCATCATCACCTGCCATGCCTGCAACTCAGACAAACCCCCTCATCCAGCTCATTTTTCCACCCACCCTTATCACTCCAAACACCACAATCCAAGACACATTAATTACTTCACTCCTTTTGCACTCAAACTCAACAAACTGTCAAAACCTTTTTCCCGCCAAAAATGAAATCTATGGCCAAAACTCACTTAACTGATCCAAGGGCCTCAAACACAGCTGGGATTTGATGAGAGAGGTGTGAGAAGATGTTTGGAGTATATAAGGAAGCAAAAGAAGCAAGAATAGAGAGTAGTTAGTTTTAATCAGTTTTTTTTTAGTTTTAATTTAGTTGTTAGTTTTTAATCTAGAAATCTTGTTCTAGTCCACTTTTAAATTCCTTTGTCATTTTTAATTCGTACTCTTTAATTTCCAAGTAATGCAATTTTCAGTTTTTATTAATTTCATGTCTTTATGCTAATTTACTTTTGGGTTCATAGCCTTAACCGGTCATTTCAGTTTAGAGTGTGTTTGAAGTGTTTTCAATTCAGTTTAATGCTAGTTCACAGATGCAAAAGTTAGTTTACTCGAATCTCAAATGTTTTTTTTTAACCTGTTTCATGTGTTTCTGCTAAAGCCAGTACTTGATTAGTAGGTTCATGGGTCAAACAAAGGTTTTGACCCATTTTTAGAGTTCAATCAGTATTAGTCTAGTGTCAATTAAATGAGTTTGAAGTTTCTGTTAGTTTCAAAGTTGGTAAAAAATTTGCTTCTGAGCTTGCCAATGTGTTTCTTTTATCTGTCTCATCGTCCCAGTCAGTCCCCAAACTACCTTTTTAACCCCAACTTTAGCTTAGTTTAAGTAGGTGTTAGCTTTTGAAAATGATATCGTGTGTAGTTTGTAGTTTGCATTGAATTTGTTTTAGATTTAAGTTGTCATTTGAGCTTATTTAGTTGCTCTATTATTACCCCTTGTGTCCGTTTATGACTGTGTACAGGACACCCACAGCTTATTTATAAGCTGCCAGAAGTTCCCAATAAGCCAGACATGGGGATAAAAGGTTTTCAGCTGGGTGGCTTCCAAATTCCCAGAAGCTCAGGAGCTTAATCCTCGTGGAGCTCGTTGAAAATAAGCTCTTAAGTCCCCCTTTCAGCTTGTTCTGTTTAATTACTAACTGTAGCAGGTCAGAATCATCTTTAGTGCTTACTCCGAGGTTTTTTAGTGCTTATTTTGAGTTTTAGGATCCGTAGGAGTTTTTGAGTAGAATAGAGCATGTTTAGCTTATTTAGTACTTATTATGAAGTTTTAATGCTTATTGTCAGTTCTGAGATTTCTTTTTTTTAGCCAACTGCTTTTCCATTCCTAGCATTGCTATTTGATTTTTTTTTAGTTTAACCAGTCATCTGTAGCTTATTTGTGTGTTCATCTTGCTTATTCAACTGTGTTTGGTGTTCACATTTTGCTTAAAAAAGCTGTAAAAGGTGTATGGTTGTGCTGTCCCAAACACCCCTTAATATTGAAGCTGCTGCTGATTTAACAGCTTATTTCTTTAGCTGTTAAAAGTTTGGGTTTTATATAAAGTTACCAGTTTAAGGTGTATAGAAAGTTCCAAATTGAAAGAAAAAAAAAAGTTTGACAAAAAAGGATAGGAGCTGGGTTCGAACACAGCACCTGCGCAGACCCACGAACACAACAACAAACAACAAACCCAACTGCCCTATGGGCTTTTTGATGTTTTAACTTACACAGGTTAATATTTAACTAACATTTCTATTTCATATCTAAAAAAATAATAAGTGGAAAATAAAGGTTGGGATGGGATTCGAACACCTGACCTCCTTCTGCAGATGCCACGCCCCACCACACGTCTATTACCAGCTGCTCTAGCTACTCTCTTGTGTTAGATTTTGCTTCATTAAATACTTAAGTCATTTTCAGTTTTGATATTTTTAGCTTAATTAGCTTTTTAAGTTCTTATTTCAAAACGCAGTAGGGTAGTTTCTTATTTTTCTTAAATCCAGTATCACTTGAAGTATTTTCTATAATTTCCTCAGATTTTTATCAATTATTTTAGTATTTTTAATTAATTAAATAGATTAAATTAGTTTTTAATTGAATAAATAAAATAAAAGTCAAAAATACCCTACTTTTTTCCTAAAATTTTATTTTGTCATGTAGTACGTGAGAAAATTGTTTTTACATTCGTAGGACTTTTATTTCACAAATTTTACGTTTTTGCTACAAGACTTCGCTCGTAATTTTATAAATACCGCTCGCTTTCATTTTAAGTCACGTTTTTAGATAATTTAAGCTTACGCTTTAATTAAAATAGTTTATTTAAGTCATTTTGTTTTATAAAATCACAAAAACATCATTTTTAAATATAGTGATAGCGTTTATTTAACATTTTTTATCTTTTTAACTTTCTTTAATTTGCATTTAAGCCGTTGTAATTTGTTGGCTTTTTCTGTAGTTATAATTATTCAAATCCCTTTATCCGTTCAAATCTCTCGATCACTATTCGTTGGGTGATCCATTGCATAGCTCGCTGGGACATAACGACCCGGGGAAACACTATACTCCCCAGATCTTCATTGAGTTCGCTCAACCGCTTTAAGTTTGTTACGGTCGGCCATTCACAAGTGGCGACTTGAGTGATAAAACTGACTGCCTGGAGCGCATCAAATTTTTGGCGTACCACGCCGGAGCCGTGGCCGATTATCCTACGCCTAGCAGATTAGTGATTTTGATATTCACTCTTTGTTCATACCATCCATCTGTATATGTTTATATTTTCTTATCCAAAACCCCAAAAATATTCTTCTCGCTCCTCTTATTCGTTGATTCTATTTCTCTTACCCTCTTGCCGCTTAATTCTATTCTTTGTATCCTCTCAACCATTTGATTCTCTTCTTAATCCTCTATATGTTTAATTCTTATGTCGACATTCTGCTCAACTTCATCGTCAAAATGTGAAATGTGTGAGCAAAGTGTGGAGGGCCTAGTTCAGCTTAATTTTGCAATTGCGTATGCGAATTATCCATCAAAAATGCTTTTCAAAGTTATTTCATTGACCACCCGCCACAACCTCGAAATACATTCTAATCTTGACAAACCAGCTCAAAAGTCGAGCTACACCAAGCACCCACCGAGGATTACGAGGACACTTTCTTTGAAGATAAAGCCCGTAATCTAATCGAACAAATTCAAACCGATGAAAAAAGGTCGAGAATTAGAATTGATTACGATGAACCCGCTCAAACACCGTGACTAGCAAGAATGACTTGCCTAATCTTCACGCTTTCTCAAGGACCGAATCGAGACCATAACGGAAGTGGTGGAAATTGCTAGCTCTCAGAGCACACCACTTGTCCCACCTCCCGATTTTTTGAATGTTCTTCGAGACTTGATAGTCATTCGGATTACCATGTTGGTTTTGTTGATTCTTTGAATAAACCGATTCCTCTTCATAACTCTCAAATGCAATCGTTTATTCCTTGTGTCGGTTGTGGTGAGCCTCTTTATGGTTCAATTCGTTGCAAAATAATGTATGCATAATGTGGTAATGATATTCATAACGGGAGTTGTTTGTTTTGTGGTTCGAGGAATTCATTTGATTATGATCCTATCGTAACTCATTTAACGACCCTCTAATTTTTCCATTACCCACCATGTTCGACGACTTATCATATAACCAACATACCTGCTGTGAATTTTGTGGAGGTCCTCACCTAGAATTTGATTGTCAATCGGGAAACACGCTTTGTCTATGAACGCTTTCTCCTGATGCCTCGTAACTTTGGTTATGACCAAAATCCATATGATTCACTGTCTGCACTCAGCTTTTATCGTAGAGTAATTGTGGAGGTCCCCATTTCAACATCTGATTGTCAAATAGGGAACCCAATTCCTTGTTACAATCATGACTCTTACATATTTGAAAATTTCCAACCTCCAAGACACTATACGGTTCAAAATCCACCGAAAGCAAGTTATCTCAAGAAATCTCCCAGATTTTGAAACCGCAATAAAAACACTTGAGGATAGATGAGTAACTTAAGAATCAAGTGAGTGGTGAAAAGACCATAGGAGAATTGTTAGTCAAGAGCGGAGGCCCGCCAATCGAGGAAGAACTATTAGCCCTAGAGCATGCAGGCTCTAAGGCGCCCCAATTTCTTAAGGCGCTCTATATGATGATGACGCAGGGAGGGTTTTTATCCTTTTAGAAATAATATTTCAACCTCCTCGGCCAATTGATATCCCAGCAGTTGAGATTCCATCTCAAACAACTCATCATCACACCCGATATTCCCACTCACTCTCCTAACATGGGGACGAGCATCTTGACACCGCTCTCGAAAAGGAATCGGACAAAGTCATAAAGTCTAGTGTTGAGAACCTTGTACCAATCCCGAGAGAGTCACAGGGAATTTCTGATCATATGTGTGATTCTTCTTCCCTTCTTGAGTGTTCAAATGATCATTTGGAAACTTTCTCCGATTTTAGCGATGATTGTGCTTCCCATGGAGACATTGAGTATGTCGAGGCATCACTCCCACAACGATCCCTTCTGAGGAGTTCTCCTGAACTCACACTCACATCAATCCACTCTTTGATTTCGGCCGATCCGGGAGAGACTGAAAGTCTCATTGATAATGATCGTTCACTCACTTCTCATCCTAACAGTCCAATAGAGAATGTTGATCACTTTGTTCCCTAAACATTCAAAGCTACTTTCACCAATCCTCTATTTGAATTCGACTATGAATTCACTTCAATTTCTGAGAATCCACTCTTTGATACTCAGATTGAGGATGGTGATGAGCCCACAATGGAACAAGAGTTCACAACATCACTTCATGTGAATGATTCTCTTCATGAAGAGTTCTCCGGTGAACTCTCTCATGACATATCTCATCCGGAACATGATCATTTCTATTTTGATCTTGAGGATGGTATTGGCTCGGAGGAAGGTGTACTCTATCATACGAGTTTGCTTATGAATGATACTACCCTCACCCTTCCTCCCGATATGTTCACATTTGAGGATGAAGAATGGATCTCGATTGTTATCAAAATCTTTCTTCCTTTCCTCAAATATCTTGTGATTTCTCTCCATCTTCACTCCTTCGGGAATGAAGATACCATCTTTGACCCCGGCATTTTCATTTATCATTTTGAGCCGGTTCTATGTATATCTCATCGGTGTGGAACTTTCTCGTGCTTCAAATGTTTGTCCAAACATCTTGAATGAAAGTCCGATGGAGATTATTTCTTCCACTCGCTTCCCCATGAACCAATTATTCGGTCGAGTCAAGCTAGCTTACTCGTAATCAAAACAAAAGATCTAAACATGGGTTTTCACCGTGTGTATTAATTCCACCCTAGTGTGGGGAGTTGCCCCACATGTTATATATATAAATTTCAGTATTAAAAAAAAAAAAAAAATCCTCTTTCTAAATAAGGGCCGTAGTATTTCCCTTTTACGTTCTTTGTTTCGGCATAACCGCGCGGTACTTTGAATATTGAGGGCAATATTCATTTCTAAGTGTGGGGGGGAATTCTCACGAATTTTATCATGTATTATCCACCTAATTCCCCGCTTTTGGCCAAAATTTTTTGGAGTAAGTGTTCTACACTTACTCATTTGGTTATCATCAACCTTGTCTCAGAACAAAAGGATTGGCTAATCCAGGAGCAAACGGATCTTGGTAAAGATTTCTCAAATCCGTTGACGGCTTGCAATTTGCCCAAAATTGTATGGTATTCAAACTCACCATATCCTAAAAAGTGAAGAGTTGGCTAGCCCGCAAGTTTATGGCTTGTGGTAAAGGCAATGGAAAACCATAATTGGTAATCAGCTCACCAAAGATAATATTGATAATTTATCTAAGAGTTGGCTAGTCCAGAGGGTACGGCTCGTAAAGACAAATCAAATCCGTTGAAGTCGGTGGTTTGCTCAAAATCACATGGTTATCGGTGTACCATGGTTCTTACTTGAATCGAAACATTTGGCTACTCCAAAAGTAATGGCTTTTGGTAAAGAGATTCAAATCCATTAAGTTTTTCTCAAAAGATTGCTAGGGACTAGCAATAGTTTAGTGTGGGGATTGATGAGTGTGTAAATACTCATCATTTTTAGTCAAATCGAACCGCAAAACGCCTAAAAATGCTCGAAATGCATCAAAATACTGAAAATATTCCAAAATTGCATTTTATATGTTTCGGATGCAAAATGTTTAAAATCAGATGAAAAATGAGCAAAGTTTGCAAAATTGGCGCTTCATCCCCAAGTTTCTAAAATTGTTAAAAATAGTCCCTGAGTCATAATTTCAAAAGAAAAATCACCAAAGGTCCTTTTAAAATCATAAGTTGTCAAATTTAGTCATTTGGTGAAAAATATCAAAAGTTTTGAGAAATTACAAAATTGGTCCTTCAAGTTTAAAATTGGCAAAAATGGTCCTTGGAAAATTTGAAAATGTCAGCTTTGGTCCTTGTACTATTAACACTTGTCATTTTCAGCCCCTAGAACAACTTTGCAATTTACAGATTAGGTCCCTCAATTTTCAGAATTGACACAATTGGTCCCTTGATTATTAAACCCCTAAATACACATTTGGACTTGTCACAAAACCCATTTGACCCCTCGCCAAACCCTTTTGGACCCTTTACCTATTGACCCTTCCCTTTTTAATAATCCCAACAAACACTTTTGACTTCTTCCTCCCTCACTGTTACCTCCCATCATTACCGCCATGCTCAGAACTCCGCATAAACTCATCCAAACCTCATTTTTCCACCCACCCTTATCACTCCAAACATAACAATCCAAGACACATTTATTGGTTCACTCCTTTTGCACTCAAACTCAACAAATCACAAAAGCCTTTTTCCCCGCAAAAATGAAATCTATGGCCAAAACTCACTTAACTGATCCAAGGCCTCAAACACACTGGATTTGATTGAGAGAGAGAAGATGTTTGGAGTATATAAGGAAGCAAAAGAAGCAAGAATAGTTAGTAGTTAGTTTTTAATCGCTTTTTTTTTAGTTTTAATTTAGTTGTTAGTTTTTAATCTAGAAATCTTGTTCTAGTCCACTTTTAAATTCCTTTGTCATTTTAATTCGACTCTTTAATTTCCAAGTAATGCAATTTTCAGCTTATTAATTTCATGTCTTATGCTAATTTACTTTTTGGTTCATATCCTTAACATGCCATTTACTTTAGAGTGTGTTTGAAGTGTTTTCAATTCATTTTAATGCTAGTTCATGATGCAAAAGTTAGTTTACTCGAATCTCAAATGTTTTTTTAACCCGTTTCATGTGTTTTCGCTAAAGCCAGATTTTGATTAGTGTAGGTCATGGGTCAAACAAAGGTTTTGACCCATTTTAGAGTTCAATCAGATAGTCTAGTGTCAATTAAATGAGTTTGAAGTTTCATAGTTTCAAAGTTGTGTAAAAAATTTGCTTCCGAGCTTGCCAATGTTTTTATCCTGCTCTATCGTCCTCCCAAATTCCCTAAACTACCTTTTAACCCCAACTTTAGCTTAGTTTAAGTAGGTGTTAGCTTTTGAAAATGATATCGTGTGTAGTTTGTAGTTTGCATTGAATTTGTTTTAGATTTAAGTTGTCATTTGAGCTTATTTAGTTGCTCTATTATTACCCCTTGTGTCCGCTTATGACAGTATATGTGACACCCAGCTTTATTTATAAGCGTAAGTTCCCAATAAGCTTACATGGGGATAAAAGGTTTTCACCGGGTGGCTTCCAAATTCCTTAAGTCAGAGAGCTTAATCCTCGTGGAGCTCGTTGAAAATAAGCTCTTAAGTCCCTTCGCCTTGTTCGCTTAATTACTAATCAGAAAGTGCCGTAATCATCTTTAGTGCTTACTCCGAAGTTTTTAGTGCTTATTTTGAGTTTTAGGATCCGTAGGAGTTTTTGAGTAGAATAGAGCATGTTTAGCTTATTTAGTACTTATTATGAAGTTTTAATGCTTATTGTCAATTCTGAGATTTCTTTTTTTTAGCCAATCGCTTTCCATTCCTAGCATTGCTATTTGATTTTTTTTTAGTTTAACCAGCCATTCAGAGCTTATTTGTGTGTTCATCTTGCTTATTCAACTGTTTGGTGTTCACATTTTGCTTAAAAAGTCAGTAAAAGGTGTATGGTTGTGGCCGCCCCAAACACCCTTAATATTGAAGTTGCTGCTTGATTTAATGTACTATTTTAGTCAGTAAAAGTTTGGTTTATATAAAGTTACGCCTATTAAGGTGTATAGAAAGTTCCAAATTGAAAGAAAAAAAAAGTTTGACAAAAAGGATAGAGCTGGGTTCAACACGCACTGCCAAGCAGACCTACCTAACACAACAACAAACAACAAACCCAACCGCCTCTATGGGCTTTTGATGTTTTAACTTACACAGGTTAATATTTAACTAACATTTCTATTTCATATCTAAAAAAATAATAAGTGGAAAATAAAGGTTGGGATGGGATTCAACACCGACCTCCTTCTCAGATGCCACTTCCACCACACGCCTATTACCACCGCTTCTAGCTACTCTCTTGTGTTAGATTTTGCTTCATTAAATACTTAAGTCATTTTCTAGCTTTGATATTTTTAGCTTAATTAGCTTTTTAAGTTCTTATTTCAAAACGCAGTAGGGTAGTTTCTTATTTTTCTTAAATCCAAGATCACTTGAAGTATTTTCTATAATTTCTCGATTTTTATCAATTATTTTAGTATTTTAATTAATTAAATAGATTAAATTAGTTTTTAATTGTAATAAATAAAATAAAGTCAAAAAATACCCTCGCTTTTTCCTAAAATTTTTCTATGTAGTCATGTAGAGAGAAAATTGTTTTACATTCGTAGGACTTTTATTTCACAAATTTTACGCTTTTGCTTCATAAGACTGCAATTTTTATAAATACCTCGCTTTCATTTTAAGTCACGTTTTTAGATAATCTAGGCTTACGTTTTAATTAAAATAGTTTATTTAAGTCATTTTGTTTTATAAAATCACAAAAACATCATTTTGTAAAAATAGTGATAGCGTTTATTTAATATTTTTTATCTTTTAACTTTCTTTTAATTTGCATTTAAGCCGCTGTAATTTGTTGGCTTTTTCTCAGAAGTTATAATTATTCAAATCCCTTTATCCGCTCAAATCTCTCGATCACTATTCGTGGGTGATCCATTGCATAGCTCACGGGCATAACGACCGGGAACACTATATCCCCAGATCTTCATTGAGTTCGCTCCTCGAACCGCTTTTGTTACGGCCGCCATTGCCAAGTGGCGCATCACTTGAGTGATAAAACTTGACCGCTCTCGAGCGATCATTAAACCACCAAGTATAGGTGCTATGTTATACGATCATGTTAAACGAAAGTGAGTATAGGTACTATGGTATACCGATCATGTTAAACCACCAAGTATAGGTGCATTGGTATAATGATCATGTTAAACGAGCGAGTATAGGTGCTATGGTGTGATCATGTTAAACGAGCTAGTATAGGTGCATTGGTATATCATGTTAAACGCACCAAGTATAGGTGTTATGGTATACGATCATGTTAAACGAGAGTATAGGTGCTATGGTATAATGATCATGTTAAACGACCGAGTATAGGTGCTATGGTATATGTATCATGTTAAACGAGCGAGTATAGGTGCTATGGTATAACGATCATGTTAAATCCACTCAAGTATAGGTGCATTGGTATAATGATCATGTTAAACGACCAAGTATAGGGGCTATGATATACGATCATGTTAAACGAAACGAGTATAGGTGCTATGGTATACGTATCATGTTAAACGAGCAAGTATAGGTGCATTGGTATACATATCATGTTAAACGAGCAAATATAGGTGCTATGGTATACGTATCATGTTAAACGAGCAAGTATAGGTGCTTATGATATACGATCATGTTAAACGAAGCGAGTATAGGTGCTATGGTATATGTGATCATGTTAAATGAGCAAGTATAGGTGCTATGGTATAATGATCATGTTAAACGAGTATAGTGCTATGGTATACATATCATGTTAAACGAAGCGAGTATAGGTGCTATGGTATACGATCATGTTAAACCGACCAAGTATATGTGCTATGGTATATGTATCATGTTAAACGACCAAGTATAGGTGCTATGGTATACGATCATGTTAAAAGACCAAGTATAGGTGCATTGGTATACGTATCATGTTAAACGACCAAGTATAGGTGCTATGGTATACGATCATGTTAAACGACCAAGTATAGGTGCTATGGTATATGTATCATGTTAAACGAGCAAGTATAGGTGCATTGGTATAATGATCATGTTAAACGACTAAGTATAGGTGCTATGGTATAATGATCATGTTAAATGAGCGAGTATAGGTGCTATGGTATACGTATCATGTTAAACGAGCAATTATAGGTGCTATGATATATGTATCATGTTAAACGAGCGAGTATAGGTGCTATGGTATACATATCATGTTAAACGAGCAAGTATAGGTGCTATGGTATACGTATCATGTTAAACGAGCGAGTATAGGTGCTATGGTATACGAATCATGTTAAACGAGCGAGTATAGGTGCATTGGTATACGTATCATGTTAAATGACCAAGTATAGGTGCATTGGTATATGATCATGTTAAACGAAATATATAGGTGCTATGGTATAATTGATCATGTTAAACGAAAGCAAGTATAGGTGCTATGGTATAATGATCATGTTAAACGAGCGAGTATAGGTGCTATGGTACGTGATCATGTTAGTACCAAGTATGTGCATTGGTATAATGATATTATTATTATTATAATTATTATCATTATTATCATTATTATTATTATTATTATTATTATTATTATTTATTATTATTATTATTATTATTATTATTATTATTATTATTATTATTATTATTATTATGGTCTCAACTTACCACCAAAAAATGGCCAAGAATTCCCACAAAAAACATGGCTTCAAAACTTCCCACCAAAAGCTATTAGATCCTTCTATATATCACATAAAGAAAACTTGAGATCTTATCCCACTAAAAGCTACCAAATCTTATCCTCAAAACCACTCAACCTCACAACCTCTTATCTTCACACAAATTTCAAAACCGAGATGGAGCCATTTAATCCTTTTATGTGTTCTTGTGCGCAGAAATATAAAATTAAGAACATCACATAGAGAACATTCATCTGGATGACAATATTATGCATGTCCTCCTCACAAAGGTGAACAATCATACATTTCTTATTTATGTAAATATACAAATAAATTTGTTGTAATCTCTTATAATTTTCTTATTATGTAACAACCCAAAAGATAATGGGTACGGATATTTTATGTGGAAGGATGCATTTGACGAGTACTTAAGAACAATCTCTTCTCAAGGTTCCGATTGCACCAACAAAGTGCTCGAGCTGCCATGAAAAAAGATCTTAGGATAAAGCTGCGGAATCACAAAAACAGGTGTTAGAGACAAGAGTAAGGATGTTGGAGGCAAGACTTGAAATGGCAAGGATTGACTCGACCACGCATGTCATTCGGATGCATTACTTCGTGAGCTGTTAGGTGACATGGAAAATCTTCGTATGTAGTAGTAGTAGTTGTTGTTCTTGTAGTTGTTGTTGTTGTTGTAGTAGTTGTTGATCAAGTATTTTTATAAATCAAAGTACATGCTGGATTTATAAAGCTGACCATGTTCTTAGTAAACCAGATTATGGTGTCCAAACACCCCTTTTCCAATACTAAATTACATATGCTCAAAGAATGAAACTGAAGAAACAATATCACATTTAACAAACACGAATTAAGAACCATATTAGTTCATCATAAAATAGTTTAGGGTTTTTACGTAATGAAAGGACTATCCAAGCATCCGGGTTTTAGTTATGTATTAATAGTTGCAATAAAGTGTATTTTTATAAATATCAGATGACATGTCCCCGAAAGGTTTGGCGGAATTTTCCCCAACAATTAGCATGCTTTTGACTTTGGTCAAATTTTGGTAAAAGTAAAATATACTTTCGGGACATGTCCCGGAGAAATTTTACGCTGAATTTTGACTATCCGGTCAAAGTTTGATAAAATCAAACTTACTTTCTACGACATGTCCCCGCCTAAAAGTCTCCGTTGAATTTTCCATAACAAGTCAACAGATTTATGTGCACATCGATTTATTTTTTGTCGTTAGTGACTTTCACGGGGACAGGTGTCCCCACGAAAGTCTCCTCCTCATTCATCCGATTATTGTAGTGACAATAAGCAATAAAAAGAATGGGGGATTGATAGCTTTATTTTTACGTTATGTTTAGTAGCTTTATTAGATTGTACATTGTGGTTAAATAATTTTATTTTTTATTAAATTATGTATTAATTGCATTTGTTTAATAGTATTTCTTTAAGTTTTATTTTTGCATCAAATACTTGTAAATGATATTTTTTTAATTGTAATGCTTAAAATTCTATTTTAAAAAGCTTTAAAAAATTAATAAAATGTGCTTTATAAATAGCATAGATAATAAAAAGAAAAGACATAGAGTAGAGTTATTTTACATACCAAACTTTTCTTACATATCAAGGGACTCATCTCCACAATTCATTTAAAAAGAAATCAATGGTTAGGATTAAAAACATTTTATTATTTCACATATTTTTTATAATTTAAATATCTCTTAAACCGTTAATCGTTAAGTGAAAATATTTACAACCGCCGAAGAGCATTTAATTATTTTTCGGCGGGCACTTTGATATACTTTAAAAAGAAAAATCGTTTTTTTCACGCTTTTTCGCTTTTTACGTTACTTGAAATTTGCATAAAAAATCATATATGATTAAACACTAATTTGAATATCACATGTGATATCAGTGTTAAATCATATATGATATGTGATATCACATTTATATGATATGTATAATCATATGTGATGTTACACTAATATCACATGTGATATTACATATCATATATGATATAACATTAATATCACATTTGATATTCAAATTAGTGTTTAATCATATATGATTTTTAATGCAAATTTCAAAGAACGAAAACGAAAAAACTTTAAAAAAGTTGAAAATACTAAAAAATTTGTCGAAAATATATCAAAGTGCCTATCTATAGAAAGATAATTAAATGCTCGTCGAATGATATTTGTTTTCGCTTAACGACATTAACGGTTTAAAAATTATTAATATTTGTAAAAAGAGGATGAAAGTGGGTTTTTTAAATTATTGGGATTAATCTCATCCATTAGATCAAATAAAAATATGAAAAATTATATTTTTTTTATATTTTAAAAAATTATATATGATTTTTTAAAATATATTTTATATATTTTATGTACATATCAATTCCCTTTTTCCCTGGTATGTAAATAATTACCCCGTGTAAAAAGGTAGTGTATATACGGTAATAAAACCACCACCTAAAACAGGCACCCTATAAAAGCATCATATACCACCACCATAACCCCAAACACCACCATTACATTTCAAACTTCTAGGGTTTATCTGCTACATTCACAGGTACAATTCTTAGCTTCATTTCTTTCATTTTTATTTTCTAGTTAATATAGCACAAGTTACAGCTGTTTATTCATATGTTTACCATGCGGACGTCATCATCGCAGTCTTCTTAATGCCAGATTTTATTAAAAAAAAAAAAAAAAAACAAGTCTCTAAGGTTGACGGTTATGAACAACTTGTTATTTTAGTATTCAGTCCTTGTAGATTTTGTTTTTTCATTTTAGTCACTAGATCGCAAATTTTACATATTACCCTCTCAAGTTTATAATATGCCAATTTCTTCATTAACTTATTGGTTGGTTATCATGTTTGGCGACAAGCTTGTTGGAGCATTTACAAGCCTTCTAAATATAATGGTTGCTTGACAATGACTGTTTACCATTTGTATTTTGAATGCTAATAAAATAAGCAGTTAGCGCGATAGCCATTTTTACGCTATTTTTACATTTACATCTTTTGTTTCATTGCTATAAAACAAACGGGTACTCCTAAGCAAAGCTGTAGGAGTTTGCAATACCTATTCGCTTTATAAAAGTTTTGGTAGCATAGTTGTTGTAATGTTGTAAGCAAGACGCTAAACGCTCCTTTTATTACCGCTTGAATAAGAACGCTAAGAAAAGAACAAAAGTTAAATGCAAGGACTATATTCTGAACGCTACAAAAAGCTCGTCGCCAAACAGAACCATAATTAGTAAAACCTTGTCTTCATATATTTTTAATATTCTATTTTTTAAAAGTTCTTGTAGTTTACGTTTTGATCTCATTTTGTGAATTTTATTATAGTTTGACGGTACCAAATATTTAAGCGATATAGTTGGGATTTGAGAACTAGCTGTTAGATGAATGTATTCTGGTGAGATTAAGTATGATAAATAGTTCGTTAATGAAATTGAAAAAACATACAATTATTTGATTGAATATGAACTCATACATGTTTGATATTCTGTTTGTTAAAGGTTCCTGTAAATTACATTTTGATGGTACCAAATATTTAAGCAATATTGCTTGGAGGGTGTACATTTAGTAGTTGTTTGATCACTTTGATGAATATATTGTAGTTTGACGTTAGTGATATAAGAAGGTTCTTAGGGTTAAGATTACTGCACAAGCTTCATATGTTTTTTTTGAAAGGGTGCTTATGTTATTGTATGCGTACTTGACGATTGATGCTATGCTAAATAGTTAGAATGGTTTGATATGAAATGAAAATTGAAAGTGTCGATTTATTTAGTTAATTTGGAATCATAGTATAAGCAGAGTCGCATAGTAGTTGGTTTTAATAGCTTGAAAAAGGGCTGTTTTGACGAGGTAATTTACATAACCACTTGGTCAATGGTAAGTCTCTTGTTTGGCGAGATAAGAAGGTTCTTAGAGTTAACATCATGTGCTTTCAAATGGTTCCTCGTCCGTGAGATTAAATGTTGAAATTGTTAGTATACATGCTTGCCAACTGATTTTTATAGTATGCTAAATAGTTAGTTTTTGTAATTGAAAAAGCATATTATCATTTCATTGAATATGAATTCATACTTGTTTGATATTCCGTTTTTTAAAGGTTCCTTGTAGTTTACATTTTGTGTACATTATGACATTTGATGGTACCGAATATTTAAGCAATATTGGTGGAGGGGTGTACATTTAGTAGTTGTTTAATAATATATTGTAGTTTGACGTTTAGTAATATAAGAAGGTTCAGAGGGCTAAGATTACTGCCCGAGCTTCATGTGTTTTTTGTAAAGGGTGCTTATGTTATTGTATGCATGCTTGACGATTAATGTTTATCCTATGCTAAATAGTTATTTGAATGGGTTAATATGAAAATTCGAAAGTGTCGAATTGTATAAGCAGAGTCGAAAAGTAGTTGGTTTTTAACAGCTTGGAAAAGAGCTGTTTTGATGAGGTAATTTACATAACCACTTGGGTCATTGGGAGATACCGCAATAAAGTTTGTTTTTACCGAACGGTTCTCAGATAGACACTCTTGTTAACAAGATCAAAGTTTTTTCCCACCATGGATTGATTGGATCAATGATCCCTGTCGGCTTGTAATACTTATTAGTTCCTTTTATCTAGCTTAATGATAATGCCGTTAAAACCAGAATCATGCAGTAGGGATAGGTCCAGTAGGATCATGGGAATTGGATGATAGTTGCATCTTTTAGAAGATGAACAGTAAAGCATTAAAGTGTTGTTCGCATAGAGGGACCTGAAAATTTGGCTGGATCCTTGATAAAATTGTCACCGATTACTTTTATGAAATGGCAAAGTAAAACTGTTACAACTGATCTATTGAACGGTTTGCATATTTTTTGTAAAGGATATGTCATCTTGCACCATAACAATTATTCTTAGGCCTTGCTCTAGGTTCCTCGAATCAACATAGGTAGGCCACTACTCAAGTATAGGGCTAGCGGGTAGATTGGGATTAACCCAATAGAAGTGTTGGCTCAAGCACTAGATGTGATTTTTTGATAATTTCGTATTGCAAATGCTTTAACGATTGAGGGTAGTTTCAACCCCACAAGAGACAAGGAGAGAGGGCATCACACTCACGTGAAACTAGTCCCATTATGATACAGAATCTGTTAATAAGCCCTTGTTTTTAGTTTTAATTGTTATTTAGACATACGGGAATTTATTTTTATTAGCATTTCCGGATGTGATAATGGCTTTCATATGTAGAGAAACAATTGAACAACCAAAATACTTTTCAAATGGTGTCAAATTTGTTGTTCATGAGGATTCTTGATTATGTTGTCTGTTTGTTGTTCAATAGGAACAATCTACTTGCTTTCGACTGTGAAAAATATGTCAATCAAACAGCAAATTGTAAAAAGGAATAAAGAAACTTTCTGAAAATGAAAATGTCATAAGGGGCAAAAATTGCTTATAATGCTTATGAGTTAGCCTTGTATGTAACGACATGAAAATTGTCATAATGTTTCCATGTTTGCTAGAAGTTTATTATGTGGATATTATATTTCTGTTATTTTGTTCACTTTCATCGATCATGTTTGATTTAATGTTGCATGTATAAGTTTCTATCGTATGTTTCATAAATTCCAAATAAGAGATATTTTTCATATTTTTTTTGTAACAAGCAGGTAGAACTAACATGCCACAGAAAAAACCTTCCAAGGCCAAGAGGACTGGGAAGTGTCACGTGTGTGGGGACACAAGTCACTATGCTCGCGACTGCGAAGAAAAAAAGTCAGGTTCTGAAGAAGTGGTGCTTCAGGACCATAGGGAAGTGTCACGTATTCACGTGTGTGGGGAGACAGGACATTATGCTCGGGAATTCAAAGACAAAAATCGATCTTTGTGAAAGTGGTGCCGGGGGTTCATATCTCTGCGTTCACACAAAGCTTCATAATTTAACGAGTTGATGGTACGTATAGTTTTGAAAATCGGATCGGACCAACGGGTTCAACGGAAACGGTGTCACCGCATTCGGTAACCAATAACAACCATCAAAAAAAAAGCGGTAGAGAGGGCCGTTGAAACCGATGGTGGTGAATCAGGTCTCATCGAGATCTATTTCTCCGGTTAATTCCGCCAACGTAGCGGGTGCCGATTACACTATATATAAAGGAAAAACCAAAAAATTAAAAGTGGTGAAACTATTAATACATATCGAAAACGGGTTGACCCCGGGCTTCAAACCGATGGGTTGACCTGTTTAATTTGACCCATTTTACCCAATCTGGGTTTGACTCGGTTTAAATCGACTCGTTTTCGACCAGGAGATTCAACGGTTAAACCACCGGGTCGTGCGGGTTCAAAACATTATGTTTATAGAAATCTTCAAACTTTTATTATTTTTGTTTTAAACCTATAACTTTTTAACACAAAGATCGTCACTATATAAATATATTATATATACAAGTTTTTTCAAAAGCGATTATAATGTTTTACAATTAAGAGAAAATATGTGCGGTTAGTGCACATTTAACTTTCAATAAATTAAATCGCTTCATTTTAAAAAGAAAAATGGGGCTAAAGCGTCTTAAAATCTTTTATAAAATAGCCAAAATTAGCCATTTTTTTTTGGGTTAATCACATTCATGCTAATTTTGGTATTTAGTTCTTAACTTACACCATTAATGTCCTCGCTTGTTAGTTTCGCGACAGGCGTGTGTTAGTTTTATCTGCATAACTGATGTAATGTATACTTTCATTTTCATTAAATGTTTTTATATGTTGTTTGATAGATGTTAACAATTTTGTCTAACTTTAGTTATCCGAATAATACAACCGTTTGCAATTGCATTTTAATCGGTTCACGTTCTATTTTAAACGCTACACAAAACACTCACCATAGTATCACAAATCATTAATTATCGGACGGCGCGGCTGGCGCGGGTGCTAGTTTAGATAATGCAAAGCATATTATTATTCCAGTCATATGAAATTTACATATTGTTGATTCTGCCACTAGCTATGAAAATTTACGATATGGAAATTTCGTCATTTAATAATTGCATAACTTATCATTTATCAAAATTGGTTATGATCTGTTTGTTAACAGCTATTATAGTTTATGTTTTGATCCCATTCTGCGAAATTTATTACATCTTGTTTAGCGGTATACGAAGGTTCTTAGGGTTAAGATTATTAGATGAGTTTCATGTGTTTTTTGACTTGGTGCATGTGTTACAATGCTTGCTTAACCATTGATAAATAGTTAATTGAATGGTTTAACAGGGATATTCACAAGAGTTGAAATATTCAATTTAATATGAAATTTTAGAGTTATGTGCAAAGCACTTGTTTTTTTCTATTTCAAATTAATTGTTGAGATTTACAAGATCTTAGTTATTATTAGCTACTGATACACATCGTGTGAAATTGGAAGTTGTTGTTTATGAGGATTTTATGCCTTTCCGGATGTGATAATGGCTGCCATTTATAGAGGAACAATTGAAAAACAAAAATACTTTTCAAAGTATATTAATTTCCTTTCAAGGAGTGTTGTCTGTTTTTTGTTCACTGTGACCAATGTCCTTCCTTTCCGGCTTGAATGATATGGTATATTTTACTACACCCAACGGTAATTATAGTATATCTCGATCAAAAAAGCAACTATAAGTGTAAAAGGAACAAAAAACCTTTCTGAAAATGAAACGGTCATATTGCGGTAGTCTCGTGTTTTTTAATGGCTATAAGTTAGCCTTGTATGCAATGACATCGATCATGATTAATTCAATGTTCCATAAATTCCAAATTAAATATTCATTTTTCTCATACTTTTCTTGTAACAATCAGGTAGAACGGACATGCCACAATCCACGAACAAAGCTTCCAAGGCAAAGAGGACTGGGAAGTGTCACGTGTGTGGGGACACAGGACACTATGCTCGCGACTGCAAAGAAAGAAAGTCTGACTCTGTGAAAGAGGTACTTCAGGACACGATCAGGAAATGTCACGTGTGTGGGGAGACAGGGCATTATGCTCGGGAATGCAAAGACAAAAAATCTCAAACTGTGAAAGTGGTGCTCAAGGAAACAATAGGCTCGGGAACTCGATCCAACAAGAAGGCTGAAGGCTGGTACTTATTTTCTAGATCCACAGCGCATGTTTGCTACTCTAAGGACATGTTTGTGGACTACAACCCAGGCCAATGAAAGATCACGAGGTGATTTTGGACAACAATGATCATGTTGATGTAGCTGGGATTGGTACAGTGGTGCTTCGCTTCACGACAGGCAAGGTTTTGACTCTTTCGAATGTTCTTCATATACCCCAAATCAGTAAATGCCTTGTATCTGTCTCCAAACTCGATGATCTTGGATACAGTATATCTTTTGGGGGTGGGGGATGTGGTATTAAGAATAGCAACCAGGTCATAGGTAAAGGTTACATAGAGGATGGAGTGTATCGGTTGAGCTTATTGGAAGAACGTACGGTTAAGAGAGTGGTGCATGATGAAACAATAGGCTTGTTGGTTGCCAATGAACACCCAGATTTGACCAAAGCTAGAGCTCGAGGGTGGTACTTGCTTACTAGGTGCACAGTCCATGTTTGTAACTCGAGGGATATGTTTGCTGACGACCAACCTGTGACAGGTCACGAGGTGGTTTTGGAAAACAATAGTCATGTTGAAGTAGTCGGGTTTGGAACAGTGAAACTTCAGTTGACTAGTGGGAAGGTTTTGACTCTTGAAAATGTTTTTCATATACCCGAAATCATCAAGTGTTGCATATCTGTTAGAAAACTTGCTAAGATGGGATTTATTGTGGGCTTTTAGGGTGAGGGCTGTGACATTAAGAAGGGTAATGATGTGGGAAATGGATACGTCGAGGATGAATTGTATCGGTTGAGTGTCGTGGATGAAGATCAAGGTGCTGACTACAACCCATTGATCGATCACGAGATTAATTTGGACAACAATGATCATGCGGATGTGCCAGGGATTAGTGCAAAGGCCCCTCACTTCACCACAGGCGAAGCATTTACTCTTCCAGAAGTTCATCATGTACCCAAAATCAGTTGCAACTGTTGGAAATCACTTAAGTCCAAATACTGGATTTTATATTATCTGTTTATGTATAGACAATGTTATATTTTGTTTGTAATCACTTAAGACATATAGCAGTCATGATCAAATGATCATATGACTGCAGGATAGTTTAGATGTGGCTTGAGCCACTTAGATAGGATATTGACCATGCCTGTTGGTCGTTTATTTAGTTATGAAAGGGGTAGTTATGATGGCAGTTAAGGTTGTTAAAGGCATAACTGCCTTATCCTTGAACCATCACAACTCTTGACTCATACCCCTTCATAACCTATATATAGGATATTGTAATATCGTTTATAATCATCTATAACAGTTATTTTATGCATCATTTTTCCCTCCATATTTTCCTTCACTTTTCTATTTTGCATACCATTCATACTGCACATAAATTCACATAACAAACACTGCATAATTATGGCATACAACCAAAGGTTTCATGATACCAAATGGCCTAGAAGCACTTACCTATCAAGAGGTCTTGTTGGCCAAACCAATAGCAACGTCTTATCCGTTAGCAAACTTGACGAAATGGGAATCAGCATGTATTTTGGGGGTGGGAAATGTTTCGTCAAGCAGGGTCACGTGGTCATTGGAAAAGGGTACAAGAAGGACGGATTATATGGGATGAACTTCATGACAGAACCCCGAATTGCCAAAGTAGTGCATGATGAAACAATAGGCTTGATTTTCAATGAACACCCAGAGTTGACCAAAGCTAGGGCTCGAGGTTGGTACTTGCTTACTAGGTGCACAGTTCATGTTTGTAACTCGAGGGACATGTTTATGGACTACCAACCAGTGACTGGTCATGAGGTGGTATTGGAAAACAATAGTCATGTTGATGTGGTCGGGTTTGGAATAGTGAAGCTTCGGATGACCACTGGGAAAGTTTTGACTCTTAAAAATGTTTTCCATATGCCTGCAATCATCAAGTGTTGCATATCCGTTAGCAAGCTTGTGGAGATGGGATTTAGCTTGGGCTTTGATGCTGAGGGATGCTATGTTAAGAAGCATCAGCAGATCATGGGGAATGGGTACACTGAGGATGGATTGTATCGATTGAGTGTCATCGATGAACGTTCTGGTGAGAATCAGGCGTGAGCGTGGTTGTTTAGATTACCACTTTGGCTAATGGTAGTTTTTGTCCACAAACTCTTCAAGTGCATACTTTTGACCTCATGTTTGCTATAGAATCTGAAGTTATGGTTATATCGTAATGTCTTACTGAAATTGATACTTTTGCTGAAGATTTATGTTCTTGTCAAATTTACACCACATTGCGGTAGCTTTTATGTTATGCATATTAGTATACGTATACAGGTTTTGGTACAAACAGCCTATTCAGATACACTGCGCTGGAAGCTGAGTTTCAGTTCAGAATATGCATTTGTTCCAAAGGTTGACTCAACGCCTCTTCAAACACTTGCACTTATAGATGAAGTGTAGTGTTAAGAGCGAAGAACCCATCTTGTTTGTCACAGGACATGACCCCGTCTAATTTGTGTGGTAAAAAGTTTAGTTTTACCTAGATAATCAACAATTTAGATGTGAATATAGTAATGTGCAATATATGGTTAATGAATCAATCACCATGGCTTTGCTAAAGACTAATATTTCCAAGAAAATAAGATCTAAGAGGAATTATGTTTCCAACAAAGGCTATTAGTTGTGTATACTTTATTTGTTGGTAGGGAGTTTATCCCAGTTTATTTATCATTGTTCAGCTAATCTGGAAATTAGAATTTTGATAGTTTCGACTGGAAATGGATATTTATTCTGCATTTGAAATGTAAATGTAAATGGATATTTATTCTGCACCCAAAAAAATAAATAAAATCTGATAGTAGATTACTAGACATTGGTTCAAGGAAAAAATTGTGAAAGGATTGTATTTTTCGAGGTTGTATAGTCATCTATGAGTGTGATGATGGGTATTGTGATATTGAATGTTTGTTATTTACTTTGACATAGCGTGTGATGATGGTGGCTATTCTACATTGGGTAAATGAAGGAACCTTTGTAAATAACATCTTCCAAGTTTATCAAACTTTTGGCAATTTGTCCCTTTTGCTAGCTTCCGTGTGCCTATTTGGTGATGAGACTTGGATTTGACCAATCTCAAGTACTACATATTTATGGTGGTGAAAGTATTCTTTTGATCTTGCTGAATAAGAAATACTAGTGACATTTTTACATGTTCGTCCAATATTTTATGCTCTCATTTCAAAATTATGAACCCATTCAGCACACATTATGTTGGGATTTTAGATCTAGTTAACCAGTAACCTCTACGAGTACGCAGCGGATAATGGATCTAGTTAATACAATTATGTTAACACGTAATTAATAAACACATAATTAATACAATATTAATTAATTAAAATGGACTAAATAAGGCTAACCTTGCTTGGCAATTGAACTCTAGTAACGGAACGAAGAAACCTCTGAAACCTTTAAGTATCTAAATTTGATACCTCGAAGAGTATCACACACAAACCAATTCATTATACATTCGATATAGCTAGTCGAGCGTAAACTAAAACCAAACAACCCTTGTTGTCTCTTGAATACCCACGTACATAATACCTCCAAGAAACCGTTACAATTACGTCCGAGAAACAAGGCGGAAACTTTGACTTCATAAGTCACCCGATATCGGACAAGCCTTGTCCGATATCTTCACCTTTACGTCCAGAAGTGATGTCACGACCGGGAAGCGATTAAACCTCGATTCTTCTTTGTTTGTGTAAACGAAACAAAGTAATTCGTGACTAACAAACTTTATCTAAACACTTGTCAAGTTTACAAGTTTAGATTTAAACCAAAACTCAAAACCCTTAATCGTTATTTAGAAGCTAACGACCAAGAGCAGGAGAAGCAGTAAAACGAATTAGGTTTTAGGGATTGAGGTGAATTTGTTATGCGTATGTTTTGAGGTTCCAGGGATTGGTTTATATAGCCTTCTAATCCAAACCCTACTAGGAGTACAAGTCTTGGTCGACAAGCTAAACAAACCCAACCCATTCATCCCCTCAATGCCCGATCGGTTCAGGGACACTAAGGCCCAAGGCATTATCCCAACGACCCAAACATGAACCTCTAACAGCCCACGGGTCATTTTATTTGATCGGGTCAACATCATGCATAACGGGTAAATGGTAATTCAAGTATTAGTTACATTCAACATTATACCGTGTTTATCGTATGTACCCCATCGGCCATACCGCGTTTAGTTGTCTTGTCGTGTTTTAAGACTCCCACAAACCAACGGCTCCCAGGGAGTTGGTGTGTCGAATGGCACACAAAACTAACGGCGGAAGCGCTATCAAACGCCTCACTCGCTTTTTAACTAAAAGTGTCCGAGAGAATAGTTTCGTAAAAGTTTCTCAATAGCATGGTCATTCAATGTCTTGCTTTAATCATCCTTTGTTATAGATACCGTTAAACCATGGATTATGGATCTTTAATCATTCCATATAGTTTAACCATTTAGAATCTCGTTATAGATTTTAATTCGGATATACCAAATGTAATCAAGAATCATCTTGCATTACCTTTTGGGTCGGCTAGACGATTATCCGATTAAATGCGGAGAGCGCCATGGTATCTTTTTTACGCACATAGCAAGTGGAGTAACAAATCCTTTATTGACTACAAGCGTTGTGGATCTTCGCCACATCACTCCGAAATATAACTTTTATAACTACCTTGTTCAGATAGCGTTTTGCATATACTTACAAAAAGTGATATCCACACATAAGAGAACTTACTTGCATCTCAAGTCTAAGGACGAAGATAACAAATCATTTTCAATATTTTACTTATGACAAGGATCCAAAAGTAAATGTTTGAAAGTTGGGAATCCAATATGCATCTCTAGTGAATACATATGAGTTTGGCGGGAACCATCCAATTCTCGTTAGAATTATAACTAACACTCACATTTGCCTTATCATAACAATATTCCCATATTGTTAACCGACAATGGACATATTTTGAATGATAAATCATTTCATGGATTAAACATGCAAAATGGAATAACGATTATATGAATATAATAACAAATACCTCGTATCTTTATTAATCGAAAAAATAATGACCGTCTTACAATTCCAAATTATCCAAATACTAATTAACACACAGTTTACATGAGACTACTAGCATGTACCAAACCTATTTCTCTAGTCAATTTAGAATGCTTAGGTAAATCCAAAGCTTTTAAGTAAATGGATCACTAGATTGTCATCTGTGTGAACCTTTAATATCTTCACATCTCCTATTTCAATGGTCTCTCGAAGATAATGAACTTTAGCGCGATAATGTCTAGCACCTTTAGTGATTCGGCTTTCATTTGCTATAGTAATGGCTCCAATATTATCACAATACATATTTATGGGTTCTTCAATTGTGGGAACAATGTTCAACCGAAATGAATTCACGAATCCATACAACCTCTTTGATGCATCACAAGCGGCAATATACTCGGCTTCAGTAGATGAAGTAGCAAAAATACTTTGCTTAGTGCTTTTCCAATCAACAACACCTCCATTAAGAACAAATACATATCAATCGAGGAGATTTTAAGTCGTCGGCATCATGCCGGATATCCGACATCGATTAGCAAGAAACCACGAGCTCTTGTTCATCCTTTCCTCCATAGATCAGAAACATATCCTTAGTATTGCGTAAATACTTAAGAATATTTTCCAGTGATCGATGAAGTTCACGGATTACTGGAATAAACGGCTTGTCACATGCAATGCGAAACTTGACATAACATCGGGGCGAGTACATCTCACGGCATACATAATAGAACCTATAGCGAAGCATGGAATTCTTTGCATGCGCTCTACGGCGGTGTTTGGCCTTGTGATTTACTCAATTTGGCTTCTCTTGCATTGGGATCGCGCCGCGTTTGGAGTTCTCGAACAAAATCTTTTCAAAATTTTCTCAATGTAAGCACTTTGACTCAAACCAATTAATCGTCTAGATCCGTCTCGATAGATCTTAATTCCAAGAATATATGCAGCTTCTCCTAAATCTTTCATGGCGAAACATCTTCCAATATAGGATTTTACATCTTGTAACATTGGAATATTGTTTCCCATAATCAATGTGTCATCAACATACAGAATTAGGAAAGTGACATAACTCCCACTAGCTACGATATACACATGGCTCGTCTTGATGTTGAGAAAATCCAAATTTCTTTATCTCATCATCAAAACGTTTATTCCATTGCCTCGATGCTTGCTTAAGTCCATAAATGGAACGTTTGAGCTTGCATACACGGTTAGGATATTTTGGATCAACAAAACCCTCAGGTTGCTCCATATAAACCTCTTCGTAAAGATGTCCATTGAGGAAGGCGGTCTTGACGTCCATTTGCCATATCTCAAAGTCATAGTATGCAACTATGGCTATGAGAATCCTTATAGCTCTAATGTATGCTCTGGGAGAAAAGGTTTCTTCATAATCAATCGTAGGTTTGAGTGAATCCCTTTGCTTTCTGAGGCGAGCTTTAAAGGTGTATACCTTACCATCCATGTCGATCTTTTTCTTGAAGAGCCACTTGCTACCAAGCTGTCTTGCGGTTAGGAGGAAGCTCAACTAAGACCCAGACATCATTGTCTTTCATGGATTGCATTTCCACATTCATTGCATCAAGCCATTTCTTGGATTCGGGATCCGGCAATGCACTTTATAGTTATTGGATTCACCAAGATCCCCTAACTCATGTTCCTCAGCGTCAATGTATAAACACATACGATTGAGACTGCACGGCGTGTCCTATTAGACTTTCGAATGGGAACAATATCACTTTGAGGTTCTTCAATTTCTTGATCATCCTCATCATGATAAATGCTAGTGTCTAAAGAAGGATTTGTATCTTCTTCTTGAAGTAATTCAAGATCATCCATACTCCCACTTGCTTTAAGATCCATAAGATTACTCTCAAAGAACTCGGCATTTCGAGCAACAAAAACTTTGTTCTCGGATGGAAGATAGAAAGAATATCCCATAGTTTCCTTAGGGTATCCTATGAAGATACACTTAATAGCTCTAGGTTCAAGTTTGTCAGGTTTGGTAAGTGTATCACGCATAGCAAGTGCCTCACAACCCGGACTTTTAAGTAAGGCGGCTTAGGGGCTTGCCTATGCCATACTTCGTATGGTGTCTTTTCAACCTTCTTAGTTGGAACCATATTGAGAATCGTCAGCGACTCGGGCATAATCCCAAAAGGACTTTGTAAGAGTAGTTTGTTTCATCATAGAACGCACCATGTCAAGCAGGGTTCGATTTCTCCTCTCGGATACACCATTGTGTTGTGGAGTATAAGGAGGAGTTCGATGGGCAATAATCCCATGCTCCTTAAGATGATCCAAAAACTCTTGACTCATATATTCACCTCCACGATCGAGCGTAGTGATTTTATGGTCTTCCCGAGTTGATTTTCTACTTCCTTTTCAAACACTTTGAATGTTTCAAACACTTCATGTTTATGTTTCAGCAAGTAAACATAACCATACCTATAGTCGTCGCTGAAAGTCCGAAGTAATTTTCTCCTTGTCTTGAAGTGATTCTAAATGGGCCACATACATGCCGAGTGTATAAGTCCAAGTAAATCTTTAGACCTTTCCACTTGATGTGAATAAGGTTTTCTAGCCATCTTACCAGACATACAAGCAACACACTTTTCAAGAGACTTAATGTTAGATGAGTTGAGAAGTCCATTGTGTTGCAACTTCTCCATGGGTTTCTTGCTAATGTGTCCAAGACGACCATGCCACAGAGAGTAGAGTCCAGTTAGTCTTGGCTCTTTTATTTCTTCTGACAAACATAGAACTTTTATTTGTATTTGAATAAGACATTTCAATTTCATAAACACCATCACGAGGAATAGCATTAAAATAAACAACGTTATTCTTAGAAACTGAAATATAATTATTCGATTCAAAATAGTTAATAAAACCATCGTCATACAAGCGACGAACCGAAATAATCCCCCTAATAATAGAGGGAGCATAATGACAATCTTTTAAAACAATAACTAATCCACTAGGAGTGATAAATGATAGTTTCAATAGCTTCAACCGCCCGTTGACCATTGCCCGTCTGGACTTAAAGCTCTGGCTTCACTTCTTACGCCCTTAGACCACGAGTATTATTACGGATGTGAGTACCCTGTAACACCCCAACTTGGAACAAGGGTAAAGATATCACAAATCGGTTTCAAATCGGAACCTTAAATACTATACAAAAGCGAAACCTTTACAAAACTTACAAAAGAAGCGTAAGCGTCTTAATAATCAAAATAAATCTAAGATCCCTATTTCAAATCTTGTTCTCAATCTCTACTCTCAACCGGATCGGCTATCCCATAACTCATCTTGAATGCTTAATACAGCGAGGAAAGAAAATCGGTGAGCTTACAAAGCTCGGTGAGCAGATATAACGAAGCGGAAACTAAACAAAATAGAATTTACAAAATAAAACAAAGCGAATAAAGTCACAGCGGAATAAGATCAATGAATCATTGAGGATTAGCGGAAGCACAATCATACAAAAATCCGGAAGAACAAATAACGATCAAGAACAAACACATAGCATATTAATGGCACATACTCCAAACACATCAAAATAATCGGACATTCAATACATCGGATAGTAGAGTTCATATAAACCAAACGGAATATCTAAAGGCTAACGGAAACACTTTCTAGAAGATAATCATGGCATTCATAGAAATTAAATAAATCCATATTTAACACACTTAATTCAATATTGTAGCAGCGGAAATAGCGGTCAAATCATGGCATCTCACACACGATAGAAAAACACGATGAGCAGACTATAACTAAATAGACAAAGACATAACATAGCCATTATTAATTATCGAGCAGATATCATAAGCTAAACCGGTTCTCGGATCAAATCTTAACCTTAGCAAAGTTTTAACATGGCGGTGTCATATGCGCAGACGGATAACTAACCGATAGTCAAGGTTTATAAAATTAACTGAACCATCACACATACTAAACTTCCAAAACACTCAATTGTACACTAGCACATTCATCTCGGTCAGATCAGCGCATTCGCGTAACGATAAACTAACATAATATCGGATATCTGAATCATGTTTAAACATATTAATCCTATCCTAGCATGGCAAACTAGTAATCACTTGAACATATACGTCAAGAGCACATTCACTAACATGTCATATCAGAATACATAATATAACACTTTCGAAAATACGAACCATAAGAATACTTAACACAAACATAGCGGATAAGGATTTAGTTAACTACCACGAGCCCGAACATATCATATCGAAACATCATACTTATACGAAATAATCTCGAGAAAATAATTTGGAGTAGCTAGCTCCCGAATTTTGTGAAGGCATGTGCTGCGACATCATTCACCGACAAATCATATCGGATAACAGATCGGATCTAGGATGCATCCATACGCCCCAATGACGGATAGCGGTCATATAACATAACTTGAGCTCATAACGGATACAGGATAAGGGGCGTGGCGAGAACATCACTCTCTGCCTAGAGTCATGTGAGAGGTGCATCAACGACACGGTTGGCATGGAACCCCATGACTAGTGAAATATTTGGCTCGGTGTCAAACTAACTTAGGTCGCAGATCTTGAGATATAACACATATCATAATCAAACACAAGGTCACGAGATAACATATCGGATAGTTCATATCATAAGGTTCATATTAGATATTGAAGTCGAAGTTACATCACAATCACAAATCATACATTCATAATTAGAAGTTCATAATTAAACTTAGTAAGGTTCAACAAGTATGCATATCAGAGTCTTCATAACACAAGTTCAAATCAGATATTGCATGGTTTAATATCTGAAGTCGGATAAGCATGATCAAACAATCAAAGAAAAGGTTCATAGCAATGGCATTGGGAACCCTAATAAGCATAAGAGAAATGACAAAGAAAAGAAAACATGAGGAACCTTTACTGAAAAGGTCAGAATATCTGTACCTTAAAGCAAATGAGAGAAAAGCAAACGAATGAGTGAATCACGAAGATGTAACGTCGCGTCTCCTTCAACGAATCTTAGCTTGCTTGAGACAAACGCACGCCGAACACAAGGGTTAGCAGCGATCGATCGGAAAAGAGAAAAGAAAAACTGGAACTTGTATGTGTGCCGAGACTTTGCATAAACTAGGGTTCCAATTCTATGTATTGTGTTTGTATTTATAGTGTATATGTATACCCGATCGGGTCTAGGGCTTAGGGGGCTTGGTTCTCGGCTCAAAGCCCAGCCGACTCACAAACAATCTCGGCCCAACATGAAGGTTGGCTACCGATCGGATCACAAACAAAAGAAAGAAAAACGAGGCCCAACTTATGTTGCGTGACTTATATTCTTTTGTCGTACTAATGTCGTTAATATATATACACGTTAGATTTTTCAAAAAAATATAAGTTAGGTTTTTAGTTTAAATGAATTTTATTATATTTTACTTGTTTTAAAATTTTGATCTCAAGGGTAAAATAGTCTTATTATGCGTTTATATTTTTAGGGTTTTACAACTCTCCCTTAAAAGAAAATTTAGGTCCCGAAATTGGGCGAGAGACGAGCGGAGCAAACAAACAAATCGGGTTTGAGTTTGAGGAATTAAAACGAACACGGAACTCATCTCGAGAACAAGCGGTTTTTATCAAAACCTACAAACTCATCTTGTTGAAATCAAATCATAAATCAAATACTTATAACCGATAATCATATACTTATCAAAGTAATGGCTGACAGAGAAAATCAAACAACAGCTCTAACTTATTCGGTATCTAATGATGAAAATAACACATGCATAGACAGAACGAATCCTAACGGTCTTACTAATCGTAGATAATCAAACTAAAAGGATCTAATGTTCCTCAAACACCTCACGAAAAAAATCCTATGACCACAATAAGGGTACAGAGGCGTACACATTTAAAGCAAACATAGCAATCCATAGTTCACACAAATCATAACCATTTCGGTCTAAAGAGCACAAAACTTACAACTGAGATATGGCGAAAATCTCACAATAAATAGGTGCGAATTTCAAAGCGAACATGAGGAGTGCCAAATAACAGATACAAGTCAAAGTCCATTCACGCATCGACGGGCATTTCCCAGACGTCATATAATTTCAATAAGTTCAAATTATATGATCTCCGATATATCACGTTGATCGGCGTCATAATACTTGCATCACATAACAAGTTCTTATTGTCATGTGTGTCCGGTCATGGCAAACCACATAACGGGATCACAACAAAACATATCACATACGAATAACATACCGATAGCAAGTAACATACTATAACAGACCAGATTCACATGAGTATACCATCATGATGGTCATACTTTATTTCAAGTTGTGATTAAGCAACATCATTAAGAAAACAAATAGCGATGAAACTTATGAGGACTAGCGGAAACTTAACGAATCTATCGAAAGAAACAACAAGCAGGAACTATACTTTCAAAATTTTGCTTTATTCTCACTAATCAAACAAAATTTGCAAAATCGTCATAAGATGAACTTCCAAAACAAAACTTAATAATCCCAGATTCAATCATCTAAATGAAAACAAAAGGGCCTAAACTCAAAATCAAATGTCAGAAATTTCTCATAAAGAGGCAACTAATCAGGAGTGCACATGTCTATTCTTGTATCGGATTAAACCTACTAGAAGCCGTAGACTCTAAATCTGAGTCCACCTCGTATTCTTCCTCATCTTCTTCTTCTTCCTCTTCTTCCTCACTTATCCATCCGTTCTTGTTTCCTTCGCTACTGCGGTACGGTATAGCGGCTAGCAAAGTCACTTCTCCGATTCCTCTCTTCTTCTTCCGGCCCACGATCTACAAAAGCATACAAATCGCGACTCCTAGTCCAACCTACTCCTCCATCTTCAAAGAACTCGGGACATCTATCATGATACCTAGTGGTGAAACCTTGGTTGTCAACGACTTTAGTTTCATACTCCTCTACTACTTTTCCGTCTCACGTTCTTTAAGGTCGAACTTCTCCTCAATTGTGCATGGCGGCATACTAGCCGGAACTTCGTATCCTCTTGTTGGTCCGCTTCACTCTACCAATCCTCTTGCGACCGCCCTTAGCAATAACAACGGTCCACATCATCTTTTCCCTAGGTTGCCTAGCTGGTCCTTGTTTGCTCTTATCGGGTGAACTAGAGCGGCGAGGGATAACCATCTAAAAGAGTAACCAACAATTAGCAAAATCTAAGTACGATAGTGGACTCAAAGAAGATAATGTGAAGGGAAAATCCTAAATCTACCCAATTCTCACAGGTCATAGCCTAAGCTCTAAGGGTCATAACCTATCTCTAATACCATAAATTGTAACACCCCACCCGAAAGGGTAAAGATATCACAAATACGGTTTCAAATCAGAACCTTAAATACTATACAAAAGCGGAAACCTTTACAAAACTTACAAAGGAAGCGTAAGCGTCTTAATAATCAAAATAAATCTAAGATCCCTATTTCAAATCTTGTTCTCAATCTCTACTCTCAACCCGGATCGGCTATCCCATAACTCATCTTGAATGCTTAATACCGCTGCCGGGAAAGAAAATGCGGTGAGCTTACAAAGCTCGATGAGCAGATATAACGAAGCGGAAACTAAACAAAATAGAATTTACAAAATAAAACAAAAAGCGAATAGCGAAGTCACAGCGGAATAAGATCAATGAATCATTGAGGATTCTGCGAAGCACAATCATACAAAATCGGAAGAACAAATAACGATCAAGAACAAACACATAGCATATTAATGGCACATACTCCAAACACATCAAAATAATCGGACATTCAATACATCGGATAGTAGAGTTCATATAAACCAAACGGAATATCTAAAGGCTAACGGAAACACTTTCTAGAAGATAATCATGGCATTCATAGAAATTAAATAAATCCATATTTAACACACTTAATTCAATATTGTGCGGCGGAAATAGCGGTCAAATCATGGCGGTCTCACCACAGATAGAAAAACAGTGACGACTATAACTAAATAGACAAAGACATAACATAGCCATTATTAATTATCAGAACAGATATCATAAGCTAAACCAGTTCTGGATCAAATCCTAACCTTAGCAAAGTTTTAACATGGCGGTCACATATGCGACGGATAACTAACCGATAGGCAAGGTTTATAAAATTAATTGAACCATCACACATACTAAACTTCCAAAACACTCAATTGTACACTAGCACATTCATCTCGCGGATCAGCGATTCACGTAACGATAAACTCACATAATATCAGATATACGAATCATGTTTAAACATATTAATCCTATCCTAGCATGGCAAACTAGTAATCACTTGAACATATACGTCAAGAGCACATTCACTAACATGTCATATCAGAATACATAATATAACACTCGAAAATACCGAACCATAGCGAATACTTAACCGGACATAACGGATAAGGATTTAGTTAACTACCCGCGAGCCCGAGAACATATCATATCGAAACATCATACTTATACGAAATAATCTCGAGAAAATAATTTGGAGTAGCTAGCTCCGAATTTTGTGAAGACGGCGTATTGCACCTGCGACATCATTCACCGGACAAATCATATCGGATAACAGGATCGGATCTAGGATGCATCCATACGCCCAACGAGACGGATAGCGGTCATATAACATAACTTGAGCTCATAACGATACGAGATAGGGGCGTGGCGAGAACATCACTCTACGCCCTAGAGTCATGTCGAGAGGTGCATCAGCGACACGGACATGGAACCCCATGACTAGTGAAATATTTGGCTCGGTGTCAAACTAACTTAGGTCAAAGCAGATCTTGAGATATAACACATATCATAATCAAACACAAGGTCACGAGATAACATATCGAGATAGTTCATATCATAAGGTTCATATTCGAGATATTCGAAGTCGAAGTTCACATCACAATCACAAATCATACATTCATAATTAGAAGGTCATAATTAAACTTAGTAAGGTTCAACAAGTATGCATATCAGAGTCTTCATAACACAAGTTCAAATCAGATATTGCATGGTTTAATATCTGAAGTCCGATAAACAACAGATCAAACAATCTAAGAAAAGGTTCATAGCAATGGCATTGGGAACCCTAATAAGCATAAGAGAAATGACAAAGAAAAGAAAACATGAGGAACCTTTCTGAAAGGTCGAATATCACGTATCCTTAAAGCAAAAGAGAAATGAGAAAACAAGAATGAGTGAATCACGAAGATGTAACGTCGCGTCTCCTTCAACGAATCTTAGCTTGCTTGAGACAAACGCACGCCGAACACAAGGGTTAGCAGCGATCGATCGGAAAAGAGAAAATAAAAACTGGAACTTGTATGTGTGCCGAGACTTTGCATAAACTAGGGTTCCAATTCTATGTATTGTGTTTGTATTTATAGTGTATATGTATACCGTCGGGTCTAGGGCTTGGGGTGGCTTGGTTCTCGCTCAACCCAACCGACTCAAAACAATCTCGCCCAACATGAAGGTTGGCTACCGATCGGATCACAAACAAAAGAAAAGCGAGGCCCACTTATGTTGCGTGACTTATATTCTTTTGTCGTACTAATGTCGTTAATATATATACACGTTAGATTTTTCAAAAAAATATAAGTTAGGTTTTTAGTTTAAATGAATTTTATTATATTTTACTTGTTTTAAAATTTTGATCTCAAGGGTAAAATAGTCTTATTATGCGTTTATATTTTTAGGGTTTTACAACCACAGCCAGTGTCATATACTAAGGATGATTTAGGGAAAGAGTAGAGTTCTATAGTGAAAATACCTGAAGAACTAGCTGCAAGAGACTATTTCTTCTTTTCATTAACTTCGGCGAGATCAGGGGACAATTCCTTATCAATGTCTGTCTCACCACTGCTGGTGACGAGGTAGCATCCTTTATTTGGATTATCCTTCTTGGGTGGTGGAGGAATCTTGGGTTTGGATTTATAGGAATTAGCATCATAACCAAACTTGGGTTTTCTTTTTCCAATCCACGATTTCCCTTGCGGCCATGAGCGATTTATTTTTCTTTTAGTTTTTCTGGACCTTACCACCACGCACATAATGGAGTGCAGGTGCAGCATCTTTCTTTGGCAACGTCTGCTCATGTTGCTTAAGCATAGCTCTTCATCTTTAGAACATATGAGCTAACCAATTGACCCTCTTCCTGCTTGCAAGCGTGGAATTCACGTGATTTGTAGAAGCTCTTGTTACGCTTGTTGGGAGAACATGGACTTCAGCTCCTGAAGCATGTCATAAGCACCAAGATGAGTTAGATTTCGTTGGATCTCTAACTCCATGGTCATGAGCATGAAGGCAACTATGTCCTTTGAACCTTTGACCCAAGGAGTATGAGCTGCAAGAGCCTCGAGGTAGGACGGGGTGGCGGGAATAGCAAGCAGTGCTGCGGTATGGGATGCTCTAGATAAGATTCCTTATCTTGGTGATAGTATAATCGAAGGCTGGCGATACCAATCAATGAAATTAGGTCCAGGTGAGTTTTGTTTCTCAAAGAAACTCTTGAGTACTGAACTGTTTCCGACTGAAGTAGTCATCTACAATTGAAAAGTTCAAACAATTAGTATTTTCGATAATTACATTCTTAAAGAATTAACTACCCAATTAATTACTAATAAGACTAAGATCCAACTTGAAACCCCATTAATTACCATAGGTCGACGGTGTATAAAAATGGGACAAGAGGTGCGACGGCGTTAATTTATAATTCAACTCTTAGATTTATGAGACTGTTTAAGGCATTAGTATCAAGTAATAATGTCAAAAGAATGTTTAGTTCTCATCGTATGCCTCGGGTCCGAGGTCGACCGAGTAAACTTCGATATAAGTCGACCAAGTATGAGCGTGTAAAAATAACCGAGGTCCGACCGGTGAGAAATAATTACCATGGGTTGGAAAGGCCCCTAGGTCGACGGAGAAGTCAATCAAAGTGCACGTGTCCATAGTTGGGTGGCATAGACTTAATATTAACAAATAGGTATGCACACATAAATGTGGTAAAATTCGTGTACAAAGAAGCATGCAAAACAACTTTGTAACACTTATTGTAAAACTTTTGGTAATGACACCGTAGTGATCATCATGGTTCACGGTAGCTCCAATCGAACGCCGCGAGGGAGGCAGAGGACGGTAAAGCGTTGAAGCATAACCTTAGACATCCTTTAGGTGGTATGCTCACTTCTTTAAACCCCTTTCTAGTTTGTTCTAGTGGGTGAGTGTCATACATACCAAGTGTCCATAGCATCTAGTTTTAAATTCTTGGCGTGTTTCATATATTAGGTCACTTTATTTTAAAAAAACAATTTTCCACGAATCAAATAGCAAGTCACAATGAGCATGGTATTTTGGCGTGTAAATAAAGACCAATATTAATGTTATGGTTACGATATGTATTATTCCATATTGCATACAATTAGGTGTCAAAGCAAGTAATAATGCACATATAGGAATCACAAACATACAAGCATAAACATCAATATTAAATAATCACATATTGTTCGGAGTCCTCTTTGGTCTTCCCCAACGGAGAACCATAAGACCGTCACTAGGATCACGATACCTAGATGGCCCCATACATCACTTAAAAAAGCAATTGAGTGAGTCTTGTGGCCGGAAAAACACATAAAGCATGGCAATCCCAATTAACAAGTAATAACGCAATCTATGTATTTAATTCAATATGTAATTCTAATTATCACAATAATTCTAATTAACAATTAATAAATACAAATTAACTTTTAATTCTAATTAGCAAGTAATTTTAATTTAACATGTAATTCTTAATTAACAATTTAATTTTAATTAACAAGGTAATTATAATTCACATGTAAATTAAATTCTAATTAACAAATTAATTCTAATTATCAATATAATTTTAATTTGTGTGTGACTAGTTATTATTTATTAAAAACAAGCAGGTTGGCGCCAGCCGCGATCTTTGGGATTTTTTTTCTCTAACTTGTTTTAAATTGTAACCCGTTTGTCTGAGATGTGTCTCCATGGTCAGGCGAAAAAAAAAAAGCGCTATCTTTTTTGTTTAAACATTTTTGTGTATGTAAAGCTAACACAAATTTTGAACTTATTTGATAGATTAAGGGTTCACTTTGAAAGTGATAGTCACGAATCACACAATGATTGAAATTTGAAAGTTAAGTCACATAATAAGAAAAAAAAATAGTTGGCTACACACAATCATAAAAGTGTCAGGTTCGATGCATTTTTGTCATTTGCTCTATATTAAACTTAAAACATTTTTATAAAATCGCACATATGTGTCAAAAGCACATCAATATTGAGCTCGTTTTAATGCTTATCGAGAGTCCTTTTTCGGTATTTTTTTGTTCAAGAAATCGCGAGATATTTGTTCGATACTTGGTAAATAAAGTTTGTTGTATAAGGAAATTGTAAATAGTAAGAAAGTTGAAGGTGTGATTTGTAAATATTTTTTTTACTTGTTTTGGGCCCCATTTTTTTATTGTTTTATTCGTTTGTGGCACCAATCAGAAACCAGCACCACATATTGGTTTGTTGTTGATGAGTGATAGTCCGATTATAATGTTTTGGCCCACATATTTGGACTAAGCAAAGAAAAGCGAACAGGCCCACGAAAAAGGCGGGAAAAGCGGGAATATAGCAACCAATCAGATGCCACGGAATTGCCCGTAAATTATATATATAGTAATTTGACAAGTATTGTGATAACATCAAATAGTCCTGAGTTTCTAAGCGTTAATTTCCCCCTTTATCATCACATTTTGAATATATTATTAGTGAAAACATCCTTATTCCTTGTTATTTCATTTCAGGAGGCATTCGAAGTAAGGAAACTGCAATTGGACGTTTTCAGGAATTATTGATTCTACTTTCTCTTAATTACGGCGTAACCAAGTGATGAAATTACGAAGCAACTAGAGATTTCGAAGACTACGGGCGTAACCCTCAGCTTAGGTTATGTCGTAACTCTGATTACAAAGACTACGGTAGCTATCGGCAAACTCTGCAGTAGCGAAGATTTACTTGATTATAGCGCCTACGGCGTAACACCTAACAAAGTTACGCCGTAGCCAATGGATAACAGAAGATTGAAGGAAGTTCAGTAACTACCAAATTATGTTACGGCGTAACTATTTTGAAGCCTATAAATAGTCGATGATTTCATCAGTATTTGATATCTCTCCTTTCCCAAACCTTCTAGGGTTTGGGGAGATCAAACTCTGAAAAAAGAAGCATGGTTTAGGAGCATGAATAACGAAGTCCTCGTCTACGATTTACCTTGTATTCGAGTTTGGATTCTTTTTATATTTTTGTAGATCTTATATTATGAATTCATGTTATTAATTGAAGTTTGCATGTATGTTACTATTATTAGATCTAGATCTAGTAGATTTGGTGCTTAATGACTGCTATTAGGTTTCCGAATGATCCCGGGTGACCTGCTCATCTTGGTGAGGAATCTAAGAACCATATGCCATGAAGAATAGACCAAAGGAGTCTGGTGATAATTAACCACTATATTGAATCTTGGTATCGGGAAGCAATTCATATTTGTAGTCTCTATTAAGCTTCGTTTATCTATCTCTTTTACCTAAATTTATGGTGTCTGTGCGAGTAGAATATTAGCATATCTATGGATTACATCAACCATTGTCCACCCATATATTATCAATATTTTATCTAATCATCTTAGTTCTTTCAAGGTCACAGCTCTCTTGGGGCGATACTCGGATTTACCTAAGGCTTTACTACATCGATGAATTTTCTGCGGTTAGTATGTGTCTATCCTAAGTTATTCAAGTTTTATAAATATTAAAGCGAGGATGAAATAGCACATGTCAGCTTTTGGCCATTGCAGAGAGCGAGGCGATTAATGAAAGATCTAAGGTATTTCATTATTTACCTCATTAAGAGATTTGAGCACTTCCTTAAGATGCGTTTTAATCTCTCTATTACAATATTTCACGCTTAATATTCGGCTATTAGTTACGGCGTAACTACTTCATTGAGTTACGACGTAACCGTATTGCAATTTATTAAAATTACTATAAAATCTTTTTGACTAATGTAACCACTCGTACTTTTCCAGATATTCGTTTTCGATAAAATTCGTCTGTTTTTCATTTACAACTTTTGTGTGCTCGTTTGACATGAAAACGAGAAAGCTATCTCGCGAAACGTGAAATTTTAGACACAACGCGTACCGGAACAACCATAAACCCATTAATCAACTTGATTCGTTTGTTATTTAATTTGCGAGAAAATAGTCGTGTAAATACTCATTTTTATTGGAAAAATTATTTCGAATGCAATGGCATAAGATTCGAAAATTTTATCGCCCGCTTACTCGTCCTAATGTGTCCCGAACCGTATATTCATAAAAGTTTACTAAAATTTCTAATTAGTCCCTCCTCCTTTTGATTTTCTTGAAATTTGCAAAATAGTCCCTATTAATTTCAATTTGGTCCTTGGATGTTGCAAAATGGTCCCTGGTCATTATTAAAGGGAAAATCTGATATTAGGGTTTCATTTCAACCCTACACCCACTTGCAGCTTTGCTCTCTCCTCCTTGCTCAGCCGCCACCCACAACCATCACCACCTAGCCGCTACTCACATGTCACCACCCAACTCAGCCGCCACCATAGCCAGCTGCCGCCACTGGTTAAGCAGCCATCACCAGCTACCACCACCATCGCAGCCGCTACCTTGAAGGATGTTTTGAAGATCAGGTTTAAAGCAAGAGGATCGGTCAGCGTTTGGTTTTGAATCGGGTTTATAACCGTGGGTTTGTAAAGGGTTTTTTGACTCGTGGGCTCATCTCCATCTCACTTTCTATCTCTTCTCATCTCTCTTTCGTTTTTGTGTCCCTCCGATTGGTAAGCATTCACACAAATTTTTATGAGTACTTAATCTGAAAACCGGTTATGTGTCGATTCAATAGTGTTTCGTAAACGAATACTCGTATAAAAATGATATTTAAAAACAATTGTTTCGTGTGGTTAAAAGGGGTTGTTGTTTATTGATATGGACTGAGTCAACTCAACCGGAAGTTGAGTCGACTTCGGTTAGTTCGACTTCAGTTGAGTCAACTCGTGTTCCTTTGTACTAAGGTCGTGATTAAAGAAGCATGGTTCTATCGATTTTATTATACGGTACAGATAAGAAATGTGATAATAAGTTTTCATGAATCAAAGTTGTAACAAGAAACAAAAGAGGGTGCGTATGTTAAATTCTTTGCTCTTGTGAGTCTCGGGTTGTGTTTGTGGTACCGGGTCAAAGCCAGCGGGTCTTGTGTTGGAGTTGCAGATTTTGACGAAATAATTTCATTTAATTCATGACTAAATGGTGGTATAAAATGATATAGTTGGTTTTGATTTGGATGTGAGTTTCTTTCGGTAATACCTGTATAGTAGTGTTTGTGTTTATCCCTCTTGGTTCTCGTTATTGATATAGGCAGAGTGTGGTTGTTTTGTATGTTTCGGATTTAACGAGACACCGTCAATGGGCGAGCTCGTTTGTTTCGTGTTGATTATGGTACTATCGATCCTACCATCACCCACGAAGAGTATTTGGTTATAAAAATTATTGAAGGGTGTGGTTAAAATGATTTCAATCTATATTAGTGATAAAACTTTCCGAATATTAAGCGTCGCACTAGCGCTTTCTTATTGGTTGACTTGTATTATTGGCACATTTGGGATAGAGTTGGGATTTGATACTCAAAGCTGGTTAATAATGAATAACGAGACTAATTGACTTAACCTATGAAATATTGGTAAATTCTTGTTAAACGTTTGAGACTTGGTATGTTTCGATATATATTGGGGATCGAGATTTGGATTTGGTTACGGATTGTGAATTTGATTTGGATTATACACTATTTACGGATTATATTATTGGACTTGGACAAATTTGACTTATTGGAATTGAAACGAATACAATATATTAGACTCGTTATGAATTTAATATATTTGATTATAGCGAAAACAATAAAGAAAAATTGTCTAATAAACAATGAATACTCATTATTGTTTGTTTTTTTTTATATATTAAATTGTCGGGAAATATTACTTTAAGAAATTTATTTTTAAGTCACGACGACTTGGGAATGTTATACGAATGGACGCGTCATGCCGAAATTCATCCAACATACTAAACTCAAACTTTTATTTTTAAATCTCTTTTATTTATAAAATCCGACAAGGAATGAAAAGTAGAGATTTACTAAATCACAAAATCCCTTATTAATTTAAATGTAACTTGGGTTCTTATAAACTCAAATTGGCTTTTCAAATCATTTGGGATTATTGGGTAAATACCGAAACTACCAATAGACTTACTTTTTGACATGTTTCTTTGTCATTGTCGTCTCGACTTTCTCCTCGTCATTATTTACTCAGCGTGAGTCTTGGTCAATACTTATTGACTACTCCTTATAATGTATTGGGATATACATTATGCCTTAGCGTGAGTTATGTTTGGCGTGAGTTACATCCTTGGTGTGAGTTACATTTTAGTATACTTTTGGCGTGAGTTGTGTTTGGAGTCTTTGCTTTCTTACCACCACACGAAACGTTAAAACTAAACTTTTGAGATATTGATACTGGATTTTTGGAATCTTTGATACGAGTATTCCACGAAAACTAAGACACGTTGTCTTCCAGATACTATATTATCTTACTCTTGAGACGTATTTTGAGAATATACGTATACTATTAGGTCGTGACGATGTAGTACCGATGTACTTGTACTCCTTGGATATCGACGTGCCTTCCTTCATGATTTGGTTGTGCTTGCTCTTTGATGCGATCTTGTTAGTTGTGAATTCTTGCGTTGCTTAACCCGAGGTGAGTTCATAGCCCCACTTTTACTCTTTTAAGCATTTTATAAACTCCTTGGGGAGAATACATGCTACTACGCTTTTATGATCACAATTGCTTGTTTGTTTATTGCTTTTGATATTATGACTCTGCTAAGTGGTTTGCCAAAAGTCCCACATCATGAACCATTAATCACTTGCGGTGAGCGAAATATCGTGGATAGTACTATGGGAATTGGCGACCAGGCTTCGGTTATCGGAAATAACCGGTGCGCACTATATTTGGTATCTCTATGTAATTGGCTATTACATCTCGGAGGAAATTTTATTTACTTACTCCAGTAATTTAGGTGTATGCAGTTAGTTTGGTGTCATGAGCTTAGTGCAATAATATCAACTATCTTTTATGGTATAACAACGCCCATGGCTTATCTTAAACTTGAAAATCTTGTGATCAAGCTTATTTACTAAACCTATGAATTCACTCAACCATTGTGTTGACTTTTTAGCATGTATTTTCGGGATGAAAAGGCGATAGCTAACTCTGGAGGCGCTTGGGCATTGGCATGGCATGGTCATAGATGACTCTGATTTCGAGAGTGGGACCACATTTTGTTAATGAGCTATTCTTCCGCAACAATTCAACTTTTGTAAACTTTGTTTTACTACAATAAATGAAATATTTTATGAAAAAGCTATTATTTCTCACTTGTGTTATGATCTAACTGAGTAGCATCCCAAAAACTTTTTCTTCAGCGCAAACCATTTTTGGGGTGTTACGGTTGGTATCGAGCTGGTTATAGAGAACTAGGTATTTTCAAAACCTAGACTATAACCACTTTTACAAAAACTTAACTCTATGACCGACAAATGCACCGCCTTATTTGAATGCCTCACTTATGACTCATTGAAGTCATCTTTGATAAGATATGATTTTATTCTTGAACTTAGTCTCACTATTAGCTATGATTGCCTTACTTATATGTATGATTATATAACACCGTATGCTCGCCTTCTCCCCACATAAATGAAATAATTGTTCAATCTTTCATACCAAACTTTAAAGACATTAGGACATGTTACTAGTATAACTAAGCTAAGCATTGCAAGATTCATTGAACCTCGGTGAATATAGCTGATCACCTATATTCACGGGGACAGAATGAACATAGCTGATCACCTATGTCGACTCGGAGGTGAATGTTGCAATCTTGAAAGTAGTTATAATAGTGGTATGTCCACTTGACCTCCTGATTGACTTCTAAAAAGAGTAAAATTTTCATCATAAGAATTATAAAGGTTTACTCTTACACATCACACACTGACGTCACAACATTTTGTTTCTCCTAAGTGAAACGTTTTTCTCATTACTACACTCTCTAAACTGACCATTTTACACACTACCTTCGCCTTGGCGTCTACACTTACTAACTAGCGTGCATGGAGATTTTCTGACGGATGATGCACACTACCACTTCGGCGCAGGACACCACAATGATCCATGTTGAAATGAACCACTCTACACCACTACCACTTCAGCCCTCGTTACCTAAATGTATGAGATTCGGCGGAATAATACATAACCAACGAAATGTTGCATGATGCGAGTTAGTGATTGTATTTACCATTTAGATTTGCTTAGCGTTTCACGGCGACTAACTAAACTTTAATTACCACACGACATTACTCTATGTTTAGATTATATTTTGGGTGCTACAATACCATGTCTTCGTTTCCGTCCCATCGACTTATCGTCTTCATTCGAATCATTAAACCTCTATTACTGGGTCGTTGCAACCCATGTCTCCATCATCCCATCCTATAGTATATTCTCAAACGTTGAGATCGGAGCTGTCTCGTTATCCACTGCTATAACAGTGTCACCTCTACTCCAAAACTCGTACCCACTCGATGAACCGGATTACATCTCTAGCGTTCTAGGAACATCACACCTCGACAATCTAAAAAAAAAAACTCGCTAAACACAAATAATAAACAAGCGACACTAAAAGATCTAAAGACATACCAAGAGTTAGCTTGCAACTCAAGCCCACAGGAAGCGATTCCTAACCTTTCACTCATTCATTTGAAATACCAACGGTCCGTTCTACTACCCTCTTATGAAATAATAAACCTCGTCGTTATCTAACGTGAACTACTTCCAACTATTTTACTAATCACTTGGGTCATTTTTCCAAAAGGTCTTACTATTGTGCCATTAAACCAAAAATTACAACCTTACTCATACTTCATAAACAATGACCTTATTAATGCTTTGCAAACTATTCTCTATAGAGTGATAAACCGATAAATTACCTTACTATGAAACAACAAACAATGGCGATAGCAATTTGTAAACCATATTACAAAATTTTTTCCAGAGTTATATTACGGTCTTATAAACTATTCTACCCTTTTGGTGAGCTATTTTAATAGCCATGCGATTTAAAATCATAAAACTTGGTACAGCTTACCTCACGAGACTATTCGTCTTTACTTCTTGACTATTATATCACCAACCTATAAACCATCTTGATATTAATTGAACTACGAAATCTTCTATTATTTGACAAACGATAAATTGTTTTCTTGTAAGCTATTTTACAAATCATTCCACGAGTTATGTTATGATCTGAATTGTGTCTTACCAAAATACTTCACTACCATTGTTAAGCCGTTTTCTATCACTATATAAGTTTGTTTTAAAATCACCTTAAACAAGTTGTTGCTTTAACACCAAGCCACAACTAAGATTTATTATTAAACTGTAAATGATAAAAATGTTTCTTTCTTACTCAATAAAGTGGTTTTACAAACATTTTCATAAACTTTTCGCAATTTTCTTACAAACTATTTACTCCTCAAAAAAAATTTTTAAGGATAACCGATATTTTCTTTTGTAAATAAACCAAATTTTCGAATTGAAAATACAGGCTTTGTTTGAAAACAATAAATATTTTAATTGCTAAGGAACAAACTCATCCATCATCTACAAAAGTTAAGGTATTTCAAAATTATTTGAAATTGCGAAACAACTTTTGAATTCACATAAAAACCTTCCACTTGGAACCGATTCCATGTTGTCGCCTAAGACCTTATTTAACAAGTTTTCATCACAAAAGCTGAAATTTAGCAATTTTCTTTACATACATCAAGTTCTCTCCTAAAATTTTAAAGGCTCTATATTTTATTTCATATTTTTATATATACCCCCACCTTCGAGAAGCATAACCTTAACAACTGAATCATGCTCATAAACTTTTAAAACTTCTCAAAACGTACCTACCCAACTTTCTACCGAATTTGTTGTGGATCAAAGCGAGAATGCAAATTGCTTGGTGTCGTCGAAGGACCGTGATTGAAAATGATGGAAATCTTGGAGATTCCATGATTGGAGACGAAGCTATGCTTAAAATCTCACCATGGATTGTGTGATACGTTTAGTAAACGTGGAAAGTTTAATCTTTGTTGTGTTGATCCTTGTTAAGACTCTTGCTAGAGTTAGACTAGTGGCTTAGAGACTTGCGCTACCGCTAGGACTTAGCTATTCATGCCGTTTACATGTGCGTAATTTGAGGTAATGCCCCGCAGTTGAAGGAAATTGTTGTCCTTGCTGGAAGATATCCATATCGGCGAACGTAAGCGTCTTGAGAAACCTATCGAAATCGTGAATCGCGAAATCAAGCGACTTGGCAGTCGTTTTCTATCTTCTTGATCAATGAAACTTTAAGAAATGTCGAATCCACGTGAAGAGCGTCAAAGCGAAATCTTGAGAAAATATCCTTATCTCTTTTCACATCTAACGGATAACTTCGAATTGAATCGAGGGGCGATTCCGTTAGGAGAAGTCGTAACCACTCGTACTTTTCCGGATATTCGTTTTCGATAAAATTCCTGTTTTCATTTACAACTTTTGTGTGCTCGTTTGACATGAAAGCGAAAGCTATCTCATGAAATTTTAGACCTACGGAACAACCATAAACCCATTAATCAACTTGATTCGTTTGTTATTTAATTTGCGAGAAAATAGTCGTGTAAATACTCATTTTTATTGGAAAAATTATTTCGAATGCAATGGCATAAGATTCGAAAATTTTATCGCCCGCTTACTCGTCCTAATGTGTCCCGAACCGTATATTCATAAAAGTTTACTAAAATTTCTAATTAGTCCCTCCTCCTTTTGATTTTCTTGAAATTTGCAAAATAGTCACTATTAATTTCAATTTGGTCCTTGGATGTTGCAAAATGGTCCTTGGTCATTATAAAAGGGAAAATCAGATATTAGGGTTTCATTTCAACCCTACACCCACTTGCAGCTTTGCTCTCTCCTCCTTGCTCAGCCGCCACCCACAACCATCACCACCTAGCCGCTACTCACATGTCACCACCCAACTCAGCCGCCACCATAGCCAGCTGCCGCCACTGGTTAAGCAGCCATCACCAGCTACCACCACCATCGCAGCCGCTACCTTGAAGGATGTTTTGAAGATCAGGTTTAAAGCAAGAGGATCGGGTCACGTTTGGTTTTGAATCGGGTTTATAACCGTGGGTTTGTAAAGGGTTTTTTGACTCGTGGGCTCATCTCCATCTCACTTTCTATCTCTTCTCATCTCTCTTTCGTTTTTGTGTCCCTCCGATTGGTAAGCATTCACACAAATTTTTATGAGTACTTAATCTGAAAACCGGTTATGTGTCGATTCAATAGTGTTTCGTGAACGAATACTCGTATAAAAATGATATTTAAAAACACTTGTTTCGTGTGGTTAAAAGGGGTTGTTGTTTATTGATATGGACTGAGTCAACTCAACCCGGGCGAGTTGAGTCGACTCAGTTGAGTCGACTCAGTTGAGTCAACTCAGTGTTCCTTTGTGTACTAAGGTCGTGATTAAAAGAAGCATGGTTCTATCGATTTTATTATATGGTACCGATAAGAAATGTGATAATAAGTTTTCATGAGTCAAAGTTTTAACAAGAAACAAAAGAGGGTGCGTATGTTGCGTTCTTTGCTCTTGTGAGTCTCGGGTTGTGTTTGTGGTACCGGGTCAAACCGACGGGTCTTGTGTTGGAGTTGCAGATTTTGACGAAATAATTTCATTTAATTCATGACTAAATGGTGGTATAAAATGATATAGTTGGTTTTGATTTGGATGTGAGTTTCTTTCGGTAATACCTGTATAGTAGTGTTTGTGTTTATCCCTCTTGGTTCTCGTTATTGATATAGGCAAGGTGTGGTTGTTTTGTATGTTTCGGATTTAACGAGACACCGTCAATGGGCGAGCTCGTTTGTTTCGTGTTGATTATGGTACTATCGATCCTACCATCACCCACGAAGGGTATTTGGTTATAAAAATTATTGAAGGGTGTGGTTAAAATGATTTCAATTTATATTAGTGATAAAACTTTCGAATATTAAGCGTCGCACTAAGCTTTCTTATTGGTTGACTTGTATTATTGGCACATTTCGGATAGAGTTGGGATTTGATACTCTAAAGCGGTTAATAATGAATAACGAGACTAATTGACTTAACCTATGAAATATTGGTAAATTCTTGTTAAACGTTTGAGACTTGGTATGTTTCGATATATATTGGGGATCGAGATTTGGATTTGGTTACTGGTTGTGAATTTGATTTGGATTATACACTATTTACGGATTATATTATTGGACTTGGACAAATTTGACTTATTGGAATTGAAACGAATACAATATATTAGACTCGTTATGAATTTAATATATTTGATTCGCAACGAAAACAATAAAGAAAAATTGTCTAATAAACAATGAATACTCATTATTGTTTGTTTTTTTTTTATATATTAAATTGTCGGGAAATATTACTTTAAGAAATTTATTTTTAAGTCACGACGACTTGGGAATGTTATACGAATGGACGCGTCATGCCGAAATTCATCCAACATACTAAACTCAAACTTTTATTTTTAAATCTCTTTTATTTATAAAACCCGACAAGGAATGAAAAGTAGAGATTTACTAAATCACAAAATCCCTTATTAATTTAAATGTAACTTGGGTTCTTATAAACTCAAATTGGCTTTTCAAATCATTTGGGATTATTGGGTAAATACCGAAACTACCAATAGACTTACTTTTTGACATGTTTCTTTGTCATTGTCGTCTCGACTTTCTCCTCGTCATTATTTACTTAGCGTGAGTCTTGGTCAATACTTATTGACTACTCCTTATAATGTATTGGGATATACATTATGCCTTAGCGTGAGTTATGTTTGGCGTGAGTTACATCCTTGGTGTGAGTTACATTTTAGTATACTTTTGGCGTGAGTTGTGTTTGGAGTCTTTGCTTTCTTACCACCACACGAAACGTTAAAACTAAACTTTTGAGATATTGATACTGGATTTTTGGAATCTTTGATACGAGTATTCCACGAAAACTAAGACACGTTGTCTTCCAGATACTATATTATCTTACTCTTGAGACGTATTTTGAGAATATACGTATACTATTAGGTCGTGACGATGTAGTACCGATGTACTTGTACTCCTTGGATATCGACGTGCCTTCCTTCATGATTTGGTTGTGCTTGCTCTTTGATGCGATCTTGTTAGTTGTGAATTCTTGCGTTGCTTCGCTTCGAGGTGAGTTCATAGCCCCACTTTTACTCTTTTAACTGTTTTATAAACTCCTTGGGGAGAATACATGCTACTACTGCTTTTATGATCACAATTGCTTGAAAACTGTTTACTTTACTTTTGATATTATGACTCGCCTAAGTGGTTTGCCAAAAGTCCCCTACATCATGAACCATTAATCACTTGCGAGTGAACGCAAATATCGTGGATAGTACTATGGGAATTGACGACCAGGCTTCGGTTATCTAAATAACCGGACGCACTATATTTGGTATCTCTATGTAATTGGCAATTACATCTCGGAGGGCAATTTTATTTACTTACACCAAGAATTTAGGTGTATGCAATTAGTTTGGTGTCATGAGCTTAGTGCAATAATATCAACTATCTTTTATGGGCAGATAACAACGCGTAGCCCATGGCTTATCTTAAACTTGAAAATCTTGTGATCAAGCTTATTTACTAAACCTATGAATTCACTCAACCATTGTGTTGACTTTTTAGCATGTATTTTCGTGGATGAAAAGGTGATAGCTAACTCTGGAGGCGTTTGGGCTTTGGCATGGCATGGTCATAGATGACTCGATTCTAGTGGGACCACATTTTGTTAATGAGCTATTCTTCCGCAACAATTCAACTTTTGTAAACTTTGTTTTACTACAATAAATGAAATATTTTACGAAAAAGCTATTATTTCTCACTTGTGTTAAGATCCAACTGAGTAGCATCCCAAAAACTTTTTCTTCCGCTGCAAACCATTTTTGGGGGTGTTACAACTAATTAGTTATGACGTAACCTATTTATAAGAGCTACGACGTAACCACTATAAAATCAGATTTATATATATAAAAAAAAGAATCTGACCTTTGATTAAAATTGATTACGGCGTAACCCTTATTTGGATTACGACGTAACCCTTTCACAACCTACTAATATTCTAAAAATATTGGTTACAGCGTAACTATAGTATTGAATTACGCCGTAACTATCATGGCAGTATAAAAACCTTACGGAATAAAAACTAGGTTTTACACAAACTTTCACCGCCCACACAAACAGTAAAATTTTCTCTCTGAAATTTTTTTTTCGAGCTCTCTTCATCATTATCAATCTTCATGGCTGGTAAGACCTATCTTTACTCTTTTTGATTTGTTTCTTTGGATTATTTCAATTAGGGTTTTATTTTAATATTTTAGGGATCTTGCCTATTTGAATTGATTATTGATATTGGTTTGATTAATGGATAATTTTGATGATTTCCCCATGTTATTTTGATTCGTGTCCTATCACTATAGTTCGATTTGGGTGTTTTGGCTTTATTTAAATGGGATTTAGGTCAAACGCTAACTTGGTGGGTTAGGCGCGGTCCCTCAGCACTAATAGGTTAAAAATTTATTAAAACCTTTTACCCCTTGTGAAAAATTGATGGTTCCGGCGTAATCTATTGCATAATTGAAACATCTGAAGTGTTGAGTTTCTGGGGAAGTTACGGCGTAACTGGTGGTTTAGTTACGCCGTAACCTTTATATCTGCTATTACGGTGTAGCAGTTTGTCATAGCTACGCCGTAACCTTTGAAATTTTCTAATTACGACGTAACGATTATGCTGGTTACGCCGTAAGTTGACATTAGTAAGGTCTGCACTTACTGTTTCTTGTCTTATTTTCAGGTGCAAACAACCCCGCGAATTGGCCTAGGTTTTTGGCACACCCTAATGTTGGTATTAGGCAACTGTGCGTGGAAGAGTATGAGAAATTAATGGCAAAGGATATCAGTCAACCCGAGGCTCTTAACTTTGAGGCATTTGGTACTTTAGAAAATGGGAGAGCTAGTCGGAGATTGAGAAAGTTTTGCAAAATCAAGTTCACATGTTCTGCTGGGGATTTCACATGTACTGCTTGGTTGAGGTTGTTTAGGATCACGGAGCCGGTCATTCCGGAGTATGTTCGTGAATTCCTTGCTAGTATGGAGTTTAAGACTGAGGTTGATGATGATGATGCGGATTCTATGTTTTTCCAGTTTGGGGGCGTTTGGAGGAGATTGACTCTTAGGGAGTTTACTATGCGTATGAGTTTGTACACTGAGGTGGAGATGGAGACTGAGGCTTTTAAGCGGTTCTATAACACATTTTGGAGAAGAAGGGATGAGAATCAAGACCTTGCCGCTTATTTTGACCTGATCCATCGGGGTTATAATCCTAGGAGCCCTCCGTCAGATGTTATGGTGAGGAGCCCCATTCGACTCTTGCACCGCCTTCTTGCACCGCTCTATCCGAGCAAGGCACTCAGCCAAGTAGAAGATGACCATGGACGATCTCTATCTGATGCAGGGAATGGAAGGAGGGAACAACATTGATGTTCCTTATTATTTGGCTAGGTTTATGGTTGTGGGTGCTAAGGGGTTTTCTGGTAGGAGTCCTTTGCAGGGGGCACATTTCATCAGGAGGTTGGCTAGGAGTTTTGATATTATGACCGATGCAGCTTTGGCCCGATTGACCATTGGTAGGGATACTAGTATGATTGGCCTGCCTAAGCTAGTGGAGTTAGGGATTTGCATCCAGGATGTTTATGGTGTGATTCAGCTAATTTGGGATGCCCTAGAAGGGAAGAAGGGAAGCTAGTGGTGCGGTGATGAAGCCGGTGAAGAAAGCGAGGAGAGGTGCCAGGGGACGTAGAAGGGCACATGTGAATGTTGGGGAGAGGTTGCAGATCATTGATGAGAGGCTTGAGGGAATGTCATCCCACTTCAACGAGGAGATCGAAAGCCTTGAAGTGGGTCTATATGGTCTTAGTAACGGTTTGAGGGTTTTTCGGTACATTGGATCAGCAGCGGCTCCAGCAGGATTTCTTTCATTGGAGTGCGGTCGGACTAGCCGGATGCTTCAAGATATGCATTTGAGCCACCCTAGGTGGGAAGGTGCGAGTACGTGTACCAGCCAACATTCCCGATGTCGAGTCCAAGGAGGAGTGGCCTACATGCATCCCGTACACCCCTCGAAACACCACAAGCACTTCATATGATCCTCTCAATTCCACTCCATGGATCATGATCTTCCTGGGGACGAGTGATTTCCCCATTTGATGAAACTATTTGAAACAATTTTAAAACTATTTGAAACTTATGTCTGTAATAACTTAACAATGTGGATATTTGCTTGTTCTATCGTTAATTGTACCCGTCGGCTACAAAATTTTCATGATATGCTGTGCAGGTTTTGGTTCTGTGATGCACTTATTTAACCTTAGGTTTAGTTACGCTGTAACACCTGCTACAGTAGGCAAATATGGAAGCTACACAATTAGTTAAGGCCCATTCCAGATTCAACACACATTAGCCGTCCCATGACCCTCCTTCAGCCTTTAGTGAGACATCTTGAGCAACCATTCGAGAGGGGAGTTTATTTCTTTCTTTCTTGATTATTTTTCATTTCTATTTTATTTTTCCTTTTTCTTCGTACAAATGGGACTTTGTACACTTCAAGTGGGGGCATAGGAATAGAAATGAAGTGTATGATTACTTAGCTTACTTGCCCTAATTTTCTAGTTGGTTTCAAAATTTTAAGCTTATTTGAAAAAAATTTGTCATATTTTTAACCATTCTAGAATCACATAAAGTCGAGCACACTATAACCCTTATTACCATTGGTGAGATTGAGCCTTTCCGTTTCCCCCATTTTTACCCAAATCCACCATAAATTGAGTGTGCCGATAGTATTGTAAACTTTAGAACTTGGCTTTTACATCACTTCGAGACCATAAACGAGTAGTGTATCAAGTTAGCTTGGTGCATTTGGAAAAGGCGGTTTGAAAAAAGTAAATGTTTTAGGATTAAACCCAAATAGCCCATATGTGTTCGCTTGTGTGCGTTTATCGATTAGTCGCATTGGCTTTTCGACCCCCGTGTTAACCCTTTTGTTGCACTCACTTTTAGTGCAAGATACCCCTAATTTCACCCTTTTGAGCATATCCTTTCATTTTCTAACCCTTATTTTCGTTACAATCTTACACCTTAGCCTACCGTGTAGTTTTACCTTTTACCTAGAAGCCATTTTTCGCCCTAGTTTAAGGTTCAAATAAAGAAGCGTATATCATCATCTACATCTCGCTAAAGATCTCTGAAGACCCCAAGTAATCACCTTATGCTTGGTTCAAGTGGGGGGAAATATATCATCGTATCTCAAGCATATCGTAGCATATGCAAAAAAAAAATTATTGAAGCATGATTGTTTATAGTACGAAAAAGTATAAGCACTACATGAAGAAAATTGGCATTGAGAATAATCTTCTCGCTCTCGTTCTAAGGTTGGAAGAATTGTCCAAGAATAAATTATGATGGATTCCAGAGGCATGTACTGACCATTTGAAGACGAACCTTGAATTATTGGTTGAATGGTGGCAACTCGGTTTTAAGCTAAAACTATTTGTTTTCCTTTTTCCTTTTCACCCATTAAAAAAAATCCCATGTCATCGTTACCCTTTTTGTCGTGAAGCATGTCTAGGTGATGCAGCGAGCATCCCTCGATGTCTTGGCCATGGATGTGGTCATGTATAATTGATTTTGTCCACTTCGTCGTGACCGTTAGTAATGACACCTCCCCTTTAGCCTTTGAAACTCAACCCAACATTGCTTTCTAAAATTTGTCTTAACCTTAGCTCTAGTGGTGGAGTTGTGTGCAATTGCCAATCTTATGATAGAATACTTACTATGTCCATGCAATCGAGTGATCACCCCGAAATTAACACTTAGAATAGGAAGAGTGAGAGTGTTTTCTTTCCCATTTGGTGAGGTGTTCAGCTCTTATTAAAATTCTAGCATGGAAATTAAAACTACGCATGTATATTTTGAGGTCTAAATCAGTCTACTTGAGGGCAAGTAGAGTTTAAGTGGGGGGATATTTGATAACATCAAATAGGCCTGAGTTTCTAAGCGTTAATTTCCCACTTTATCATCACATTTTGAATATATTATTAGTGAAAACATCCTTATTCCTTGTTATTTCATTTCAGGACGCATTCGAAGTAAGGAAACTGCAATTGGACGTTTTCAGGAATTATTGATTCTACTTTCTCTTAATTACGGTGTAACCAAGTGATGAAGTTACGACGCAACTAGAGATTTCGAAGACTACGGTGTAACCCTCAGCTTAGGTTACGTCGTAACTACTGATTACAAAGACTACGACGTAGCTATCAGCTTAGGCTACGTCGTAACGAAGATTTACACTGGATTATAGCAGCTACGGCGTAACACCTAACAAAGTTATGCCGTAGCCAATGGATAAGCACTGAAGATTGAAGGAAGTTACGGCGTGACTACCAAATTATGTTACACCGTAACTATTTTGAAGCCTATAAATAGTCGATGATTTCATCAGTATTTGATATCTCTCCTTTCCCAAACCTTCTAGGGTTTGGGGAGATCAAAACACAGAAGAAGAAGCATGGTTTAGGAGCATGAATAACGAAGTCCTCGTCTACGATTTCCCTTGTATTCGAGTTTGGATTCTTTTTATATTTTTCTAGATCTTATATTATGAATTCATTTTATTAATTGAAGTTTGCATTTATGTTACTGTTATTCTCTATAATTCTTTATAGACATTTGCTAGTCTTTTCATAGATCGCTAGCCTTGGTAGTATTATAAGCTTGGTAGTATCTAAAGGGCTGGGAGATATGACCAACCGACCCCATCGATAGGTAGCGAAGTATGGAAGGAATTGGCCATAGTACCACTCACTCTTCGTGTTGAATTGACCAAATGATCACTTATCAAGTGGAGGTATTTAAGAGGTTAGGGGAATATAAGTTCCTAACGGCCGGGTTCCCACCGTCTAAATCTAGTAGATTTGGTGCTTAATGACTGCTATTAGGTTGCCGAATGATCCCGTGATCTGCTCATCTTGGTGAGGAATCTAAGAACCATAGGCCATGACGAATCAACCAAAGGAGTCTGGTGATAATTAACCACTACATTGAATCTTGGTATCGGGAAGCAATTCATGTTTGTAGTCTCTATTAAGCTTCGTTTATCTATCTCTTTTACCTAAATTTCTGGTGTCTGTGCGAGTAGAATATTAGCATATCAATGGATTACATCAACCATTGTCCACCCATATATTATCAATATTTTATCTAATCATCTTAGTTCTTTCAAGGTCACAGCTCTCTTGGGACGATACTCGGATTTACCTAAGGCTTTACTACATCTGATCGGGTACTCTGCCCGTTAGTATGTGTCTATCCTAAGTTACTCAAGTTTTATAAATATTAAAAGCAGAAAGAAATAGCACATCATATTGCATGTAATTTTCAAAATTAAAATAAAACAAAATAACTAAACTAGGTTTCTTGCAGCCCTTTTAAAACATGTTTATTAATATCAGAAACGTGTAACCCATAATCGCAAAAACGAGTTGGCTCGTGATGCCACTGTTGGTATTTTAGATCTAGTTAACCAGTAACCTCTACGAGTACGCAGCAGATAATGGATCTAGTTAATACAATTATGTTAACACGTAATTAATAAACACATAATTAATACAATATTAATTAATTAAAATGGAATAAAGAAGGCTAACCGTGCTTGGCAATTGAACTCTAGTAACGGAACAAGAAACCCTAGGAAACCTTTAAGTATCTAAATTAGATACCTCGAAGAGTATCACACACAAACCCGATTCACGTATACATTCGATATAGCTAGTCGAGAACGTAAACTAAAAACCAAACAACCCTTGTTGTCTCTTGAATACCCCACGTACAAAATACCTCCAAAGAAACCAGTTACCAATTCTGTTCGAGAAACAAGCTGGAAAACAGCTTCTATAAGTCACCCGATATCGGACAAGCCTTGTCCGATATCTTCACCTTTTCTGTCCGAGAAGTGATGTCACGACCAGGAGCAGTTAAACCTCAGTTGCTGCTGTTTGTGTCGACAGGGAAACAAGTAATTCAGCAGCTAACAAACTTTATCTAAACACTTGTCAAGTTTACAAGTTTAGATTTAAACCAAAACTCAAAACCCTTAATCGTTATTTAGAAGCTAACGACCAAGAGCAGGAGAAGCAGTAAAACGAATTAGGTTTTAGGGATTGAGGTGAATTTGTTATGCGTATGTTTTGATGTTCCAGGGATTGGTTTATATAGCCTTGTAATCCAAACCCTACTAAGAGTACAAGTCTTGGTCGACAAGCTAAACAAACCCAACCCATTCATCCCCTCAATACTCGATCGGTTCAGGGACACTAAGGCCCAAGGCATTATCCCAACGACCCAAACATGAACCTCTAACAGCCCACGGGTCAGTTTATTTGATCGGGTCAACATCATGCATAACGGGTAAATGGTAATTCAAGTATTAGTTACATTCAACACGTATACTCGTGTTTATCGCGTGTACCCCCATTGGCTTATACACGTTTAGTTGTCTTGTCGTGTTTTAAGACTCCCACAAACCAACACATTACAAATATGTGTTCACACTATACTTGTATGTAACTGAATGCTTTCATAGATAGAAAAAATTATATTTGAAACAAAGAAGACGGCAAAGGAAATGGAAAGCAAATTGTATAACTTTTGTTGACGTTATGCTTTGTCACTCGTTCATAAATGACAAGTTAGCAACAGATCCATACATATTTTTTTGGTAAATAATTTGAACACTTGAATTTTTAATCGAGACATTCCAACCTATGCGTTAAACAACTTTACTGTGTATATGTACATTATGCTTTAACTAATTACAATTGAAGTGTGCAAAAACCTCATAGCAAATCATCTCCCTATTTTTTGGACCTCTCATCATATTCTTCATTGTGCGTTTATACAATGTACAAGTTTGTTTACATAAAAAATTCAAAAACTAAAAAACAAAAAAATAATAATAAAATAAAAAAATAATAATGTATCACCTACTCATGGTGATCGACATTTATATACGTATTGAATGATTACGTCAAACAAAGAGTAATGTTGGACACCGAGTAATGGTACACTCCACCCAAATTGATGTTGATCCCACCTCTTGCGCATAAAGGCTTGCTCTCCTTATCTAACACATCGTCTGGTCTCTTTTTAAACCGCCACCCCAACCTTTTCTTTCACACCACCATGGTAATAAATCACATGCATTCCAAGAAAACTATTGCCCATCATTAAAAAACCGTACATCATTTGATATGCCGTTGTTTTAGCTCTACAAAAATACTAGATGTTTAATATATGAACTTTGGGTCTTTGACAAAATATATATATATATATATATATATATATATATATATATATATATATATATATATATATATATATATATATTTGAAACCCGATCATTCTATAATGAGAATCGTTTAACGGGTATTTTTAAATTGAGGATTATTTTCGGCTTATGCTTTTGCTTAAAGTTAAGTATTTATAAGCTCGTTAAAATTTAATACTTTAAATGGTCTTTGAATCTGCTTATTATATATTTTGAATAATTTTTATCAAATTCGCTTATAAAAGGTTTGGTAAAAGTTCAAAGTAAAATATCGGAAAAAAAATTGTATCTAGAAAAAGAAATCACTTTTCAAATAAGCAACTTACCATTTGCTTATTATCTTCTAAACACCCCTAACGCCATACTTTTGTTTAAAAAAATAAATAAATAAAAAATAATTGAGATGATAAATACATGACTAATTGTAAGTCTAAAATTGTGTAACAATAACTTATTACTCTATTTGTCCCAATATTAATGTCTACATTTCTTAGTAACAATTTCTCACATTTTGACTGTAACTACTCTTATAATAAGATTGGGCGTAATAACAAGCTCAACTACATGGGTGGATTTTATTTATGATGGTTTAGTCATCCCGAGAATTAAACACAATACAAGGAAAAGGTATGTTATGTGAGTGTTTTCTGAGTTATATTTCTATTTAAGTGGTCATGTGAGTGTTTTCTGAGTTATATTTGTATTTAAGTGGTGTATGTTTGTGTGATGGTAAATCATTATAAGGTTTATATATTAGGACCTTTGTGGGGAGTATCAGGTATATCGTTCATGCTCAAAGATCGTGTAAACGCGTTTATTTATATAATAAATATAAATGAATAAATATGCAAACATGTGAATGACCTAAAAATATATGAGTTGTCACAATTTTCGACCTTTTGGCCGACTAATCCATGGGTTTAAACCCACCGACATACAGACTCAAACCGGGTAAAGCCCTCCCTTTCAGGAGGTTGGCGTGGCCACTTTAGAGTTGTTTGCACATAGCAGGAATTGAACTTGAGACATCACACATCTTAGAGTGATAGTCAAAAACTCTTTTGCCACTAGGCCACCCCAAAGTGGTTATCATTACAGGGTTTTAAGTGTGCATAACAATGACCAACATTATCATCGTCCGCTCAACGCCATATTAACTTTTTGTTCCACCGCCAACATTATCTCAAAACATGTGTAATAAGGCCACCAACTTTACCACCCACACATACTCAACTTAACACAAATATACCTCACAATGTACTCACACACATACACCTATCTTTCAACCACCAAGTTCACATCTCGATCGTTTTATTTGGACGACGAGTTCTCACACAAACACGTTGGTGGGGGTGGTGTTATAAGAGGACGCGTTGTGAGGGTGGTAAAAGGGGAGGGGTGGGGGGTACGTCAAATTATTCCTTGTTACCTTTAGTCTTAATGGTTGGTTTGCTTACGAGAGTAAATGATGATGTGGCACTTGACAACACCGACGGATATACCTTTTATTACATAGTCTAAAAGGCAAGTTTTTCGAAACAGCATAACATAAGGGTAATATAAACATTTTAGTAACTAAACCTTGATTTAAATGCATGCAGATCAGAGCTGGTGATTACTTTTATGCAAGTGGGGCGGCTGCACAAGGCCACCAAAATTAAGGAGGCTTCACAATCTTTCTAATCTAGTAACATTTATAGTTACGTTTTGTTTTTCTATGCAATTTATCCGAATGTCTTTTCTTTGTAAACCCGTTAGTTAAATACAACTCATCTTGCCACCATAAATAAATGTCAAATTGATTGGTTCTAAAAGGCGCGCCATGGTGGCGCCAAGGCGCCGCTAAGGCGTGAGACGTGACCTTCACGTTACGAAATAGACCAAGGCGTCGATTCTAGGCGTGGCGTGAGATGTGGCGGGAAAAAGCGAGCTAAGACGCGAGTCTTGGCGGGTTTTTTTATTCAACTCCGATAAATTTTTATTCTTTTTTAAATGAAAAATATTACATGTAAGGATAGTTTCTTAAGCTTATTCATTATGTACAACACTTTTTGTAAACTCGATATATATGAAATATGATAGAAATATATAAATATTTTTCTATTTTGTGCCGCCTTATATCACGCCTTAAAAATGCAAAATCTTCGACTTAACCGCTAAAGCGTAAGGCTTGGTCATACCGCTACGCCTCACCTCGCGCTATTTATAATCTTGTTCTTACCACATAAACACATCTCTTTTTCTTTGTAAATCCTATCATTTTGAACACGTTTTATGCACGCCCTTAAGTTCTTTTGAGTTTGTTGAGGCCTCTTTTTAATTATCGCATAGGGCCTCCAAAAGTAATTCGGCCCTGATGCAGATATCACGCATTTATATTTGTAGACATAAATTTAGACGAAAGTCACATTTTTTATACTCGCCTTGACGAGGTTGAATAATTTAGCTCTCGGAGTAGTTAGGGTTAATATACAAAGAAGTTACTAAACTTTCAAAAAAAATTGTCTTAAGTCACTAATGTTTATCTTATGTCATCTAAGTTACTCAACTTAAGGGAACCGGTTATATTGGATACCATGTGTTTTGTAACCTATTGTAATCGGTTGGTTGCTGACGTGGACAATAATTATTTTATTTCTCAAATATATTAAACGGATTGATGAGTGTGTAAATACTCATCATTTTTGTACAAAATAAACTGCAAAATCATCTGAAAACACTCAGAAACACATCAAAATGATCAAAATATCACAAATCAGTGTTTTATGTGTTTTAAAGGCAAAAATATCAAAATCGATGAAAACATATCAAATTTGCAAAAATTGCAGCTTTTAGTCCCCAAGTTTCAAAAAAAATTGTCAAAAACAGTCCCTGAGCACATAATTTCAAAAGTAAAGTCACCAAAGGTCCTTTTAAAATCAAAAGTTGTCAAATTTAGTCCTTTGGTGAAAAATATGAAAAGTTTGAGAAAATTACAATTTTGGTCCTTCAAGTTTCAAAATTGGCAGAAATGGCCCCTGGAAAATTGCAAAATGGCAATTTTGGTCCTTATACTTTTGAAGATTGTCACTTGTGGTCCCTTGAGATAACTTTTCAGAATTGGCAGCTTAGGCCCCTCAAGTTTCAGAAAATTACACAAAGGCCCTTGGAGTTTTAAACCTTTTTACTCATTTTTGACCCTTGCACCAATTCTGGACCCCTGTCAAACTGAATTATGAACCCCCTCTATAATACTGCTTGGTCAAAAGATCTGGTAAAAATCCTCACCCGCCAAAAAGTCATCACTCTCAACTGCTATCCTGCAAACAAGCTACCATCACATTCCCCCCTCCTCCATCCACTCAAACCTGTTCCCTCACCTCCAACTAACTTCCAAACATCATTAAATGCACCCCTAACCCCTCACTCAACCCCCAATGGGCAGAAAAGAAAAATGGCGCCAAAAATCCATTTGAATGGTTGAGATCATTTCAAGGCCATCCAATGGCTAGAATTGTTGGGAAATGTTCAGAAGTGAGAGAAAATGACATTGGATTATAAAAAGAAGGCAAAAGGAAGCAAACGAGGAGTCTAGTAGTTTTTCATTTTTCACTTATGTCGTTTTTATGTTTAATCTTTCAACTTAGTGTAAAACTTGTAATGTTTTGTTAAAATGTATTCACTTTAAGTATTTGAATGTATTGAAACTGATTCCAAGTACCAATTTTCAGTTTAATGATATAATCCTCAGTTTATGTCACTGTTGAAATTTTCCATTTCCAAACCATACTCAAAAGCTTCATAACACTTGTTTATCAGTTCCATTGAGTTTAAATAAGCTTAACATAGCTTTTTACAAGCTCCAATTCAAGTTTACACTCATTTTGTATCCGGTCAACAAAAGTCAATGGTGAGCATATGGCTATGGAAATGGTTAGGGGTTGATGCAGAGGTGGATTGGGTTGATTTGAGTTAGTTGGGTTGAAATTTAGGTTAGTGGTTCTCTGGTACTTGATTCAAGCCACGGGCTATAGGACCCTTGTAAGTGACATTTCAAGTTTCTTTGCATTTTCTCGATTTTGTAGTTAAAACCGTTCATTTCTGCTTTAAAAGTTGTAATTAGGTTAAGTGCATGTAGATTGATCATAATTACAAGGTCGCCGTTGTTCGGCCTTCAATTTACTTGGCTAAATAGTTAGAATAGGGTGTTTGGTTTATAACTTAAACCCTGCATCTAGAGGTGTGTTTGTGAGTTAACTTCTGGTTGTTCATGTTTGTTTGACCAATTTGAGTACATATCTGTCTTACTTTTGTGATTAGTACCTGCAAAAGTCAACATTCAACTTAAACAATCTCAACAGCTTCATCGTTGAGATTTTTGGAGATCCACAATCTTGTTTTAGGTTCCAAAGTTATAACCAAGGCTTGCAGAGGTTCCATTTCAATCATTAACATCAATCTCAGTGTTTAAAATCGGGCAAAACTCAAAAAGTCACTTCTCATTTTTATTTCAAAGTCAAAATATGAAAATCGGTTTGAGCCAACCGATAGGATTTTTCTTGGGTTCATTTTAAGCCTAATCAATGAAATTTGTTGTTTTAGAAACTTCATCCGTACTATTACTTATCTGCATTTTTGTGGATTTTAGTCAATTTTCTACAAGCTTCAAACAAGCTTGTAACTTGACTAGATCCCCCTGCCACCGGCTAATGCGAGATTTTTCTCGCTTTGTGCAGCCTTGTGCACAAAGCTCAAAAGAGCTTCTCATGGCCTGATTTTTGGTACAAATACTCTCAACCGTGTCTTTACAAGTCCCAATTGGTGATTTTCATTTTGAGCTTAATTTTGAAGCTTCAGTGCTTGTATCAAAAAGTGGGTACCAAATGCCTTTAGCTTATAAGTTCATAACATCAATCTGTCCTATCTTGCTTATCAGAGGTTCTAGCTTGTTGATTTAAGTTGCATTTAGTCACATTTAGCTTATTATAGCTTCTTTATCAGTTTGGTAGCTTTTGGTGAGCTTTTTTTTTTCATCTTCTTCATCTTTCTACTTGTGCTTTATTTCAATAAGCATCTTTCATCAGTTTCATAATCTTGTACACAAGCACCTGTTTTTATATATTTCTCAGATTTAGAATATAATTTTAGAGTTTTCCTGAATTTTTCATATTTTTCTAAGTCATTTTGCTATTTTTCTTGATTTTTATTAGTTTTAAGCACTTTTAATTAGCTTTTAATACAAAAAATTCTAAAAGGTCCAAAAATTTAAGTTTTCATTTTTCTTAGGTTTAGATAAATATAAAAAGTAAAAAAAGTAATTTTCCAGATTTTTCATAGTTTATTTTGTAATTTTTAGCAATTTAATTAGTTTTTAATAGTATTTAATTCCTAGAAAATAGAACAATCATCATAAAAATACAAAAATAGTTTTGAAAATTCTATTTTGATATTTTAGACTTTTCCATTTCATAATTTTATTTTTCTAGCTTTATTTCCTAATTTCTTGTATTTTAGATAATTATTTAATAGTTAAAAATAGTTTTTAATTAATAATAATTAGATAATTAGTCATAAAAATAATTTTCCTTTTCTATAAAGTTTCTTATATCATTAGGTTTGTAAAAATGTATTTTTCTATATTTTAGGACTTTTATTTCTTAGATCTCGCTTTTTATTTTGTACGTTTACGTATTTTTATTTTAAACGAAGTTTTAGTTTTAATTTTGAAACGTTCATCATTTTAAATATAGTGATAGCGTTTATTTAATAGATTTTATCTTTTTAATTTTCTTTAATTTGCATTTAAGCCGCTTTTGTTTATTGGCTTTTCCGCCTCAGTAGTTGTAATATCATCCAAATCCTTTTTTCCGCTCAAACTCCTCGATCACTAAACGCCCCGATAATCCATTGCATCGCTCGGACATAACGACAGTTTCGAGACTCTCTATACTCCTCGATCTTCATTGCATTCATGCTTAAGTTTTTAAGCTCATTTGTTACGGTCCGCCATTCACAAGTGGCTTGTGTGATTTAGCTTGACTGCTCTGGCGATCAAATTTTTTACGCCGGGAGCCGTGTTAATTGTCTTCCGTTCCTAGCAAAAACAAATTAGTTGTTTGAATCCTCACTCATTTGTTCATATCATCCATCTATCTATATATATATCCATATTTTTATTTAAAAAAAAAACCCAAAACAAGTATAAAACACAAAAAATATTTTCCTTTTGTTTCTATATATGTATCAAATATAAATAAAAATACAAAAAGATTCGCTGCTTTTAATAATAACAACTTAAAAGATTACTACCAGAAACCAAGGCGTGCACTACCTAACATGGGTACCATAATAAGTTCCCGGACTAAAGATTTAAAACTTGCCTTTGTGTCCTTGTGATTGGTGTACCTTTTTCAAAGAAGCCATTCATCTTGGATTATTGGTTAAGTTCACCGTTGTTTTGCCTCGATTTTGTGTTAATTGATTTTGTTGTGATATCGACGCCAACCGTAAAACCCATAAAGATTCTTCTCACCCCATTTTATAAAACGCCTTCATAATTCTCATTCTCATCCTGAAATATCTTCATAATTCCATTCTCTTCTTAGCTCGAGATTCCTTAGAGTTATCTCTTGTGCATGCGCACTCGTTCTTCTAGATCATTGAGTCCTTTGCGTGATCTAAAGAATTCTAGAAGACGCTTCAGACGTGGCGCTCCAAATAGTCGAACCCGAGATTCGTACTATTTCAAGCAACAACATGGCGACGAACGTACTCATGGCGAAATGCTCCGTGCACCCACCGAGGGTTATGGAGATGCCATCGTTTTACCAGAATCGGGCTTCGATCACTTCGAATTGAAGACACATTTGATCACACTTGTGTCTACGATCAATTCCGCGTCCGGTCTGATCGAGAAGCCCCGTATGCACACATCCGTTGGTTTAACAAGTTGACTTCAACTATCAATTTCAAGGATGTGCCAAAAGTGATCAAGTTGATGCTATTTCCATTCTCACTGAGGGGCGTACCCGGATTTGGTCGAAAAGAACCCCTCGATCCATCGAAACTTGGGAGGATCTTGTTCAAAAGTTTGTTAATTACTTCTTTCCTCCATCAAAGACGACTAATCTTAAAATGAAATTTCGATTTCGCCAAAATTTCGATGAAAACTTTGGAGAGGCATGGGAGAGATTCAAAGATCTCTCGTGAAATGCCCCCATCAGGAATTCACAGAGCTTCAACAAGTCAATATCTTTTATAATGGGTTGAACTGTAACGATCAAGATTCTTTGAACGATTGGGTGGCAATATCTTGAATCGTGACCTAAAGATGTGCTTGAAATTTGCGCAGAGTAAATCAAAAGTTCCTATTTCTAAAACAAAGTCAATGTTCCAACACTCCCGCTTCTACATCCAAAGAACTCCTCCGAGTTAGCAGCTCGATACGCTTCTAACGGACATGATCCATTGTATGATAAAAGAGGTAAAGGAAATCCAAAGCTAAATTCATAAGCCGGAACCAATCAAAGCCATAAACAAGGTGTGTGAAATTTGTAGTGGTCCACACGCGTATTATGATTGTCAAGCAACCGATGCTTCTTTTTACCAAGCTCCCGTAGCGTCGGTAAACCACAATCAATACCGACCACAAGCTGATCCTCACTACCGTGCACCTAGCGGTATGACACCACCGGTTTTCCTCTGTGCAAAACCATGCCAATCAAAATCGCTTTGTTCCGAATCAAGGACAAAATTTCAATAACTCTCAAAATTTCAATCAAAACCGGAACAATTTCAACCAACCTCCCCAAGCTCCTAATCATCAAAGTTATCAACAACCTTATCAAGCTCCAAATCATCAAAGTTATCAACAACCTCCTCAAGCTCCCATGCCAAATGACTTCATGAAAATGACTGAGTCAAACATGCGTTCAATGCAAACTCAGATCAACAACATGAGAGGTGAGCTAAAAAGGGAAATTGATACCACATTATCTCGGCAGACAAATGAGTTAAAGAATATGATGAGCAGCTTCATGAACATGAATATGAACAAAGCCTCATCATCTTCCGAGGACTCCCAAGCAATACTATTCCCAATCCTAATGCCGAGTTGAAAGCCGCCACCACTCGTAGTGGTAAGACGCACAATGGACCTACGACTCCTATGCCCCCTCCTCCTGTGGCATTGAGTCAAGTTACCAAGGAGACAACGGACAAGGTGCATTATTCAAGCCCACGGTACAAGACACGTCCCACCTTCGTAGTCCAAACTTTAAGTCCGAACCGAAGTTCCAAAGAAAATCCCGAAAGAAAACACTTCCATTCCGGCTCAAAAGTCTAGTCAGCTTCCCTACCCATCAAGAATGAATGATGAGAAGCTCAAAGACAAAAACAAAGAGCAAATGGAAAAATTTTTCCAAATCTTCAATGAGCTTCACTTTGATATAAGCTTCGTTGATGCTCGCGTTCTAATGCCTAAATTTGCATCCACGCTTAAAGGCTTACTCACCAACAAAGACAAGCTATCAGAGATGGCTAAAACTCCTCTCAATGAGCAATGCTCAACCATTCTTAATAAGCTTCCCAAAAGCTTGAAGACCCCGGCCGGTTTTTAATCCCAAGTGATTTCTTGGGGATGTTTCAATGCTCCGCCTTGGCCGATCTTGGCGCTAGCATTAACCTCATGCCACTCTCAGATGGAAGAAACTCGCTCTTCCTCGAACTTTCACCCACTCGTATGACACTCGAGCTAGCGGACCGTTCAGTAACCCGGCCCACGGGATAGCCGAGGATGTCGTGATGAAAGTGGGAAAGTTTCACTTTCATGCCGACTTTGTTGTAGTAGACTTCGATGCCGATCCTAGAGTTCCCCTTATCTTAGGGAGAGCTTTCTTAAGAACGAGTCGTGCTCTGATTGATGTGTTTGTAGAAGAGTTGACCATACGGGTTGACAACGAAGAGCTCACATTGAATATCAACCAGAACTCCAAACCTCTATACAAACAGAGTGTTGCCACAATTGATCAAAAATCTGAAAGAATCAATGCAACACTCTCAAATTTCACGTTAAGAGTGTTCACCAAAACGCTGAGCTCAAAGCTTTGAAAATTACCCCTGGTTCAAACAAATGGTTTGAAAGTTGTACCATGGAAGTCAAGAGTGTTCTTGATGATGATGATGATGATCTAGAATCGAGACTTCATCTAAGTGGTGGAAACTGCTAGCTCTAAGAGCACACCACTTGTCCCACCTCCGGAATCAGCTTGTCGATCGAAGTTTGTTAACCTGTGGATGAAACCAAACTCTCTTCGCCATCCGGTTGGATGATGATGATGATTGTGATCCAATGGGAGACATTCTTCCCATTGAAGAATTTCTCGAAAATGATCCATCATCTCCTAGTCTTATTAATTCTAACTCTTCCACCCCTTCTCTTACTCCGTTTGAGGAAAGTGACTTCATCTTGGAAGAGATTGAAGCATACTTGTCTAGTGATTCGGTTCCATGGGAAATTGATCACGCTCCAATTGACATCGAGGGAGATATTCTTCTCATTGAGAAGTTGCTTAATAATGATCCATTATCACTCCCTCCCATCGAGCTTCATAACAAGGAAGTCAAGTCAGTTGAGAAAACTGAAGAATTTCCTGAAGTTGAACTTAAGGACTTACCACCTCATCTCGAGTATGCATTTCTTGAGGGTGATGATAAATTACCCGCCATTATTGCTCGAGATTTGAGTAAGGATGAAAAGACTGCTCTCATAAAGGTCTTGAAGTCACACAAGCAAGCAATTGCTTGAAACTCTCCGACATTAAGGGTATCAACCCTGAGTTTTGTACTCACAAAATCTTAATGGAGGATGACTTTAAACCGCAGCTCAACATCGAGACGAAAGTGAATCCAAAAATCCATGATGTTATCAAACAAGAGGTTATCAAACTTCTTGATGCGGGATTGATTTACCCTAGCTCGGATAGTCCTTGGGTGAGCCCCGTTCATTGTGTACCCAAAAAGGGTGGTATAACCGTTGTTGAAAATGATGAAAACGAAGTTGATTCCTACCGATTGGTTACGGATGGCGTGTTTGCATTGCCTATCGAAAGTTAAATGAAGCCACCCGTAAAGACCACTTTCCCTTACCCTTCATGGACCAGATGCTTGAGAGATTAGCGGGAAACGAATACTATTGCTTTCTCGATGGTTTCTCGGGTTACTTCCAAATTCTCATTGATCCACAAGATCAAGAAAAGACCACATTCACATGTCCTTATGGAACATTTGCTTACCGACGCATGCCTTTTGGCTTATGCAATGCTCCCGGTACATTCCAAAGGTGTATGATGGCCATTTTCCATGACATGATCGAAAAGACTATGGAAGTCTTTATGGATGATTTTTCGGTCTTTGGGGATTCTTTCCAAACGTGTCTATCCCATTTAGAAAAGATGCTTGAACGTTGTGAAAACACGAACCTTTGTCTAAATTGGGAGAAATGTCACTTTATGGTTAAAGAAGGAATTGTCCTTGGCCATAAAATTTCTAAGAAAGGGATTGAGGTGGACAAAGCCAAAGTTGATGTTATTTCAAAGCTACCTCCTCCCACTACTCGCCAAAGGAGTTAGAAGTTTCCTTGGTCATGCCGGTTTCTATCGCCGTTTCATTCAAGATTTCTAAAATATCCCGCCTATGACCGACTTCTTGAAAAGACACTCCTTTCGTCTTCTCTAGTGAGTGCATTGAAGCGCCAAACTCTTAAAAGAAACTCACCAATCACCAATTCTTGTTGCCCCGATGGAACCTACCATTCGAGCTTATGTGCGATGCAAGTGATTTCGCCATAGGTGCAGCTTTTGGGCAACGCAAAGCTAAACATTTCCAGCCTATACACTATGCTAGCAAAACTTTGACCGAAGCTCAAGCACATTACACCACTACGGAGAAAGAATTACTAGCCGTGGTGTATGCTTTCAGAAGTTTCGCCATACTTGATCTTGTCCAAAAGCATAGTGTATACGGATCACTCAGCCCTCAAATATCTTTTTGCTAAGCAAGATGCAAAGCCGAGATTGATCCGATGGGTTCTCCTCCTGCAAGAATTTGATATCACCATCCGTGATAAAAAAGGAGCGGAGAACCTAGCGGCCATCATCTTTCCCGTCTTGAAAATCCTCATCAAGGTGTGCCCGATAAAAAGGAGATAAACGAAACGCTTTCCTCGAGACACTTAATGTAGTATCTCATCGTGGAGATTCTAGTACCCCATGGTTTGCCGACTTTGCAAACTATCATGTGGGTAACTTTGTTGTGAAAGGGATGTCGTCCCAACAGAAAAACAAATTCTTTAAAGATGTTAAGCATTACTTCGGGACTACCCCTACTTGTTTAAGGTTTGTGCGGATCAAGTCATCCGACGGTGTGTTCACGCCAAGAAGCTTGGATGAAATTCTCAAGGCTTGTCATCATGGACCCACGGGGGGACATAATGGCCCGACCTACACCGCCAAGAAGGTGTTTGATTCTGGTTTCTATTGGCCCACAATTTACAAAGATGCCCATGACCTCGTCAAATCTTGCGACTCTTGCCAACGCCATGGTAACATCTCTAAAAGAGATGAAATGCCTCAAAATGCCATTCAATTGTGCGAGATATTTGACGTATGGGGCATTGACTTTATGGGCCGTCCCGCTTCTCGAGGGAACAAGTATATACTCGTGGCTCGATTACTTGTCTAAATGGGTGGAGGCGAAGCTACCTACCAACGACGCCTCGTAGTTGTGAAGTTTTAAAGTCTCTCTTTGCCCGCTTTGGAACTCCTCGCTATCATTAGTGATCGCGCACACACTTTTGCAATGACCAATTCGAAAAGTGATGCTTACACGGTGTCACCCACCGCCTCTTCACAGTATCACCCACAAACTAGTGGGCAAGTGGAAGTTTCGAACCGCGGGTTTGAAAAGAATCTGGAGAGGACCGTAGGCTAAAAATCGCCTCTTGGTCGGACAAATTAGAAGATGCACTTTGGGCCTTCCGTACCGCTTATAAAACACCCATCGGGTGTACTCCTTACAAGCTCGTGTATGGAAAGGCGTGTCATCTCCCGATCGAGCTTGAGCACAAAGCCTATTGGGCCTTGAAGCATGCAAATTCGAAAGTTCGGGTGATCATCGGAAAGTTCAACTCAACGAATTAAATGAACTCCGTGATCAAGCTCACACGAACTCTTTGATCTATAAGGAAAAGACAAAGAAGATCCATGACTCAAAGATTAAGAACCGCGTTTTCAACGCTGGTGACCGAGTCCTTCTTTTTAATTCTAGATTAAAGATCTTCTCGGGGAAACTTAAGACCCGTTGGACTGGTCCATTCACCATTACCAGTAGTTTCCATATGGCACCGTCGAATTGTCTCAAATAGACGGGCCAAACTTCAAAGTGAATGGACATAGGTTGAAGCATTATTTTGGAGAGGACATTCCTCATGTGGTTGTCCCAGATTTACAAACTTTCCCCATGAACCAATGAATGCGGGGATCGAGTCAAGCTAGCGACTGGGAATCAAAACAATAGCACACTATATGGGTTTTCACCAGATTTGACTTCTTTCTACTTTCTACCACCCTAGTGTGGGGGGGTTGCCCCACATGTTTTGTATATAAGTCTTTTCAAAAAAAAAAAATCTTCTTTCTAAATAATGGCCGTAGTATTTCCCTTTTACGTTCTTTTGTTTCGCATAACCGGTTACTTTGAATATTGAGGGCAATATTCATTTCTAGTGTGGGGGAATTCTCACGAATTTTATCATATAATTATACCAATTCCCGTTTGGCCAAATTTTTTGGAGTAAGTGTTTTACACTTACTCACTTTGTTATCATCCGCCATGTCTCAGAAGACAAAAGGATTGGCTAATCCAGGAGCAAACGGCTCTTGGTAAAGATTTCTCAAATCCGCTTATATGGCTTGCAATTTGCCCAAAATTGTATGGTTCTCAACTCACCATATCCTAAAAGTGAAGAGTTGGCTAGCCCGCAAGATTATGGCTTGTGGTAAAGGCAAGTGGAAAATCCATAATTGGTATTCAGCTCACCAAAGATAATTCTGATAATTTATCTAAGAGTTGGCTAGTCCGTATGGTACGGCTTCGGTAAAGACACATCAAATCCGATATATGGTTTATGATTTGCCAATAAATCAGATGGTTATCGGTGTACCATGGTTCTTACTTGAACTGAAACATTTGGCTACTCCGGAAGTAATGGCTTTTGGTAAAGAGATGAAATCCATTAAATTTTCATAAAAGATTGCTAGGGACTAGCAATATCTCAGGGTGGGGGATTGATGAGTGTCTAAATACTCATCATTTTTGTACAATATAAACCGCAAAATCATCTGAAAACACTCAGAAACACATCAAAATGATCAAAATATCACAAATCAGTGTTTTATGTGTTTTAAAAGCAAAAATATCAAAATCAGATGAAAAACGTATCAAATTTGCAAAAATTGCAGTTTTAGTCCCCAAAGTTTCAAAAGTTGTCAAAAAAGCCCCCAAGCACATAATTTCAAATGTAAAGTCACCAAAGGTCCTTTTAAAATCAAAAGTTGTCAAATTTAGTCCTTTGGTGAAAAATATGAAAAGTTTGAGAAAATTACAATTTTGGTCCTTCAAGTTTCAAAATTGGCAAAAATGGCCCTTGGAAAATTGCAAAAAGGCAATTTTGGTCCTTATACTTTGACGATTGTCACTTGTGGTCCCTTGAGATAACTTTTCGAATGGCGCTTAGGCCCTCAAGTTTCGAAAATTACACAAAGGTCCTTGGAGTTTTAAACCTTTTTACTCATTTTTGACCCTTGCACCAATTCTGGACCCCTGTCAAACTGAATTATGAACCCCCTCTATAATACTGCTTGGTCAAAAGATCTGGTAAAAATCCTCACCCGCCAAAAAGTCATCACTCAAGCTATCCTGCAAACAAGCTACCATCACATTCCCCCCTCCTGCATCCACTCAAACCTGTTCCCTCACCTCCAACTAACTTCCAAACATCATTAAATGCACCCCTAACCCCTCACTCAACCCCCAATGGGCAGAAAAGAAAAATGGCACCAAAAATCCATTTGAATGGTTGAGATCATTTCAAGGCCATCCAATGGCTAGAATTGTTGGGAAATGTTCAGAAGTGAGAGAAAATGACATTGGATTATAAAAAGAAGGCAAAAGGAAGCAAACGAGGAGTCTAGTAGTTTTTCATTTTTCACTTATGTCGTTTTTATGTTTAATCTTTCAACTTAGTGTAAAACTTGTAATGTTTTGTTAAAATGTATTCACTTTAAGTATTTGAATGTATTGAAACTGATTCCAAGTACCAATTTTCAGTTTAATGATATAATCCTCAGTTTATGTCACTGTTGAAATTTTCCATTTCCAAACCATACTCAAAAGCTTCATAACACTTGTTTATCAGCTCCATTGAGTTTAAATAAGCTTAACATAGCTTTTTACAAGCTCCAATTCAAGTTTACACTCATTTTGTATCCGGTCAACAAAAGTCAATGGAGCATATGGCTATGGAAATGGTTAGGGGTTGATGCAGAGGTGGATTGGGTTGGATTTGAGTTAGTTGGGTTGAAATTTAGGTTAGTGGTTCTCTGTACTTGATTCAAGCCACAAGTGGCTATAGGACCCTTGTAAGTGACATTTCAAGTTTCTTTGCATTTTCTGATTTTGTAGTTAAAACTGGTTCATTTCTCGCTTTTAAAAGTTGTAATTAGGTTAGTGCATGTAGATTGATCATAATTACAAGGCCGTCAGTGTTCGTTCAATTTACTTGGCTAAATAGTTAGAATAGGGTGTTTGGTTTATAACTTAAACCTGTACTAGAGGTGTGTTTGTGAGTTAACTTCTGGTTGTTCATGTTTGTTTGACCAATTTGAGTACATATATGTCTTACTTTTGTGATTAGTACCTGCAAAAGTCAACATTCAACTTAAACAATCTCAACAGTTCATCTTGTTGAGATTTTGGAGATCCACAATCTTGTTTTAGGTTCCAAAGTTATAACCAAGGCTTGCAGAGGTTCCATTTCAATCATTAACATCAATCTCAGTATTTAAAATCAGTGGCAAAACTCAAAAAAAGTCAACTTCTCATTTTTATTTCAAAGTCAAAATATGAAAATCGTGTTTTGAGCCAACTGATAGGGATTTTTCTTGGGTTCATTTTTAAGCCCGAATCAATGAAATTTGTTGTTTTAGAAACTTCATCTGGTACTATTACTTATCTGCATTTTTGAGGATTTTAGTCAATTTTCTACAAGCTTCAAACAAGCTTGTGAACTTGGGACTAGATCCCCTGCTCACTGTCAGTGAATGCTGAGATTTTTCTCAGTTTGTGCAGCTTGTGCACAAAGCTCAAAAGAGCTTCTCATGGCCTGATTTTTGGTACAAATACTCTCAACCAGGTCTTTTACAAGTCCCAATTGGTGATTTTCATTTTGAGCTTAATTTGAAGCTTGTGCTTGTATCAAAAGTGGGTACCTAAATCTGTCTTTAGCTTATAAGTTCATAACATCAATCTGTCCTATCTTGCTTATCAGAGGTTCTAGCTTGTTGATTTAAGTTGCATTTAGTCACATTTAGCTTATTATAGCTTCTTTATCAGTTTGGTAGCCTTTGGAGTGCTTTTGGCTTATCAAGTGCTTATTTCAATAAGCACCTTTCATCAGTTTCATAATCTTGTACACAAGCACCTGTTTTTATATTTTTCTCAGATTTAGAATATAATTTTAGAGTTTTCCTGAATTTTCATATTTTCTAAGTCATTTTGCTATTTTTCTTGATTTTTATTAGTTTTAAGCACTTTTAATTAGCTTTTAATACAAAAATTCAGAAAAGGTCCAAAAATATAATTTTTCATTTTTCTTAGGTTTAGATAAATATAAAAAGTAAAAAAAGTAATTTTCCAGATTTTTCATAGTTTATTTTGTAATTTTTAGCAATTTAATTAGTTTTTAATAGTATTTAATTCCTAGAAAATAGAAAAATAATCATAAAAATACAAAAATAGTTTTGAAAATTCTATTTTGATATTTTAGACTTTTCCATTTCATAATTTTATTTTTCTAGCTTTATTTCCTAATTTCTTGTATTTTAGATAATTATTTAATAGTTAAAAATAGTTTTTAATTAAAAATAATTAGATAATTAGTCATAAAAATAATTTTCCTTTTCTATAAAGTTTCTTATATCATTAGGTTTGTAAAAATGTATTTTTCATATTTTTAGGACTTTTATTTCTTAGATTTCACTTTTTATTTTTGTACGCTTACGTATTTTTTTATTTTAAACGTAAGTTTTTAGTTTTAATTTTGAAACGTTCATCATTTTAAATATAGTGATAGCGTTTATTTAATAGATTTTATCTTTTTAATTTTCTTTAATTTGCATTTAAGCCGTTTTTGTTTATTGGCTTTTCCTGTAGTTGTAATATCATCCAAATCCTTTTTCCGTTCAAACTCCTCGATCACTAAACGTTTGATAATCCATTCAGCTACGGGACATAACGACCCGGGAGACTCTATACTCCTCGATCTTCATTGCATTCGTATAAGCAGCTTTTAAGTTGGTTACGGTCCGCCATTCACAAGGGCGGGCTTGTGTGATTTAGCTTGACTGTTTCTGCGGATCAAATTTTACGCGAGCCGGGAGCTGTAATTGTCTTCCGCCTAGCAGATTAGTTGTTTGAATATTCACTCATTTGTTCATATCATCCATCTATCTATATATATATCCATATTTTTATTTAAAAAAATCCAAAAACCCAAAACAAGCAAAACATATAAAACACAAAAATATTTTTCCTTTTGTTTCTATATATGTATCAAATATAAAAAAAAAAAAAAAATACAAAAAGATTTGTCGTTTTCTTTAATAATAACAACTTAAAAGATTACCATCGCAAAACCAAGGCAAGTGCACTACCTAACCGGGTGCGACCATAATAAGTTCCCGAACTAAAGATTTAAAACTTGTCTTTGTGTCCTTGTGATTGGTGTACCTTTTCCAAAGAAGCCATTCATCTTGGATTATTGGTTAAGTTCACCGTTGTTTTGCCTCGATTTTGTGTTAATTGATTTTGTTGTGATATCGACGTTTCGAAACTTAAAACCCATAAAGATTCTCCCCACCCCATTTTTATAAAACGTCTTCATAATTCTCATTCTCATCTGAAATATCTTCATAATTCCATTCCTCTTCTTAGCTCTGAGATTCCTTAGAGTTATCTCTTGTGCATGCGCACTCGTTCTTCTAGATCATTGAGTCCTTTGCGTGATCTAGCAGAAATTCCTAGAAGACGTTCTCGTAGACGTGCTGCCCAAATAGTCGAACCCGAGATTCGTATATTTCAAGCAACAACATGGCGATTAACGTACCATGGCGGAAATGCTCCGGCACCCACCGAGGGTTATGGAGATGCCATCGCTTTTACCAAGAATCGTTCGACACTTCGAATGAAGACACATTTGATCACACTTGTGTCTACGAATCAATTCCGCTGGTCTGATCGAGAAGACCCGTATGCACACATCCGTTGGTTTAACAAGTTGACTTCAACTATCAATTTCAAGGATGTGTACCGCAAAAGTGATCAAGTTGATGCTATTTCCATTCTCACTTGAGGGGGCAGCCCGGATTTGGCCGAAAAGAACCCTCGATCCATCAAACTTGGAGGATCTTGTTCAAAAGTTTGTAAATTATTTCTTTCCTCCATCAAAGACGACTAATCTTAAAATGAAATTTGGATTTCGTCAAAAATTTCGATGAAAACTTTGGAGAGGCATGGGAGAGATTCAAAGATCTCCTCGTGAAATGCCCCATCATGAATTCACGGAGCTTCAACAAGTCAATATCTTTTATAATGGGTTGACCTGTAACGATCAAGATTCTTTGAACGCATCCGCGGGTGGCAATATCTTGAATCGTAGACCTAAAGATGTGCTTGAAATTTGCGAGAGTAAATCAAAGTTCCTATTTCTAAAACAAAGTCAATGTTCGAACACTCGCTTCTACATCCAGAACTCTTCCGAGTTAGCATCCGATAGTCAGCCTAACGGACATGATCCCTTGTATGATAAAAGAGGTAAAGGAAATCAAAAGCGAAATTCATAAGCCGGAACCAATCAAAGCCATAAACAAGGTGTGTGAAATTTGTAGTGGTCCACACGCCAGATATGATTGTCAAGCAACCGATGCTTCCCTTTACCAAGCTCCCGTAGCTTCGGTAAACCACAATCAATACCGACCACAAGCCGATCCTCACTACTGGCACCTAGCGGTATGACACCACCGGTTTTCCTCCTGTGAAAAACCATGGCAATCAAAATCGCTTTGTTCCGAATCAAGGACAAAATTTCAATAACTCTCAAAATTTCAATCAAAACCGAAACAATTTCAACCAACCTCCCCAAGCTCCTAATCATCAAAGTTATCAACAACCTTATCAAGCTCCAAATCATCAAAGTTATCAACAACCTCCTCAAGCTCCCATGCCAAATGACTTCATGAAAATGACCGAGTCAAACATGCTCAATGCAAACTCGATCAACAACATGAGAGGTGAGCTAAAAAGGGAAATTGATACCACATTATCTCTGCAGACAAATGAGTTAAAGAATATGATGAGCAGTTTCATGAACATGAATATGAACAAAGCCTCATCATCTTCTGGAGGACTCCCAAGCAATACTATTCCCAATCCAAATGCCGAGTTGAAAGCCGTCACCACTCGTAGTGGTAAGACGACAATGGACCTATCGACTCCTATGCCCCCTCCCCCTGTGGCATTGAGTCAAGTTACCAAGGAGACAACGGACAAGGTGCATTATTCAAGCCCACGGCATACCAAGACACGTCCCACCTTCGGTAGTCCAAACTTTAAGTCCGGAACCCGAAGTTCCAAAGAAAAATCTGAGCCGAGAAAACACTTCCATTCGCTCAAAAGTCTAGTCACCTTCCTACCCATCAAGAATGCATGATGAGAAGCTCAAAGACAAAAACAAAGAGCAAATGGAAAAATTTTTCCAAATCTTCAATGAGCTTCACTTTGATATAAGCTTCTTTGATGCTCTCGTTCTAATGCCTAAATTTGCATCCACGCTTAAAGGCTTACTCACCAACAAAGACAAGCTATCAGAGATGGCTAAAACTCCTCTCAATGAGCAATGCTCAGCAGCCATTCTTAATAAGCTTCTCGAAAAGCTTGAAGACCCTGGCCGGTTTTTAATCCCGTGTGATTTCTTGGGAATGTTTCAATGCTCCGCCTTGGCCGATCTTGGCGCTAGCATTAACCTCATGCCACTCTCAGATGGAAGAAACCGTCTCTTCGAACTTTCACCCACTCAGTATGACACTCGAGCTAGCGGACCGCTCCGTAACCCGTCCCACGAGATAGCCGAGGATGTCGTGATGAAAGTGGGAAAGTTTCACTTTCATGCCGACTTTGTTGTAGTAGACTTCGATGCAGATCCTAGAGTTCCCCTTATCTTAGGGAGAGCTTTCTTAAGAACGAAGTCGCTCATTGATGTGTTTGCGGAAGAGTTGACCATACGGGTTGACAACGAAGAGCTCACATTGAATATCAACCGTAACTCCAAACCTCTATACAAACAGAGTGTTGCCACAATTGATCAAAAATCGAAAGAATCAATGCAACACTCTCAAATTTACGTTAAGAGTGTTCACCAAAAACGTCTTGAGCTCAAAGCTTTGAAAATTACCCCTGGTTCAAACAAATGGTTTGAAAGTTGTACCATGGAAGTCAAGAGTGTTCTTGATGATGATGATGATGATCTAGAATCAGAGACTTCATCGGAAGTGGTGGAAACTGCTAGCTCTAAGAGCACACCACTTGTCCCACCTCCTGAATCAGTTTGTCGCATCGAGTTTGTTAACTCGCGATGAAACCAAACTCTCTCGCCATCCGTTGGATGATGATGATGATTGTGATCCAATGGGAGACATTCTTCCCATTGAAGAATTTCTCAAAAATGATCCATCATCTCCTAGTCTTATTAATTCTAACTCTTCCACCCCTTCTCTTACTCCGTTTGAGGAAAGTGACTTCATCTTGGAAGAGATTGAAGCATACTTGTCTAGTGATTCGGTTCCATGGGAAATTGATCACGCTCCAATTGACATCGAGGGAGATATTCTTCTCATTGAGAAGTTGCTTAATAATGATCCATTATCACTCCCTCCCATCGAGCTTCATAACAAGGAAGTCAAGTCATTGAGAAATCAAGAATTTCCTGAAGTCGAACTTAAGGACTTACCACCTCATCTCGAGTATGCATTTCTTGGAGGTGATGATAAATTACCCGTCATTATTGCTCGAGATTTGAGTAAGGATGAAAAGATTGCTCTCATAAAGGTCTTGAAGTCACACAAGCAAGCAATTGCTTGAAAACTCTCCGACATTAAGGGTATCAACCCTGAGTTTTGTACTCACAAAATCTTAATGGAGGATGACTTAAACCAATAGTTCAACATCGAGACGAGTGAATCCAAACATCCATGATGTTATCAAACAAGAGGTTATCAAACTTCTTGATGCAGGATTGATTTACCCTATCTCGGATAGTCCTTGGGTGAGCCCCGTTCATTGTGTACCCAAAAAGGGTGGTATAACCGTTGTTGAAAATGATGAAAACGAGTTGATTCCTACTCGATTGGTTAGGGATGGCGGTTTGCATTGACTATCGAAAGTTAAATGAAGCCACCCAGAAGACCACTTTCCTTACCCTTCATGGACCGATGCTTGAGAGATAGCGAAACTAATACTATTGCTTCTCGATGGTTTCTCGGTTACTTCCAAATTCTCATTGATCCACAAGATCAAGAAAAGACCACATTCACATGTCCTTATGGAACATTTGCTTACCGACTCATGCCTTTTGGCTTATGCAATGCTCCCGGTACATTCCAAAGGTGTATGATGGCCATTTTCCATGACATGATCGAAAAGACTATGGAAGTCTTTATGGATGATTTTTCGGTCTTTGGGGATTCTTTCCAACGTGTCTATCCCATTTAGAAAAGATGCTTGAACGTTGTGAAAACACGAACCTTTGTCTAAATTGGGAGAAATGTCACTTTATGGTTAAAGAAGGAATTGTCCTTGGCCATAAAATTTCTAAGAAAGGGATTGAGGTGGACAAAGCCAAAGTTGATGTTATTTCAAAGCTACCTCCTCCCACTACCGTCAAAGGAGTTAGAAGTTTCCTTGGTCATGCCGGTTTCTATCGTCGTTTCATTCAAGATTTCGAAAATATCCCGCCTATGACCCGACTTCTGAAAAGACACTCTTTCGTCTTCTCTAGTGAGTGCATTGAAGCGTTCCAAACTCTTAAAAAGAAACTCACTGAATCACCAATTCTTGTTGCCCCCGATTGGAACCTACCATTCGAGCTTATGTGCGATGCAAGTGATTTCGCCATAGGTGCAGGGGCAACGCAAAGCTAAACATTTCCAGGCTATACACTATGCTAGCAAAACTTTGACCGAAGCTCAAGCACATTACACCACTACGGAGAAAGAATTACTAGCCGTGGTGTATGCTTCTCTAAGTTTATACTTGATCTTGTCTAAAAGCATAGTGTATATGGATCACTCGGCCCTCAAATATCTTTTTGCTAAGCAAGATGCAAAGCCGAGATTGATCCGATGGGTTCTCCTCCTGCAAGAATTTGATATCACCATCCGTGATAAAAAGGAGCGAGAACCTAGCGGCCGATCATCTTTCCCGCCTTGAAAATCCTCATCAAGGTGTGCTCGATAAAAAGGAGATAAACGAACGCTTTCTCGAGACACTTAATATGGTATCTCATCGTGGAGATTCTAGTACCCCATGGTTTGCCGACTTTGCAAACTATCATGCGGGTAACTTTGCATTTAAGCCGTTTTTGTTTATTGGCTTTTCCTATAGTTGTAATATCATCCAAATCCTTTTTCCGTTCAAACTCCTCGATCACTAAACGTCTGATAATCCATTGCACAGCTGGCATAACAACGGGGAGACTCTATACTCCTCAGATCTTCATTGCATTCGTGCTTAAGCAGTTTTAAGCTGGTTACGGTCCGCCATTCACAAGTGGCGGGCTTGTGTGATTTAGCTTGACTGTTCTGCGCGGATCACGGATTATTTATTAATCCCAATATCCACGTTCCACATACAAACCTAACACACACTTTAACCTAATATGAAAGGAAGATGGCTCAAAGGAGAAGTGCATCAGTGCAGAAGTCACCAATGCAGAAGTCACCAGTGCAGAAAAAACTAGTGCAGAAAGAACCAGTGCAGAAAAAAAGGGAATCAGAAAGGATCAAGTAGCTCTTGTTCAATAGGCCACCATCACCTAGACCAGGATTGACTGAAGATGATGCCATCTCACTTGAATAGATGTTTGGTTCAACTTAAAATGGCTAGCCAATTATTAGACTGTTTTGTATATCTGCCATTATAACTAGTCTATAAACTTGTTAACATGTAGTAGGTTGGTTTAACTTTAACCTTTGCAGTCTATCTGCCCCTCTTTTGTATATCTGCCATTGACAACATGTTGTATAACTAACTGGAATGGTAATTGGGGTATAACTTAATGAATGATATTAGGCTGTTTTGTATATCTGCTTTGTTACATCTTTTGTATAAGCTACTTACCTTTTATGTTTTGTTACATCTTTTGTATAAGCTAGTATTCATAATGTAAACAGACACAACCATTAAAACATAGAAATTTCATTACTTCATTAAAAAACATAGAAATTACATTACAAAATACCATTCTAACTAACATACATCATATGAGTTCATTACAGGGTACCCTTCATTACATCCATTCTAACTAACATACATCTCCAAAAGACAACTTAATACCACCTTAAACATCATGAACAGATCATCCTAAACAAACCTAATAAGAAAGATCCCAACAATCAACACAATCAAGACTCTATTGTAGAAGGAAGTTCGAGAGTTTTGATTGTTCAATTGAACAATGTGATCTTGTGCATTCACCAAATTGACACGGAGCTCATACATCCTTGCTTGATACCAACGATTTGGTAATGCCACATCCACCCATATGAAATAATTACAGTTTCTTGTGGGATACATGAAATACAACCAAGAAATCTTCTTCTCGGGTTGGTTTGTGTCCAAGAGGTATGACATTTTGCTATTTCACCATAACCACAAAGATTGGCCATTGTAAACTTGGAAGATGATGAGTATGGGGGTTTTGGGAAAATGGGGTTGAAACCCTAATTTTTACATGAAGATGATGAAGTATGGTGTATTGGGTATAAAATGGGATTTTTAGTGGTTTTCCAACGTGGACAAGTCTACGTGGACAAGGTCTACGTGGCAGGTCTACGTGGACAAGTGTAATATCCTACAACCGGTTGCCCTTCCTTGGAGTGACTTGGGTGGTATCTATAAAAAGGTTTAGTAACATATGTGAAAAACCCGTGAAGTTGAGTAACTTAAATGACAGAAGATAAACATTAGTGAGTTAGGACAAATATTTTTGAAAGTTTACCCCTGGACGAATTTTATGTATAAATTAGGGTGGAGGACACGTGTCACACTATGAATGGCTTTCTACATTTTCTAATTTTATCACACTTTGCAATATATCCCCATTCTTTCCAATATTTGTTATTTACTTGACAAAGCTTGTCAAAGAATTTGAAAGATGAGTAGTGTCACACCCCCAAATTACCTGTTTTGGTAAATGAATGGAATTCCTGACGGTTGACTGTCATAGCATCACAATCACAGTTATATTGAACGACCTAAAGTGTCGTTTGGAAAATACATCGTTTGATTTAATAAAACAATCAGAGTTTACAAAGATAGGTCCCAAATGAAAATCAACTTGTGCGGAAAAATAAGTTTGTTACAATTCAAACGATGTTTTAAAGTACGTGAAACCCAGTGAGACGCTGCCGTCACCACGACTCCATGATGTGTCCAAATGCATGCCATGAAGTGAATGCCTTAGATACCCGAGATAAAACATGCTAAAAAGTGTCAACACAAAGGTTGAGTGAGTTCATAGAGTTTGAGTTGAAATGTAAAGCCTTTCAAAATCGCTTATGCAAAGAACGCATTGTAAATCGTTTAAATGTAAAGACTTTCAAAATCGTTTATGTAGCAAAGGCATTGTAAATCCACTCGGCCCAAGTCCCGCCTATACAAAACTTGCAACCTGTGTGTTCACAACCCATTGCGCAATATGCATAGTTTATATTCAAACAGGAATCGTCAAATGAATTCACAAAATAGTGCATGGCTCAATGTATCGAAATCGCTTATGCAGCAAAGGCATTGTAAATTCACTCAGCCCAAGTCCCTACCATACAAAACTTGCACCCTGTGTGTTCACAACCCATTGCCGAAATGTATAGTGTATGCTCAAATCGCTCCAAGACCGTTAGTCCATAATCGTATACCAAGTCCGTTAGATCAATATTATACCAAGTCCGTTAGACCAATGAATATACCAAGACCGTTAGACCAATGAATATACCATAGTACCTAACTCGACGTAGAACAATAGCACATAATCAATAGCACTTAACTCCCGAGAACAATAGCACATAAACAAGAACAATTAATATAGTACAACATTCGGTTTTGAAACGATGGTAATCATGATAGGAGTTATCCTTAAAAATATAAAGTACTTGTGAAAAATAGTCAACATGTATCTCCCCCAAAATAGTTTCAAACAATTGAAAATGGGGCTATGAAAACTCACGGTAATCCTTATAAAAGTTAAAGTACTTGTGAAAGTAAATGAAAACAGTTTGAGCATGTATCTCCCCAAAACAGCTTATGAAAGCAAGTAAAAGTAGGGGCCATGAAACTCACTTGGTAAACTGACGAAATGACAAGAGTGAGTACACCGAGATGTAATGTGATACGCAAATCTTGACCTATTATGAATGTTATGATATGTCATGAGTTGCAATGTAATGTTATGCATGCATTTCGTATGTTATTTATACCATTTGCGAAGTTTTGAAAATATTACTTATCGCCGAAAAATACTCGCTTGACGCCTTGACCAATCAAAAAATCACTTTTCAAGTTTTACGCCAAAATGTCATCCTATAATGGTTTAATAATGATTTATGGTGAAATTTTCACTTTTCGTCGCAAAACAATGTCAGCCGGAATTATCATGAAATCAACAAAAATGGCTCCGAAAAATAGTCGTGAAATAGTGTACGCCGCGACGTTAGAGAACTAACTCGACGTTTTGGAAAGTTTGTATCGACATCTAGAAGTTTCGTTCGGAGTTTTCGGCCCAAAAGGTCTCTCAACATAAAGATAATATGGGTTAAAGATGGTGGTTTTGGCTAATTGTGTGCAGAAAATTAGTTACGGCAAGTTTATGAAAAAGTGCATATCTTTGTCGCTTCAAATCCGCTTTCTAGCATTATACGCCCTAGCTTCAGATCAAAGTATACTAATATATTTTTGATAAGTCGAAATAATTTGTAAAGCTTAAGGCTCGTTTTTGACTCGTACAAACTAAAAACACTTTGCTGAAATTTCGAGAAAAATATATATTTCGGCCGACAAACTTGTAAAATCCATAACTTTTTCGTTATAAGTCCGCTTTACTCCGCTCAAGCGCCACGATTCGCTTTTAAAGTATATTTTATAAATATCTAGGCCAAAAATTCGTGCCTACTGTCGGATTTTCCAGAAAACCAAAACAAGGACAGAACACTTTTATAACTTGTCGAAAATAGTTTTTCTCGTACTAAACCTATTCCAATCCCTTCAAATCAACTCCAAAGCTAATCTAATCCTACCATACACCTTCTTAGGGTGTCATGGGTTCCTAATCATCATCAAGACCAAAATATAACAAGGGAATAATTATAGGATGACTTTATATATATAAACTCTAAAATCAATGTAAAAATGGTATAAACAACACAAGTCTTGCATGTTTTTGCTCAAAATGATAAGATGAGTATGAAATGAATATGTAAGATGAAAAATAAACATGAGATGCTTACAAGTGCTATGATGAGGTGATTAGAACCAAGGATTAACCTAAACACCCTAGGTTTTTATTTCAAAACCTACACAAGAGTGTATACTAGATTGTGATAAACTTGAACTTGAAAAATTTTGATGATCCCTTTGTGAGCTCTATGATGGCCGGTTTTTAGAGAGAAGAAGGAGGAGAGAAACTTTGGCTAGAAGACTTCAATAATTGTGATTGTAATTGTGTAAATACTTTGAGTGTATATCTATACATGTAGGAAGAAAATCTACCCAATCTAGTGAGTCACCCCCCCTTGGCCGGATTTTAGGGGGAATGTTCCTCAATATATATATTTTTTTTTTATAAAATGTATTGTGTAAATACTTGTGTAATTTGTAAGAAAATGTAAGTGAAATAGATTCAAGTTAGGGTAAATGGTAGTTTTTAGGTACAAGTAAATTTTTAATAGATCAAAGTAGAATGTAATGAGATAATAAAAATTGTAAAATTACATTCCTTGTGAAATTTGGGTGATAAAATAATTATCGTATAATTTTTAAGAAAAACGACGTAATAATTTAACTTTAACGATTAATATACCAAATAAATTTGAAACACTAGGAAAACTAAAAATATAGTTTTATGAACTAAATGTAAGTTTAAAAAAAAATACATCGGGATCATTTTTGAAAGTAACGGATTAAATATTCAAAATAATAACTCACGCGATAAAGTTTATTAAATATAAAATTACGCGTTGAATATGAGATGAAATGTCATGAATGAACTAATGAGATGCAAATGATGTCAATGGAATGTAGACTAATCTTAGTCCATATGAAATGTACGTGATGTTATGATCATGAATTCGCCGCTAAACCTTCAAGGTTACGCGAATTTGAAACAAGTAAACCAAGTTTACTATAAATGTTGAAATAATGAGACATGAATTGCGTCGAGAAATGACCTGAAAGTACGGGTTGTCACAAGTAGTTGATGAGGCTTGGTGTTGTACATTGGGCAAAAGATTCTTTGATCCATCTTGGGAAACAAGTCAAACAATATCTTTAAAGTTTATCAAATTATCAGCAATTTTACTAGCTTCTGTTGGCCTATTGGTGATGACGCTTTGATTTTGACCCTTCTTATGAACAGCTAGCTAATCATGGATGTTGTAAAAACTAAAAAGTTAATTAATAAGTACATATGTTAGTAAAAAAACAACTTCTAATTCAACAAAACTTGTTAGGCATAATAAGGCCTTCGACCGACTCGGTCGTGAAGGTTGCAACCGGTCGTTCTTCATGTGGTCGCCGGTGGGTCGGTCATCGATCATGATTTTGGATGTAAGGGTTGAGAGGATGATCAATTGTATACACATATAAATCCAAAATTTATCGTTGTTTCAATATATATATATATATATATATATATATATATATATATATATATATATATATATCCTTTTGTGTTGTGTGTTTCGAATCTTTTTTGCAGGTACAAGAAGAAGATGAAGCTTGTCTCGTTATATTATTTATCTATTTATTTTTTAATTTTATAAATAAGCAATTTACGCTTATTTTATTGTCATTTTAATTTATAAGTAACTAATAATTGTGAAATTGTAAGTGAAAATGTTTTTTTTATTTCAAGTTTTATTTGTAATGTTTTTAAATGTATTTGAATTATTATGCAATGTTTTTTTATTATTAATATATATTTTTTTAATTTTTTAATTTTTTAAATAAGTATAGAAAAAAAAAATAGATTTTCGATCGCCTTATTGTGCTTAAAAGAGAGAAAACTGATATGAAAATCGAGGGTTGTTGAGAGTTGTTATTGTGGGTAGTCTAATAAAAAAATAAATGTTATGTTTAAAAGTTTTAAACATGCAATAATTGTGGTATATTCATAGTGCATTTGTTAAAAATAGCAGTATCAGTGAGCAATTACTGCATTTTTCAATAAAAAACGTTTGGTAAAGTAGTTGTAGTTTTAATTATAATATGTAAAATAGCTCTCAAATGCTACTTCATGGAGCCTTGAAAAATGAGGATTCGAAAAAAATAAATAAAACTACATGTTACTTGCCAAACGAGCATTAAAACTCACAACTCTCAATCCTCACCGCTCTTAAATGCTCCTAAACAGTCTACGTCAAATTTGGAGCAATTAAATTCCAATGATGAGTAGTTAGTGTAAAAATACAAATAATTTATGCATGTCCAAATATTAAACATAGTCCTAAAAGCTATATTTAGCATTTCCTAAAAATAATCAACTTCACATTAGAATCTATTAACTTTAATGATAAAAAAGCGGATAAGTAAAATAAGATAACACAAAAATGCTTCTAGTTATTTACTTTGAGATAATGAAAGATCGAAAAATTACCGTACAATAAAAGCACCCATTAACTTCGTAATTTTATAAACACAGCAAAAAATAAAGATGATTTAACCGGATGTAATCATTGGTGATCAAACCATCATCTGTCACATCAGTTCATATTAGTATTCACTCTTTTTCATCAAACTAATCATCAAATACCCGTAATAATCATCTTTTAAACACAAACATGCCTAAAAAAACATTCATACAAACAAAAACCATAAATTTTAGTTATGTGATATCGACGACAAAACACCTCCACTTTTTGGCATTCACGCGTGCAAAGAGGGAGGCGTGACAGAGTAGACTTGATGGAGTGGATAACAAGATCCATCTCACAGTCTTACTCGGTGTATTTTTGTTAAGTGGTACTATTGGTACCCTCTACCCCTAAAATACAACCGATACCTCTCCCCCATTAACCACTTTATTCATAGGACCAAAACAAATTTTTTATGATTTTTTGTTTTGTATATTTTTTCTTTTACTATATTTGACTTGTCAAACGTTATATTTTATGTTACATATTTTTTTCGGTAGTTTTACTCACTTTTTTAATAGGATAAGACAACTTTTTATGATTTTCTATTATGTATTTTTTATATTTTACTACTTTTAACTTATCAAATTTTATATTTTTGTATAACTTTTTATTTCATCGTTATAATAAAAACAAAATTATAAAAAAAAACTAAAAATAATTAAAGGGTAATGCTCATGGCTCTAAAAGGCTCGTAAAGGCGTGAATCTTAGTCATGCCGCCACGTCGCATTATGACACGTCTTTTTATAAACTCGATATATATGAAATATGATATAAATATATAAAATATTTCATATTTTGTATCATCTTATGTCACGCCTTATAAATGCAAAAGCTTTATTTTAACTGAAAAAACGTAAAGCTTGATCATACCGTCAACAGGCCCTCACGACTTATTGCTTGTAGTTTTTGGGGTATAGCGATATCCATTTTTGTTTTGTCGCAACATTTTCTAAAAAAGTAAAAAGTAGTGTACGGTAATAAAACCATTATATACCTCCACCATAACCCCAAAACCATCACATTTCCAACTAGCTAGGGTTTATCTTCTGCTGCACAGGTACAATTCTCAACTTCATTTCTTCCTATATATGCATTCTTCTTTCATTCTTATTTTCAAGTTAATATACCACAAGTTACAGCTGTTTGTTCGATGTTTGCCACTGTGACGTCACGCTGACGTCATCATCGCTGTCCCTTTTTTTAAAACCAAATTTTATAAGAGAAAATTACTAAAAAAGTTCTTTCTTAAAAGGGTTTCTTTTAAAGAATGTTTTATTTTATTTTCTTATTTTTTAATTTTTTTGAAGTATTAAAAAAGTTAAAGAAATAACTCTCAACAACTTTGTCATAATATTCGAAACATTTTTTTTTTTTTTTTTTTTTTTAATTTTAAAATTATATTTTTTTACATTTTCATATGTTTGTAAATTTACTATGAACCTGTAAGGCTGTAACTTGTGTTATTTTGTTATGTAGTCCCTGTAGATTTGATATTTACATTTTAGTCACTAAATCTGAAAATTTACATATTAGTCTCTCAAGTTTGTAATATGCCACTTTCGTCATAAACTTATTGGTTGGTTATCATGTTTGGCAAAAAGCTTGTTGGAGCATTTAGAAGCCTTCTAAGTATAATGGTTGCTTGACAATGAGTGTTTACCGTTTTGTATTTTGAAGTCGCAGCGTTAGCGATTTCTTTACGCCATTTTACATATACATCTTTGGTACCAAACACTTTTTTGAAACCTAGTTGTAGGAGTTAGCTATTTGTTTTATAAAAGCGTCTCATAACATTGTTGCCTTATTTGTAATTATAAAGTGTAAAATGTGGTAAAAGCTAAGCAAAACGCTAAAGGCTCCTTTTATTAGCGTTTCAATAGGAGCTTCTAAACAAAAACCAGTTGCCGAACAAACATTTTATTCTAAACGCTCAAAAAAGCTCGTCGCCAAACAGAGCCATAATTAATAAAAGGTTTGTCTTCATATAGTTTTGATATTCTGTTTGTTAAAAGTTTCTGTAGTTTACGTTTTGATCTCATTCTGTGAATTTTATTATAGTTTCATGGTACCGAATATATTAGCGATGTAGTTGGGATTTGAAAACTAGCTGTTAGATGAATGTATTTTAAGTATATTGGTAGGTCTCTTGTTTAGCGAGATAAGAGGGTTCTTAGAACTAACATCATGTGCTTTTAAATGGTTCCTCGTCCGTGAGATGTTGAAATTGTTAGTATACATGCTTGCCAACTGATTTTTATTCTATTTGTTCAAAGAAAACTGATTTTTATTCTATTTGTTCAAAGAAGTTGATGTTTATACTATGATAAATAGTTAGTTTATGAAATTGAAAAAGCAAATAACTATTTCATTGAATATGAATTCATACTTTTTTTGATATTCCGTTTGTTAAAGGTTCCTGTAGTTTACATTTTGTGTATATTATTACATTTTGATGGTACCGACTATTTAAGCAATATTTCTTGGAGGGTTTGCATTTAGTAGTTGTTTGATGAATATAGTGTAGTTTGACGTTATTAGGGCTAAGATTACTACACTAGCTTCATGTGTTTTTCTATTGAAAGGGTGCTTATGTTATTGTATGCATGCTTGATGATTGATGTTTATGCTATGCTAAATAGTTATCTGAATGGTTTGATATGAAAATTGAATGTGTCAATTATTTAGTTAATTTGGAACCACAGTATAAGCAGAGTCTTACAGTAGTTGGTTTTAACAGCTTGGAAAAGGGCTGTTTTGACAAGGTAATTTACAGAACCACTTGGATCACTGGGAGATACCGCAATAGAGTTTGTTTTGACCCATAACGGTCTCATATAGATACTCTTGTTAACGAGATCAGAGTTTTATCCCACCATGGATTGATTGGATCAATGATCCACTGTCGGCTTGTAATACTTTTTAATTCCTTTTATCTAGCTTCTAGCTAGCTTAATGATAATGTCCTTAAAAACAGAGTCGTGGTCCAGTAGGATCAGAGGTAGAAGTGTTGGCTCAAGCACTAGACATGATTTTTAAGAAACCCATTTTGCAAATGCACTAGACATCACGTGAAATCTGAAATTTTTGTTGTTCATGGGGATTTTAGCATTTTCGGATGTGATCATGGCTGTCATTTAACAACCAAAATACTTTTCAAACTATATTAATTTCCATTCAAGGTGTGCTGTCTTTGTCGTTCACTAGGACTAATCAACTTGCTTTCCTACTTAACTGATATGGTATATTTTTTTATAACTAATGGTAATTAAAAATGTATGTGATAAGTATGTCAATCAAAAGAGCAGAGGGTAAAAAGGAATGAAAAACCTTTCTGAAAATGAAACGCCATATGAGGCAAAAATCGCTTGTGGTCTTGTGTTGTATAATGCTTATAAGTTACCCTTTGTAGTTTGTATGCAATGACATGAAAATTTTCATACTGTTTCCATGTTTGCAAGCATATTATTAAGTGGATATTATATTTCTGTTTTCGTGTTTACTTTCATCTATCATGATTTATTCAGTGTTTCACATAAAAGTTTCTATCTTATGTTTCATAAATTCCAAAAAAAAATAAATTAAGTTTTCATATTTTTCTTGTAACAAGCAGGTAGAACGAACATGCCACAGAAAAAAAATTCCAAGGCCAAGAAGACTGGGAAGTGTCACGTGTGTGGGGACACAGGACACTATGCTCGCGACTGCTTAGAAAAAAAGTCAGGTTCTGAAGAAGTGGTGCTTCAGGACACAACCGGGAAGTGTCACGTGTGTGGGGAGACAGGACATTATGCTCGGGAATGCAAAGACAAAAAATCTGATACTGTGAAAGTGGGGCTTCAGGACACAACCAGGAAGTGTCACCTGTGTGGGTACACAGGACACTATGCTCGCGACTGCAAAGAAAGAAAGTCTGATTCTAAGAAAGTAGGGCTTCAGGACACAACCAGGAAGTGTAACGTGTATGGGGAGACAGGAAATTATGCTCGGGAATGCAAAGGCAAAATATCTGATGCTATGAAAGTGGTGCTCAAGGAAATATTAGGCTTTGAGACTAAATCCAACATCAAGGCTCAAGGCTGGTACTTGTCTTTTGGTTCTTCAGCGCATGTTTGCTACTCTAGGGACATGTTTGTTGACTACAAACCAATGAGAAACCACGAGGTGATATTGGAAAACAGAGACCATGTTGATGTAGCTGGGATTGGTACAGTGGTGCTTCGCTTCACCACAGGCAAGGTTTTGACTCTTTCCAATGTTCTTCATATACCCCAAATCAGTAGATGCCTTCTATCTGTCTCCAAACTCGATGTTCTTGGATACATCATGTCTTTTGGGGATGGGGGATGTGTCATTAAGAAGAGGGACGATGTCATAGGTAGAGGGATAGAAGATGGAGCCTCTCATCACGGTGATATGTTATCGACCCTGCACCGGTTGAGCTTAATGGAAGAGTATCCTGTAAAGAAAGTGGTGCTCGATGAAACAATAGGCTTGTTGGTATCCAATGAACACCCAGAGTTGATTAAAGTCAGAGCTCGAGGGTGGTACTTGCTTACTAGGTGCACAGTTCATGTTTGTAACTCGAGGGACATGTTTGTTGGCTACCAGCCCGTGACTGGTCATGAGGTGGTTCTTGAAAACAATAGTCCTGTTGATGTGGCTGGATTTGGAACAGTGAAACTTCAGTTGACTAGTGGGAAGGTATTGACTCTTGAAAATGTTTTTCATATGCCTAAAATTACCAAGTGTTGTATTTCCGTTAGCAAACTTACTAAGATGGGATTTACTGTGGGATTTTGGAGTGAGGGTTGTGACATTAAGAAGGACCATGATATCGTGGGAAATGGATACGTCGAGGACAAAATGTATCGGTTGAGTGTTGTGGATGAACATCCAAGTGCTGACTACGACCGATGATTGATCAGAGGTTAATTTGACGACGATGATCATGCTGATGATCAAGCTAATGATTCAGGATTCAGCATTACTTGTGGGGGTAGGGAATGTGTCATTAAGGCGGGTGATAAGGTCGCTTTTAAAACGTTCAATGATGGCGTACTATATAAGTTGAACTTAGATTTATTGGCATTATTGGCAGAACCCCCACTTGTCACCGTAGTGCATCATGAAACAATAGGCTTGTTGACTGCTAATGAACACCCAAAGTTGACAAAGGCCAGGGCTCGACGGTGGTACTTGCTTACTAGTTGCACAGTTCATGTTTGTAACTCGAGGGACATGTTTGTTGACTACCAGCCTGTGACTGGTCATGAGGTGGTTCTGGAAAACAATAGTCATGTTGATGTGGTCGGTTATGGAACAGTGAAACTTCAGTTGACTACTGGGAATGTTTTGACTCTTAACAATGTTTTTCATATGCCTGCAATTATCAAGTGTTGCATATCCATGAACAAGCTTATGGAGATGGGATTAGGCGTGGCCTTTGGTGGTGAGGGATGCTATGTTAAGAAGGGTCAGCAGATCGTGGGAAATGGGGTCGTTGAGGCTGGAATGTTTCGGTTGGGTGTCATTGATGAACGTTCAGGTGGAAATCAGGCGGAGGCTGGTTGTTTAGATGGTCACTTCGGCTAATGGTAATTTAGTTTTTGTCCACAAACTTTCTTAAGTGTGGTTATGTCTTACTGAATCTTGGGGTTATGTCTTACTGAAGTTGATACTTTTGCTGAAGAATTATGTTATGTATGCTTTTGTCCTCGATAATCTATTAGCTTTTTCTCTTGCCATTATATATATGCCACAATGCCGTAGCTTTTATGTTATCTATATTAGGATATATATTCAGGTTTTGGTACAAAAAGCCTACAAAAATATATTGCATTGCTGCATTGGAAGCTGAGGTGCATTTTCAGAATATGCATCTGCTCCCAAGGTTGACACGAGTCTTCAAAGTTCAAACACGTACGCTTATAGATGATATGTAGTGTTATGAGCCATGAGCCCATCTTGTTCGTCACGGGCGGCATGACCGCATCTAATTTGTGTGTAAAAAACTTTTGTTTCACCTAGATAATCAACAAGTTTACATGTACATATACTAATGTTTGATAAAGGCTCATGACCATGGCTTGGCAAAAACTTATTATCACAAGAAAAAATGTTCAACTGAGTAATAAGATACTTAAAACGTTTATTAAACAATATCGATGTTTCCAACAATGCTGTTAATCATGTATATGCTGTTAATTTAATGTTACGATGATGGGGGCTGTTGACCAGCCACGACTGAACTTTTTACTTTCTATGACGAATTGACGATGTTTGTCGGTAGGGAGTCATTTATCACGGTTCAACTAGTCTATAAATGGAAGTGGTGATAGTTTCACTGGCTTAGTTTATTTAGAGTGCGTCCTTACATGTAGATGTTAACCTTTTTTTCACAGGCCTCAACTGGAAGTGAATATTTATTCTGCATTTGAAATGTAACCGTTAAATTCTTTTTCACAGATTTAAGTAAGAGTGTCTAACTTAACTACCTTGAAACCGACACATCACACACGTAATTATTAGCATTCAGAAAAGACTTCGAAATATGTCAAGCAGCACACGGGACTCGAAACCTGCGTCTCATGCACATATATTCCTAGGCATTATTTTTGAACCAATCTCACTTGCAGTGGTGGAACTTGACCATTTATTTGGTGGTTGGGGATTGGAGATTTATTTGTAACATCAACTAAATTACCCCTAAACCTATAATATTTACACTAGATGTCATAATTTTTGGGGACCCTCCCGCCTCTAAATAGTTCACTTACTCACTTGAGTTTGTTGGACTAAAGTAATGTCTACATGGTACCTTCTTGCTATCTTACCTACCACGGAACCTTTCTATTTATCTCCAAAACCTATGAATTCCACTAGGATCCTATTCTACGTATATTTTGGCTCTTCTAATCGCCATAGGCATCATCATAAATACTGTATCTTTGGTCACCATGGTATTAGGTCTTGATAATCAAAAGATTGCTTAGATAATTCTTGAATCGCAGTATAGTCCACTTTCCGAATACAATATTCCGATCATATTTGGTGCTTCGGGTTACACGAAATTCATATGTGTTGTTATGATTGTTCAACTTATAATAAAAGACCAAAATGGTGTCCATATATAATAAAAAATGTGACTTTGCATAACACTTCATGAACACTTGTACCATTTAATGGAAAGTAACCACTTTCTATATCAGAATATAGTGACAAATTTTGGAGACATTAGACATATGAGATTTTAGTGTCATCCGATAAAGTTCAGTTGTATCCGATTTGTTATGTATCAAAGATGTCTGCTTTCTTTTGTATAAATAGAGTAGTATTAATAGTTGTATATGGGTACAGGCATGTCTATACTATGCTTCAGATACTGATCCAATCTGTTCCTTCCTCTAACTTCATCATCTTCCACATTCTCGTCTTCCATCAATTCATTTAGCACAACATATTTGTTTGCGCTTTTTCAATTTTAAAATTAAACAATCTCTTTATAATATGGTTATAGTATTGAATTACTTTTACTTATATTCGTAATACGTACATTATAACTACAATAAGTAGGGGTAGGGGTGAGCATCGGTCTCGGACCGGACCGGACCGGACCGAGGACCGAATTATCCCAAAAGCTTAGATCGAGGACGTGACTTAACGATTTATTTCCGGCCCTCGTCGTCGCTTGCTCACCCCTAACTATAAGTACAAGGGCAAATGTTTTTAAAAAGGTATCATACTTATCGTCATTTAAAGTTTTTTGCTTTTATGGGTATTTTTTTTTCAAATTCATTCTTTAAAAGACTGACATTTTTCGCTAGGAAAAATCTATTACAAGAAAGCAAAAATGTCCAAACATTTCAAGCAAAAATGATTTAATTTAAAAGAAAAAAAAATACCCACAAAAGTAAAAAAATTTGTTCTATACCTAAAAAAACAAATAATGACAAATATGATACATTTTTAAAACATATGCCCTTAGTACAAATACAGATATTTTCTCCTTTAAATTTAGTTTATTATTTTGCCACATATATCGATCTTATACTAGTTGCATAAATCTATAATTTCCTTTTAGTCATAACATTTTTAAAAACATAAAATAGTGTTTACAATTGCAAATCAATTCCGTTAATAAAACCTCACCCAAACGACGCCATCGACTATAAAAACCATGATTCACCACCATTAACCCAAAACCTTCTACACATTTCAAATTACGGCTCTGCATTCACAGGTACAATTCTACTTCATATCCATCTTTCATTTACACTTAATAAATAATTATATAGGTTACATTTGTTAGTTCGGTGACGTCATCATCACAACCACCGTCTTCTTGGGTGGGTGTTGACGGTAAACAAACATGGTTTTATAATTTTATTTTTTAGTCATTTTCATGAAAATTACTTTGGTTCACGGTTAATTAAGGACCTGTAACTTTTGTTTAAATATATATATATATATATATATATATATATATAAATGCTATTGTGGTGAACAAGCTTAAAATAGATAAAATAGGTACACATGTGGATCGTTAGATCAAGCATCATAGATGAGATTAGATATTAAATCACCGAAAGTGGGCGTATCAATAAGTGGAACACACAAATGGCATTTGTGTACTAAATTTATAATGCTGGTATATATGTTGGTTTGACTATCATTAATATATAAGTTTTTTCAAAGTTCAAAAAAAATATATAAGTTTCAAGAATTAGGTAGCAACAATAATTCACCCGAATTCAGAATTAAAACCCTAATCCCTAAAATCACTCGCTCAATCAAGAATCCCCAAATCGTAGTTCTACTTTTGTTCTTTAAATAGCATAAGCAAAGGTGTATTTCCATTGCATAACAAACGAATATGGTTGATTTATTCAACGAAGTGATCGACAATGAGAATGAAGAACAAATATTGTTTGGTAATTGATACATTGCTCGCTTATCAATTTTTATTCTGAAGATAGTTTGTTTGTTAATCTTATTTGTTGGTGTTTGGTGTCATTTCCGGGGTAGAAGGTTGTCAAATAAAAGAGTTTACCAAAGCGAGATAATGAGTATGAAACGATCAATCTAACTATTGATGGAGATAGTGAAGACGAAAAAGGTATTGGTGACCACAACCGCATTATGAGTTGGTTTATGTGTGTAAGTTACTTTGTAAATTTTGTATCTTAGTTGAATCTATTAGTTGATTATGTGTATTACTTATGTATGTTGCTACTATGTATGTGTTGATTATGTATTATTCTAAATAAACTTTTCAAATAAGGTATTCGTTTCTTATGTGTATTAGATGAAATAAATCATTGTGTATTGGTTGATTAGGATTAATGTGCGCCAATTTGCCTATACGCTTGTAATAAGCTATTAAGCTACAATGAATTAGCAGTTGCAACATGGGTAAGTGTGTATGAGTTGTATTATGTGTAGTAGCGAATTAAAGCTGATTTGTTCAAAGACATGGGTAAGGACATGACGTGTACCAGGTTGCGTTCAAAGACATGGATGTTTACGGCAACGAGTAGTTACTTTAGTTTGTAGCAGTTGCAACATGAGTAAGGACATGACGTGTACCAGGTTGTGTAGTAGCAGTTGCAACATGGGTAAGGACATGATGTGTACCAGGTTGTGTTCAAAGACATGGATGTTTACGGCAACGAGTAGTTATTTTAGTATGTTAATCACCTTGTACTTGTTTTGAACGATTTAATATGTTCTTGTTATCTTAGACATGACGTGTGCGAGTTGATTGTTGAATAAGTTTGTATCTTTTATTGCAACACATAATCTGTGATCGCGTGCAATGAAATAATATGAAAATATTTATGTGAAATCACATGGACATTGTTGGCCTTTATTTCATATGACAATCAAAGTGTTTGAATCACTATCAAAATTAAACTTCGAAACTGAATGCTATAGCTATTATATTGGGATTTGATTTGAATCAATCAACTTATTTAAAATATGAATGATAGAATATTTGAATGTTATATGGCTAATAATGTAAAGATTTTTTTAGGATATCAAAATGGGTATGCAGGTCATGTGAGTTTAAATGTGCTGTCAAAATGAGCAGCTACTAGAAGTGAGTAAGTTTTATGCAACTTTGGTTTGTGATCTATTTCGACAGTTAACATGACTGATTTAGTGAGTACATCAGTGGTTTCATAGTGATTTTGTGTACCACTATAGGGTCGGGTCATGGGTTACGTAAGGGGACACAGACATCTCAAGATATGTTTATTTTATCTTTACGTTCTTAAGATTGGTTTCGATGATTGGTTCTAGCATCTTTGGTTCCATATGTTTTGTGAAAATATCCTTCGTGATGGTTCGAGGAAAGCCTCATTTTAGTCAAGTCAAGATAAGTGGAACTTGATTGGTGGCCACACTTGGCGGCGGCAATGTTAGGATTTGTGCTTCTCTTGGTCAACAAGTGAGCATATATCCAAGTTTTATTGTAATTCATGGGTTGGTTTAGAGTCACTTGTTTAGTCATTTTAATATTATTCGAGTTAGTCATTTTGTATCGCAATGGTAGGTCTTTTGTTTATGTATTGTATGTTCTATTTTCTTTGGGTCTCATTCTTTTTAATTATCTTGATTATCAAGATGAGGCGCCTTGTTTTGTACTTTAGTTTATTTTTAGGTTCTCAATATTATGTTGCATTTCTAAAAAAAAAGGTCCAATATGTAGTTACATGTATATGCAGATTAAGTCTTTTACCTATTGGACTACTAGAAACATCTAATATTGCAAGTAAACACATCCACTTTACATGCCAATACAAGTAACTCATGTGATAGCATAACAAACTCTTTTTATTAAACAAACTAACGTATGAAAAATTAAAGAAACTAACGTATGCCAATACAAGTAACATATGAATAATTAATTTGTAATGATTGTGGGGCGTTTAACATGGGATTAGAATGGAAAAAATCACATAATGGGAAAAACAAAGATTACTATATTACCCTTATAGTAAATATGTAATTAATTAATATTATTTATTTTGATCTCATCTATCAAGATTGATCCAACGGTCCATATGTGTACCTATTTTATCTATTTTAAGCTTGTACATCACATGAACGCAAATCTATATATCTATACTATATAAAATGGAAAACTGGTCAAAGTGGAAAAAGTGAAAAATATTGAAAGTTGAATGTTGAAAACATGGTCAATGGAGAGAGAAATAAATAATATAATTAATACTTTTATTAAAACACCCCATTACTTAAAAGTACAATAATTTATTCACATTGTACACCCAATTAAAAGCACATCTACTAAATTAAAAACAATCATTTGAAACCGATACCGGGTTGACCCGGGACGCTTCAAACCCGGCTTCAACCCGGTTTAATTTGACATTTTTGACCCAACCTATCGGTTTGACTTCGGTTTAAAATCGATCTGTTTTTATCGAACGGTTCAACCAGTTGAACCACCCGGGTGAAATCGGGTTTCAAATTTGACAAAATTATATGAGAAATGATGAAGTAGTTGTGGAACCCGTGACAATTTTTTTTAAATGAAAGACCAAGTAATTGTAGTTTTTTGTTTATTTTGCTTTGACACATGTAATTTATTTTAAAAAATGTTGCTCTTGCACCATTTAAGGAACTAGCATATATGAATCGTCGTTTAAAAGTTAATATATATTGTATAGCCCTTTGTCCGGTGTAATTTATTTTAAAAAGTGTTGCTCTTGCACCATTTAAGGGACTAGCATATATGAATCGTCGTTTATCTATACTATATATCTATACTATATAAAATGGAAAAATGGTCAAAGTGGAAAAAGTGAAAAATATTGAAAGTTGAATGTTGAAAACATGGTCAATGGAGAGAGAAATAAATAATATAATTAATACTCTTATTAAAACACCCCATTACTTAAAAGTACAATAATTTATTCACATTGTACACCCAATTAAAAGCACATCTACGAAATTAAAAACAATCATTTGAAACCGATACCGGGTTGACCCGTTGAAACCGATCGGGTTGACCGGGACGCTTCAAACCCGCTGGGCTGACCAATTTAATTTGACATTTTTTGACCCAACCTATCGGTTTGACTTCGGTTTAAATCGACTGTTTTTTATCGAACGGTTCAACCAGTTGAACCACCCGGGAATCGGGTTTCAAATTTGACAAAATTATATGAGAAATGATGAAGTAGTTGTGGAACCCGTGACAATTTTTTAAATGAGAGACCAAGTAATTGTAGTTTTGGTTTATTTTGCTTTGACACATGTAATTTATTTTAAAAAATGTTGCTCTTGCATCATTTAAGCGACTAGCATATATGAATCTTCGTTTAAAAGTTAATATATATTGTATAGCCCTTTGTCGGTGTAATTTATTTTAAAAAGTGTTGCTCTTGCACCATTTAAGGGACTAGCATATATGAATCGTCGTTTAAAAGTTAATATATATTGTATAGCCTTTGTCCAGTGTATCAATAATGTTATGTAAGTTTATTAAAATCACAAAAATAAATAGTATTGTTATCTTTAGCGATAATTATTTGTACCTCAAACAAATAGCTTTTAACAATGCATAAATATCTATACAAATTGATAGTACAAAATAATCTTATATGATGATATCCATTTGCAAAAGTTACAATTTTAAAAGCCACACACCAAATGATAAATGTTACACATGTAAAAAAAATAGTTATCACTTTACTAAATTGACAAAACAAGAAAAAACGGTCACACATGTTGGCTATACCTCTAAACTACAGTATAATATAATATTGCCAACTACATAATACCGTTGCTTTTTGTAATGCTTGAATCTATTATTACTAAAAATCTTAATAACTTAAAACAATCCTATTAGAAAATATACTCACACACTAGATCGACTCCACATAATTTTTTAAAAAACTATATATTTATGCTGCTATGCAACCACGCATCGGAATTGTAGTTATTCGAAAACGATTCTCTAATGCTACAAATACAGTTTGTTGAAAGAAACTTATGGGTCGTTGGAACTTTCTGAGAAAACTAGACATCATTTGCCGCTAGCGCGGGTACTTAATCTATCTATACTATATAAAATGGAAAAATGGTCAAAGTGGAAAAAAGTGAAAAATGTTGAAAGTTGAATGTTGAAAACATAGTCAATGGAGAGAGAAATAAATAATATAATTAATACTTATTAAAACACTCCATTACTTAAAAGTACAATAATGTATTCACATTGTACACCCAATTAAAAGCACATCTACCAAATTAAAAACAACCAATTGAAACCGATACAGGGTTGACCCGTTGAAACCGATGGGTTGACATGTTGAAACCGATACGGGTTGACCCGGGACGCCAAACCCGGGCGGGCTGACCGGTTTAATTTGACATTTTCCGACCCAACCGATCGGTTTGACTCGGTTTAAATCGACTGTTTTTATCGAACGGTTCAACCAGTTGAACCACCCGGTGTCGGGGTTTCAAATTTGACAATATTATATGAGAAATGATGAAGTAGTTGTGGAACCCGTGACAATTTTTGTGAAAGGAGAGACCAAGTAATTGTAGTTTTTTGTTTATTTTGCTTTGACGCATGTAATTTGTCATTTGTATAATGTTATTTTAAAAAATGTTGCTCTTGCACCATTTAAGGACTAGCATATATGAATCGTCGTTTAAAAGTTAATATATATTGTATAGCCCTTGTTCGATGTATCAATAATGTTATGTAAGTTTATTAAATCACAAAAATAAAATAGTATTGTTATCTTTAGCGATAATTATTTGTACCTCAAACAAATAGCTTTGAACAATGCACAAATATCTATACAAATTGATAGTACAAAATAAACTTATATGGTGATATCCAATTTGCAAAGTTACAATTTTAAAAGCCACACACCAAATGATAAACGCTACACATGTAAAAAAATAGTTATCACAACCTAAATTACTGACAAAACAAGAAAAAACAGTCACACATGTTGACTATACCTCTAAACTACAATATAATATTGCCAACTACATAATACCGTTGCTTTTTGTAATGCTTGAATCTATTATTACTAAAAATCTTAATAACTTAAAACAATCCTATTAGAAAATATACTCACATACTTAGATCGACTCCACATAATTTTTTAAAAACTATATATTTATGCTGCTATGCAACCACGCATCAGAATTGTAGTTATTCAAAAACGATTCTCTAATGCTACAAATACAGTTTGTTGAAAGAAACTTATGGGTCGTTGGAACTTTACAGAAAACTAGACATCGCTGCCGCTAGGCGCGGGTACTCGTCTAGTATATATATATATATATATATATCTTTACTATCTAAAATGGAAAAACGGTCAAAGTGGAAAAGTGAAAACTTGAATATTGAATATTGAAAGTCAAATGAGAGATAAATGCATAGTGTAGTTAATACTCTTATTAAAACACCCCACTACTTAAAAATACAATAATTTATTCACATTGTACAACCAATTAAAAGCACATCAACCAAATTAAAAACAACCAATTAAAACACCCCTTACTAAAAAGTACAATAAAATTTTCATAATGTACAATATAAAGAAGCTACAACATAATCCAAAATATAAAATAATTAAACACACTAATTAATGATATTTTAAAACACCCTAAAATGAAAAGTACATGTTATTATACACATTATACAAATTAATAAAAACACACAAAACTTCATACAAGCTAACAAGTTGATGTTACATATAGTTTTGAAAATCGGACCGGACCGAACCAACGTGTTCAGCACGGGAACCGGTGTCGCCAACGGTTCGGCTAACCATTAAAGCCGTCCAAAACGAACCGAGAGGACCCTATGAACCCGATACAAATGTTGAAGACATATATTTCAAATGGAAACTATTAATACATATCGAAAACCGGGTTGACCAGGGACGCTTCAAACCCGGCGGTTAACCCGATTTAATTTGACTTGTTTTCGACCCAACCTGTCGGGTTGACTCGGTTTAAATCGACTTCTTTTGTTGACTGGAACGGTTCAACCGGTGAACCACCCGGTTGAACCAGATTCAAATTGACAAAATTATATGATAAAAATGATGAATTAGTTGTGGAACCCGTGAAAGGTTGAGACATAAAAACGAAAGATAAATGTTTGTATTCTGCATTTTTTTATGTACACTAACTATTTATGTACTACAGTCTTTAGGGATACAAGAAAAAAATGTTGTTAATTGCTCCTTTCAACAAAAAATAGCGTTATTATTATTTAATATTACTGTAATTGATTAATGCAACTTACAAAAATGCTATCAAAAAAGACAATCTCAAATACAAAACAACGCTATCGAAAAAACAATATAATCATTCAAAATGGATTTATTAACACTTAAAATCCTGATTCATGAAACAAACTTAATCACCACTAAAATTTTGTCGAAACTAGATACCTGCCGCTAGGCGAGGGTACTAGATCTGTAGTATATATATATATACATATGTATATATATATATATATATGTATATATATATATATATATATGAAGTTAATTGCAAAAATCGTCCCTGTGGTTTCAGGATATTGCAGGCGCGGTCCTTAAAACTTCGAAACCATGTCACACCGTTCCTGTCGGAAACCCTGGGTTCCAAAATTGTCCCCGGCAAAACACCAGCTGGGGACGATTTAGGTTCTGCTTTCTAAGTTTTAGGGATTGCGTCTGCGATTTCGTTAAACTACAGATCTCAATTTTTTGTTGTAACAATCAGGTAGAACAAACATGCCACATTCCACGAACAAAGCTTCCAAGGCCAAGAGGACTGGGAAGTGTCATGTGTCTTGGGGACACAGGAAACTATGCTCGCGACTGCGAAGAAAGAAAGTCTGACTCTGTGAAAGAGGTGCTTTAGGACATGACCAGGAAGTGTCACGTGTGTGGGGAGACAGGACATTATGCTCGGGAATGCAAAGACAAAAATCTCAAACTGTGAAAGTGGTGCTCAAGGAAACAATAGGCTCGGGAACTCGATCCAACAAGAAGGCTGAAGGCTGGTACTTGTTTTCTAGATCCACAGCGCATGTTTGCTACTCTAAGGACATGTTTGTGGACTACAACCCAATGAAAGGTCACGAGGTGATTTTGGACAACAATGATCATGTTGATGTAGCTGGGATTGGTACAGTGGTGCTTCGCTTCACCACAGGCAAGGTTTTGACTCTTTCGAATGTTCTTCATATACCCCAAATCAGTAAATGCCTTGTATCTGTCTCCAAACTCGATGATCTTGGATACAGTATATCTTTTGGGGGTGGGGGATGTGGTATTAAGAATAGCAACCAGGTCATAGGTAAAGGTTACATAGAGGATGGAGTGTATCGGTTGAGCTTATTGGAAGAAGGTACGGTTAAGAGAGTGGTGCACAATGAAACAATAGGCTTGTTGGTTGCCACTGAACACCCAGAGTTGACCAAAGCTAGGGCTCGAGGGTGGTACTTGCTTACTAGGTGCACAGTCCATGTTTGTAACTCGAGGGATATGTTTGCTGACTACCAACCTGTGACAGGTCACGAGGTGGTTTTGGAAAACAATAGTCATGTTGAAGTAGTCGGGTTTGGAACAGTGAAACTTCAGTTGACTAGTGGAAAGGTTTTGACTCTTGAAAATGTTTTTCATATACCCGAAATCATCAAGTGTTGCATATCTGTTAGCAAACTTACTAAGATGGGATTTATTGTGGGCTTTTGGGGTGAGGGCTGTGACATTAAGAAGGGTAATGAGATCGTGGGAAATGGATACGTCGAGGATGAATTGTATCGGTTGAGTGTCGTGGTTGAAGATCAAGGTGCTGACTACAACCCATTGATCGATCACGAGATTAATTTGGACAACAATGATCATGCGGATGTGCCAGGGATTAGTACAAATGCCCCTCACTTCACCACAGGCGAAGCATTTACTCTTCCAGAAGTTCATCATGTACCCAAAATCAGTTGCAACGTCTTATCCGTTAGCAAACTTGACGAAATGGGAATCAGCATGTATTTTGGGGGTGGGAAATGTTTCGTCAAGCAAAGTCACGTGGTCATTGGAAAAGGGTACAAGAAGGACGGATTATATGGGATGAACTTCATGAGTGAACCCCGAATTGCTAAAGTAGTGCATGATGAAACAATAGGCTTGATTTTCAATGAACACCCAGAGTTGACCAAAGCTAGGGCTCGAGGTTGGTACTTGCTTACTAGGTGCACAGTTCATGTTTGTAACTCAAGGGACATGTTTATGCACTACCAACCAGTGACCGGTCATGAGGTGGTATTGGAAAACAATAGCCATGCTGATGTGGTCGGATTTGGAACAGTGAAGCTTCAGTTGACAACTGGGAAAGTTTTGACTCTTAAAAATGTTTTCCATATGCCTGCAATCAAGAAGTGTTGCATATCTGTTAACAAGCTTATGGAGATGGGATTTAGCTTGGGCTTTGATGCTGAGGGATGCTATGTTAAGAAGGATCAGCAGATCGTGGGGAATGGGTACACTGAGGATGGATTGTATCGATTGAGTGTCATCGATGAATGTTCAGGTGAGAATCAGGCGTGAGCGTGGTTGTTTAGATTACCACTTTGGCTAATGGTAGTTTTTGTCCACAAACTCTTCTAAGTGCATACTTTTGACCTCATGTTTGCTATAGAATCTGAAGTTGTGGTTATATCGTAATGTCTTCTTGAAATTGATACTTTTGCTGAAGATTTATGTTCAGTATGGCTCTTTGCTTGATAATCAATTAGCTTATTATTCTTGTGTAATTTACACCACATTGCGGTAGCTTTTATGTTATGTATATTAGTATACGTATACAGGTTTTGGTACAAACAGCAATATGAGTTTCAGTTCTGAATATGCATCTGCTCCAAAGGTTGACACAACGCGTCTTCAAACACTTGCACTTATAGATGAAGTGTAGTGTTATGAGCGATGAACCCATCTTGTTTGTCACAGGACATGACCGCGTCTTATTTTTGTGTTAAAAAGTTTAATTTTACCTAGATAATCCACAATTTACATGTGAATATAGTAATGTTGAATATATGGCTAATGAATCAATCACCATGGCTTTGCTAAAGACTAATAATTCCAAGAAAATAAAGTCTAAGAGGAATTATGTTTCCAACAATGCTATTAGTTGTGTATACTTTGTTTGTTGGTAGGGAGTTTATCCCAGTTTATTTATCATTGTTCAACTAATCTGGAAATTAGAGTTTTGATAGTTTCGACTGGAAATGGATATTTATTCTGCATTTGAAATGTAAATGTTACTACATTCTTTTCCACAGGCTTAACTTTTGATAGCAGATCTGCACCCAAAAAAAACCTTATGATAGTATATTACTAGACATTGGTTCAAGGGAAAAATTGTGAAAGGATTGTATTTTTCGAGGTTATATTGTCATGTATGAGTGTGATGATGGGTATTGTGATTTTGAATGTTTGTAGCATGAAGAAAAACATGGTTTTTCGGGAATGCTTGGTAGCATTGACTGTATGCACTGGGAATGGAAAAATTGTCCAGTGGCTTGGCAAGGGCATTTTGCTAGGGGTGATAAAAAATACCCAACAATTATGCTTGAAGCTGTTGCTTTTCAAGATTTATGGATCTGGCATGCATTTTTTGGGATGGCGGGGGCGAATAACGATATTAATGTTTTAGATAACTTTTCGTTATTCGACGACATTCTTGCTGACAATGCCCCAAGAGCACCTTATATGGTCAATGGAACTAGGTATGAACAGGGGTATTACTTGGCTGATGGAATTTATCCACAGTGGGCAACTTTCGTCAAATCCTTCACTGGCAACAATTGACGAAAACATGCACTTTAAAAGGAGACAAGAAAGTGCCCGAAAGGATATTGAACGTTCTTTTGGTGTTCTTCAAGGCCGTTGGGGTATACTACAACAACCGGCACGCAATGGAAATTGCCACTATACGTAGAATCATGTATTCTTGCATTATTTTGCATAACATGATTATAAAAGATCAAAATTTGCATTACGTGACTATAACGGTGTGGGTGGATCCGTCAGCAAATTTGAGGCAACGAAGATGGGTCGACAGATGTGATACTCACAAAGTCGTAAGGCAAAAAAAAATACACGACCGACAAACGCATACCCAACTCCAACAGGACCTTATGGAGCATGTTTGGCAAGAGTATTGAAGCGACATGGACAACAACAGAAGCGACGATGATGAATAAGTATTTGCTATGTTTTGTTTTTTTTTTCGTTGTCATTTCCTTTATGTTGTAACGTTTAATTTGCGTTGTGTTTTTTTAATTTCGATGTATTTTTTATTTGTTGTAATTTTTTTTTCGATGTATTTTTTTAATTTCGTAATGTAATATGTTTTCAAATTTAATGTTATGTTTAGTTTAATAAATGAAGCGTTTGTTTTAGTTTAGGGGTTGAAATTGAAAATATGAAATGTTATTGATGTTATTGGGATGTTATTGTTGTGGGTGTTTTTTGAGGATGTTAAGGTGAAATGTTAAAGCTGATGTGGCGCTGACGTGAACGATGTTATGAAATAACTTGGGTTATTGTTGGGAATGCTCTTACTTTGACATAGCGTGTGATGATGGTGGCTATTCTACATTGGGTAAATGAAGGAACCTTTGTAAATAACATCTTCCAAGTTTATCAAACTTTTAGCAACTTGTACCTTTTGCTAGCTTCTGTGTGCCTATTTGGTGATGAGAATTGGATTTGAGTCATTTGACCAATTTCATGAGTAAACTAGTAGTACTACATATTTATGGTGATTTAAGATCATTTGAGGAAAAAAGATCTTTTACATATTAAGAGATCAATTCCCACTTTTATATTTATTAAATCTAATGGATGAGATTAATCTCAACAATTAAAAAAACCCACTCTCATCTTTTTTTTTTCAAATATAATTTTCTTTCAAACCGTTAATCGTCAAGAGAAAAAAAATATACCATCACGACGAGCATTTAATTATCTTTCTATATATAGGCACTTTGATATACTTTCGACATTTTTTTTTTTTTTTTTGGGTGTTTTTTACGTTTTTTTTTAAGTTTTTTTCGCTTTTTACGTCACTGAAATTTGCATGAAAAAATCATATATGATTTAACACTAATTTGAATACCACATGTGATGTTAGTGTTAAATCATATATGATATGTATATCATATGTGATTTATCATATATGATTTAACACTAGTATCACATATGATATTACATATCATATGTGATTTAACACTAATATCACATGTGATCTTCAAATTAATGTTAAATCATATATGATATTTCATGCAAATTCCAGTTTCAAAGAAAAACAAAAAAGGCAAGGCTTAAAAACGCGACAATGTTTCAAACGATTTTTTTCCTTTTTGAAAGTATATCAAAGTGCCTCGTCTACTAAGAAGATAATTAAATGCTCGTCGCGATGGTGTAATTATTTTGCTTAACGATTAACGGTTTAAGAGATATTTAAATTATAAAAAATAGGTGAAATAATAAAACGCTTAATCTCACAATGATTTCTTTTAGATGGATGGTAGAGATGAGTCCCTTGGTATGTAAGAAAAGTTTGGTATGTAAAATAACTCTCATCTATTTATGGTTGTCAAAGTATTCTTTTGATCTTGTTGAATAAGAATATACTAGTAACATTTTTACATGTTCGTCCAATATTTTATGCTCTCATTTCAAAATTATGAACCCATTCGGCACACATTACACATATGTGTTCACACTATACTTGTATGTAACTGAATGCTTTCATAGATAGAAAAAATTATATTTGAAACAAAGAAGACGCCAAAGGAAATGGAAATCAAATTGTACAACTCTCGTTGACGCTATGCTTTGTCACTCGTTCATAAATGACAAGTTAGCAACAGATCCATACATATTTTTTTGGTAAATAATTTTAACACTTGAATTTTTAATCTAGGCATTCCAACCTATACCTATGCATTAAACAACTTTACTGTGTATATATAGATTATGCTTTAACTAATTACAATTGAAGCGTGCAAATCAAAACCTCATATGTGCAAATCATCTCCTTATTTTTTGGACCTCCCATCATATTTTTCATTATTCGTTTATACAAGGTACAAGTTTGTTTACATAATAAAATTCAAAAATAAATAAATAAATAAATAAAATAAAATAAAATAAAATGTATCACCTACCTATGGTGATCGACATTTGTATATGTATCGAATGATTAACGTCAAACAAAGAGTAATGTTGGACACCGAGTAACGGTACACCCCCAATTGATGTTGATCCCACCTCTTGCGCATAAAAGCTCGCTCTCCTTACCTATTCCATATAAAAAAAAATTCTAACATAATTTATAACACATCGCCCGTTCTCTTTTTAAACCGCCACCCCAACCTTTTCTTTCACACCACCATGGTAATAAATCACATGCATTCCAAGAAAACTATTGCCCATCATTAAAAAACCGTACATCATTTGATATGCCGTGAGATACCACTCATTGTTTTAGCTCTACAAAAATACTAGTTTTTTAATATATGAACTTTGAGTCTTTGACAAAAAAAAAATATATATTTGAAACCCGATCATTCTATAATGAGAATCGTTTAACGGGTATTTGAAATTGAAGATTATTTTCGGCTTATGCTTTTGCTTAAAGTTAAGTATTTATAAGCTCCTTAAAATTTAATACTTTAAATGGTGTTTGAATCTGTTTATTATATATTTTGAATAATTTTTATCAAATTTGCTTATAAAAGGTTTGGTAAAAGTTCAAAGTAAAAAATATCGAGAAAAAAAATTATATCTAGAAAAAGAAATCACTTTTCAAATAAGCAACTTACCATTTGCTTATTATCTTCTAAACACCCCTAACGCCGTATTTTTGTTAAAAAAAAAAAAAAAAAAAAAAAAAAAATAATAATAATAAAAAATTGAGATGATGAATACATGACTAATTGTAACTTGTAAGTCTAAAATTGTGTAACAATAACTTATTACTTTGTTCGTCCCAATATTAATGTCTACATTTTTTAATAACGATTTCTCACATTTTGACTGTAACTACTCTTGCAATAAGATTGGGCGTAATAACAAGCTCAACCGCATGGGTGGATTTTTTTTTATGATGGTTTAGTCATCCCGAGAATTAAACACAATGCAAGGAAAAGGTATGTTATGTGAGTGTTTTCTGAGTTATATTTCTATTTAAGTGGTCATGTGAGTGTTTTCTGAGTTATATTTGTATTTAAGTGGTCATGTGTGTGTCTTTCACATTACGAAATAGACCAAGGCGTCGACTCTAAGAGTGACGTGAGATGAGGCGGGAAAAAGCACGCTAAGAAGCGAGGCTTGGCTGGGTTTTTTATTCAACTCCGATAAATTTTTATTTTTTTTTAAATGAAAAATATTACATGGATAGTTTCTTAAGCTTATTCATTATGTACAACGCTTTTTGTAAACTCGATATATATTAAATATGACAGAAATATATAAATATTTTTATATTTTGTGCCGTCTTATATCACGCTTTAAAAACGCAAAATCTTCGATTTAACCGCTAAAGTGTGAGGCTTGGTAATACCGCCACGCCTCGCCTCGCACTATTTATAACCTTGTTTTTACCACCACATAAGCACATCTCTTTTTCTTTGTAAATCATATCATTAATGAACACTTTTTATACACACTCTTAGAGATTTTAATTATCGCATAGGGCCTCATAATTCAGCTCTCGGAGTAGTTATTATATTTGTACAGACTACAGAATACCATTTAATATTATGTTTTTGGTCACCACATTTGTCCAAAGTAAAAACTGGTGTAATAAAAAAGCACCCACAGTATAAACCCAAAACCACATTCCAAAGTAGCTAGGTTTCTCACACAGGTACAATTCTACTTCATCTCTTCCTATGCAATAATCTTTCCTTCATTTTTAACTTAATACTGTAAATAAATATAGCACAAGTTACAGTTGTTTGTTTGGTCTAGCGGTATGTGGTTTGTGGGTTCAAGTCCCGTGTGAGATATTATGTGTGAGGCAAATTTTTTTGCTAGCCCCAATGAGGGGTTTCAATCCCCCTTATTTTTCCTGCCACGTCAGCTTTCTCTCTCCGGGGACCTTCAGGCGATTAGGTGCCCCAGTAAGGGCGACCAAGTTCAAATTTAAAAAAAAAAAAAAAAAAACATTTTTAACACAAAATAAAATTTCATTAATAATTAAAACGTTACATAATAATTCAAATAAAATTAAAACATTACGAAACTTATTAAAACATTACAGCACTTATTAAAAATCTAGGTTGTGGCGTGCCTTGATCGCCTCTTTGAGTTTCTGCATTGTTTGTTGTTGTACTGCGGGCAAAGATTCGTCGATTGACATGCAATAGAACATGAGATCTGCATCATATTTCTTTTGAGACTCTAATTCAACTTTTCGTTCTTCTAGTGCCAATTTTTTGTCTTCCCTTGCTTCTCTCTTTTGCTGTATCTCCACCTCGATTTGCCGTTGTTCCAGCTCTTTCTTCTTCAAACCATAGTGCAAGTCTGCCAACTCCTTCTTCTGCCCGAATGCCGCGGACTTGATCTTGCCCCATTTCTCGGCAACACCTTCCATAATCATAGCTTTCGAAGACTCGAAGATTTCTTTTATTCTTCTTTGTGGCATCACGACCAACTGGTTTAGCAGGCACATCCGAGTCGGTTGAAGTCCTTGCTTTTTTGCGACCCTCATCTTGGCTTAAAAAAGCCGGCATCTCATTATCCTTCCAAGCAGAATGGTCCCTCAAAATCTGCCAACAATGCTCCAAAACAAACGGATGACCACACACTAGTTAGTATTCATCACACGCTCGTGTATAAATGGTGAGGTCATTCTCACCACTTCTGTAATTCCTGACAGCATTGTTGTAAATGGCACAAAATTGACCAACTCTAGGACGAATCCTATTTTTCCACTTTGTAATGATAGAGTTGTACGTTCTTTCTACAGCAACCTCCTTCTCAAAGCATGTAATGACTTTCTGCCAAAATCCTTTAGCATTTTGGTTGTTTCTGATTACACTATTCTCGGATACATCACACCAAGCGTTGCACAAGGCGATCTCTTCTTCTTTTGACCAAAGCGCGAATCATTCTTGCCTTCTTTCTCGACTACCTTCTTCTTCGCCTTAGTAGCTCATTTCTTTGGTTTGACTGGTGATGTCTCTTCTCGACATTCTTCTTCTTCTACGTCATCAAGGTTAACCGAATCGTGATACGATCCATGAGCCGAACCGGTACCGGAACCGTGATACTCTTGAGCCGGATAACCCGATCCGGTTCCAGCATAAAATTAGGATTGTTGTACAATTGGTCTTCGAAATCAAAACCCTCAAGATTGATACGGTTAACCGGAGAATATTCTTGATAATTTGAATATGAAGACGTTGATGAATCCATTGTTGGACGGTACACAGATTCGTGTGACCCATACATGGATTGGTTGCTTCAACGAGAGTAGCTTTGTTGTTGTTGTTGGTAGTGGATGTTTTGTTGCGGTGGAACAAATGGACGATTCATACTAAATGGATTGTTAGGGTGTTGTTGTGGAGCTTGTTGGGATTGATATTCGAAAGCAGGGGGTTGGAAATTGATTATTGGTGAGACACCGGTTAACCGGAAATTCGGATCCGGTGTTAAAATATGCGATAGTTTTGTGACAAACGGGATTTTCGGCCTTTGGTTGGTGGTGTTTTCTTAGACATTTTTTATAAAGAGGATTGTGAGATTTTTTATAGAAAGGATTGTGAGATTTGTGAGTTTAGTGTGTAAATATGTTGTGAGATTTGTGATGAGATTTTAGTTGTATTTATAGGGTAATGTTTTTTTTTTTTTTTTTGGATTGCAACGTACACATTTTTAAACGTTAAATGATTCGATAGGCATCACGATTGGATTGGGTAATATGGGAGGCGATCGATTGTCTTCACAATGACACGATCGACACACAATCGATCGTCTATGTCACTCGATCGATGGGGATTCACCCTCATTGGGGCTAGCCTTAGATTTTATATTTTTTAAATGATCGATTTGTAATTTTATCATGGACCTGAACTTTTGTTCAAATTGTGTAGTTTTATTATTTAGTCCCTGTAGATTTTATATTTTCATTTATGTCACTAGATCTGAAAATTTATAAATTAGCCACCAAACTTTGTAATATGTCAAACTTTGATTTTGGTCTAGTGAGATATTATGAGTAAGACAAATTTTATAGATGTGTAATAAATTGGCTAAAAAAAAGTTAAAGATATTTTTTAGATGATCGTTTGTAATTTTACTAGCAGTTTACCCGCGCGTTGCGGTGACGGGTACCCTGAAATAAAAATTTTCGGTGAATTATGTATTTTAGTTTACTAAGTTCTTTTTGACAATAAATTTATGGATATCAATAATTTCGTTTAGCCCGTGCCCGTTAGGGCTCGAGTCCGTTTGGCCTGCGCCCGTTCGGGCTTGAATATTTGTATAATGTGTTTTATTATTTGTATTAGTGACATTTAATGCAAAAATTGTGTTAAGTTGGTTGTACAATATACTTGATAATTTGTATTTCTTATGTAAGAGATGTTTTAATAACTGCATTAATTGTATTTATTGACCAGTTAATTAATTGACTACATTAATTATCTTGACCACATTAATAGTATTTTGTACATTAAGCTTTAAGACTTGTACGTCTTAAAATTAAGATTGATCATTAATAGTGCATTGTGTATTGTACAATAGCCATTGTATTTTGTAAGTCTTAATTTTAAGACCATGAGGAGAGAGATTCATTCCTCTATTATTTGTAGTATATATTATGAAACTTTTTGTTTAAATTCTGTAGAGTTATTATTTTAGTCCCTGTAGATTTGATCTTTTCATTTATGTCACTAGATCTGAAAATTTATAAATTAGCCACCAAACTTTGTAATATGTCAATTTCGTCATAAATTACATAACTATTTGTTTGGTTATGTTTGGCGACAAGCTTTTTGGAGCATTTAGAAGCTTTTTGCTTGGAAACGAGTGTTTAGCGTTTGGATTTTGTTTAAACACTCCTATTTCAAATGCTAATAAAAGAAGCAGTCTTACGTCATTTTACATATACATCTTTGGTACCAAACGCTTTATAAAACAAACAATTATTGGGCTTATGCTACTCCTAAGCAAGCAGTAGGAGTGAGTTCGTTTGATAAAGCATTTGGTAAAGAGTAAATGTTGTAAAAGCTAAAAGCAAAACGCTAGTTTTATTAGCGTTTCGATATGAGTGTTTAAACAAAATCTAAAAGCTAAACCCTCTTTGCCAAACAAGCCTGATAATATTCTAAACATTCATAAAAGCTCGTAGCTAAGCAGAACCATTATTAATAAAATTTTGTCTTCAAACATGTTTGATATTCTATTTGTTAAAGGTTCCTCTAGTTTACGTTTGATCTCATTTTGTGAATTTATATTATAGTTTGATGGTACCGAATATATAAGCCATATAGTTGGGATTTGAGAACTAGCTGTTTGATGAATTTATTTTAAGTGATATAGTTGGGAAGGTATTTAAGAATATTGGTAGGACTCTTGGTAGAGCTAACGTCATGTGCTTTCTAATGTTGCGTATGTGAGATGTTAGAATTGTTAGTACACAAGCTTGCCAATTGATGTTTATTCTATAATAAATAGTTAGTTTATGAAACTGAAGTCCCATGGTGGTATTAGGTTCATCGAGCTATAGTGATATCGACAAGATATTAACATGGTTTGCATGAGGAACCGTAAGAGTGGAATGATGTATTCGTTGAATTGTCTTAAATAAATGGTTATATTTAGCAGTCTTTTGATGAAGGTATTGTGGTGAGATGAAATGTATAGGTTGGTCTATTGGTTAGCGAGGTTCAAAGGTTCTTAGGGATAATATCATATACTAGTAGTACTTTTTACTGAATCACATTAATTCGAAGATGAAAATGTTAATTATTTCAATCAAATGAAATTTTAACGTAAGTAGAGTCGTATGGACAGAAGGTCGTAACATGTTTTACAAGAGGAACTGTAAGAGCAAGGAACGTTGGTCGTATTGGTTAGAGAAGTAGGCATGACTTCGAGTAATTTGTTACGCAATTCCTTTCACTATTGAAGCGTGTGTATGCAGTTGTAACCCCAAGAAAGATGGGGCAGTTTGCACAGATGGGCAAACTTGTCGTTTTATGGTACAAAGTTTGTTTTTATATGCCCCTTATTTTCTATTCAGCATAAATTAAGAGATTTCCTTTATTATTTGGCTTGGATCAAGTGGAAACACCAGAGGCAAGGGTTCGATCCTCACCCCTTGCAAGGCCGGAAGTCCTTGTCTACATTTGGTATAACCAGAAGCATCCTCTCTACTTTAGGTAGGGGTAAGGTTATCTACATCTCTACCTCCCCCATACACCGTGGAAGACGGTATTGGGACCCATAACCCGTGGCAGACGGTATTGGGAGTTACTTTACTTTACTTTTTATGCAAATTGTGTGAAATCAAATATTTATTATATACTGCTCAAACTTAATAAATTTCCCTTCAAAGTGCGTTGTTTCTCTGTAGTCTACTTGCTTCTATCTTATGTGATATGATTTTTTTTTTATCATAACAAATGATCATACGGTATTCTGTTTGTAAAATGTAAATACATAATGGTTTGAAAAACCAATATATGTAAAAAGATGTTAAATTGGTAAAATTTTAGAAGGATTGGAAAACGAAACAGAAAGGAGAAATTTGAAAACAATGAAACATGCTAAAAACGTAGTTTATAATCATGTTCAAAATGAAAATAGTCATATGAGGTATATTGTATTACAATGCTTATAACCTCATATGCTTAAAGGATGATTTGGAGTTTTGTAGCGATTAAGTTTCGATTTTTGCAAACATTTTATTATGTGAATATCATATCTTTGTTATCTTGTTTACTGTCACCGATCATGATTAATTCAATGTTACATATTCAAGTTTCTTATTTTTGTCTCAGAAATTCCATTTTAATTAAAAATCTTGTATCAATCAGGTTGAACAAACATGCCACGTTCTACGAACAAAGCTTCCAAGGCGAAGAGGACTGGGAAGTGTCACGTGTGTGGGGACACAGGACACTATGCTCGCGATTGCAATGAAAGAAAGTCAGAGTCTGAAGAAGTGGTACTTCAGGACACAATGAAGTGTCACGTGTGTGGGGAGACAGGACATTATGCTCGGGAATGCAAAGACAAAAAATCTGATACTGTGAAAGTGGTGCTTAAGGCAATAATAGGCTACGGGACTCGATCCCACAAGAAGGCTCAAGGATGGTACTTGAATTGTGGTTCTTCAGTGCATGTTTGCTACTCTAGGGATATGTTTGTGGACTACAACCCAATGAAAGATCACGAGGTGATTTTGGACAACAATGATCATGTTGATGTAGCTGGGATTGGTACAGTGGTGATTCGATTAGACACAGACAAGGTGTTGACTCTTTCAAATGTTCTTCATATACCCAAAATCAGTAAATGCTATGTATCTGTCGCCAAACTCGATGATCTTGGATACATCATGTCATTTGTGGGTGGGGGAGGTATCATTACGAAGAGCTACGAGGTCATAGGTTTAGGGTATAATGTAGGGGATGGAGTGTATCGGTTGAGCTTAATGGGAGATCGTCCTGTTAGGAAAGTGATTGCCAATGAACATCCAGGTGCTGACTACGACCCAATGATAGATCACGAGGTTGATTTGGGCAACAATGATCATGACGATGTGGCCGGGATCGGTACATCTGTCGTTAAGTTCACCGAGGACAAAGCTAATGATTTGGGATTCATCGTCACTTTTGGGGGTGGGCAATGTGTCATTAAGCAGGGTGATGTGGTCGTTCAAAAAGGGTACAAGGATGACGTTTTATATAAGATGGACTTTATGAACGAACCACTCCCACTTACCAAAGTAGTGCATCATGAAACAATAGGCTTGTTGATTGGTAACGAACAACCAGAGTTTACCAAAGCCAGGGCTCGAGGGTGGTACGTGCTTGCTAGGTGCACAATGAATGTTTGTAACTCGAGGGACATGTTTGTTGACTACCAACCGGCGACTGATCATGTGGTGGTTCTGGAAGATGATAGTCGTGTTGCTGTGGCCGGTTATGGAACAGTGAAACTTCAGTTGACTACTGGGAAGGTTTTGACTCTTGAGAAAGTTTTCCATATGCCTGCAATCGCCAAGTGTTGCATATCCGTTAAAACGCTTAAGGAGATGGGATTTAGCTTGGGCTTTGATGCTGAGGGATGCTATGTTAAGAAGGGTGACCAGATCGTGGGAAATGGGTTCGTTGAAGATGGTTTGTTTCGGCTGGGTGTCATTGATTAACGTTCAGGTGGAAATCATATGAGCGTGGTTGTTTAGATCGTCACTTTGGCTAATGGTAGTATTTGTCCACAAACTTTCTTAAGTGCATACTTTTGACTACACGTAGGCCTGTTGAATCTTAAGTTGTGGTTATGTCGTAATGTGTTACGGAAGTTGTTACGTTTGCTGAAGAATTATGTTCTGTATGCATTTGTGCTTGATAACTTATTAGTTTTTTCTTGCCAAATATATACCACAATGCCATGACTTATGTTATGTATATCAGTACACTATACAGGTCTGGTGGAAACATGCTATAAAGATATACTGCCTTGCAAGATGAGGCGTGATCTGTAATATGGATCTGCCATTGATGAAGAGTAGTATTGTCAGTCCATCTTGTTTGTGACAGGATATGACCGCGACATCTTATTTATGTGTTAAAAACTTAGTTTTACCTAGAGACGCAATAGTTTTTCATGTACATCTAGTAATGTTTGAAATCGGGTTAAAAATTCATGATGTTTTGTTTCTCATTGCCTTTAAAGAAGCTTGAATTGTGCAAGATGACATTTAACATGGCTTGAAACCAAAGTAGAAATTGCCACCGCCACTCGTGAAATTGAAACTAAATGCTATCGACAAAGAGAACTACAAACTAAAATTGAGCTTTTGAGCGTAACTTGAAATCCCGAGCAACATAGTTGAACTTTAGAGCTAGTGAGGATTCTCGAGCCAAAGTAAACCAAGACAGATGAAGCACTTTAGAACTACTTACATTGGTGATACAAAGAGAAGCACTAAATAAAAGAAAACTAATGATAACTTTAAATGAGAATGATGGTTACAGAAAGTAAAGCAGTGTGATGAATGCATAACTAAGTATAATTAATGGGCTCATGAATAACCACAACCATGCTAAAAACGACTCGTAATTATTATTACTAGAAAAAAGATTATTGACCCGATTAGTAGTTTTACTTTGTAACAAACTTTTTGTTCCCTACCAACAAACTTTATTTATTTTATTTCCTTAAACCATGTGTAACTTCTTGCTAAACAAGGCCGTTAAACCAATAATTAAGATAAATATAAAAGGTAATTTGTAGTTTATTTATTGTGTACTAAATATATGACTAGTTTAAATTTAGAAAATATATGTTATTTACGGTAATTTGTATGCTCATTTATTATGTGTTAAATACATAATTACTTTAAATGAGATGGTGCATGGTCATAGCGTTAAATGTATTTATAAAGGAGTTGTGTACATCGTAGATTGTGTTTAAACAAATTATTTTGATACTAAGAAGCAATGGTATAAGGTTGTTTTTTTATGTGTGTATAATATTTTTTTTACATACCTTTTTTTTACATATGTGTATATATATATATTTTTTCTTTGGCTTTACTTTGTGAATATACATAACCAAATCCATTGCATTTGCATGGGAACAAAACAAATGCATTAAATGGTTATTAGCTTTGAGTGTCTCGAAGAAACTAAAATCATTTCATTGTCTCATCTCTGTTACTGTCTGAAATCAACACAAAAAGAATCATCTGAGAACCCCAAAAAAAAAAAAACTTAAATCTTTGTACCAAAAAAATGCCGACTTCAACACCAGTGTGTGATCAATTACGAAGGATGGCTCGTTCAAGACTGCCAAAAGATATGATGATTGTTTTAGACCGTAACTCGAAAATTGACAAATAAACAGTCAAAACTCGTGGAAAAAAGTAAATAACGATGTTAGAAAGTCGGATGAACGTTGTGGGACACCCTTGGGACAATATATGAGCTCGGGAATGAGTAAACGGGATAGTTTACGAAAAATGGCGACCACGACCCCTCTTTTTTCCTTAGGCAGGCCACCCCCTCCTCCCCTCTCTTTTATTTTTGAGTCCCTAGCTCCCACCTCTAAATACCCCCTCATATCTTCATTTCACTCTTTCATTTCTCTCTCTAAAAATCACCTACACCACTTTTTCTCTCTAACTTTCTCCCTCTTCCAAAAATCAAATAAACCCTAACCCTAAACCACCTTGGCCGCCGGCCACTATTCCGGCCACCACGGCCAGCCACCGGCGCGTCACCCCCCACCACCACCACTATATCGAATATCTTTTCATCCTCTTTCCAACCATATATTACACGCTCCATTTGGACCACCATAACACCTTCAAATCTTCTAATCAAGATTCGTACTTTTAGGGTTTCAAGTGGGTTTTGCAATTGGTGCTTGAATAAGGTAAATGGAACAAGATTAGAGCTTGTTTGGGCAATAATAAGCCACGAATTGCAATCTAGGGTTTCGACCCTATGATGAAATTTGGGGCTTTTAATTAAGTTTAATTAGTGACTAAATAAACAAGTAATTAGTGTTTGGTAAATGTGTGGTGTATCAATTTGATGGGTTTATGCATTTTAGGTTTAGTTTCATATTTTTGGTTAAGATAGATGATGGGTTTTGTGTTTGGTTAGTGATTGGAGCTTGAATGATTGGATTTGGATGTTGTGGAATGGATTTGGGTGATGTTTGAATGGTTTGGAAGGGTGTACGAGCCACAAAGGGCACGTCGCGTGGCCCTTGCTTGCGTCGTGACCCACTTGGGCCACAGGTCGGGTGGGTCGATTTGGTAGCTTGTTGGTTGATGTAGTTGAGGTTTGGGTGAGACGAGTGGAGCCGAAAAGCTTCTAGGGCTTGTTTGGTTCATGTGGTCTTAACCACGACCGTGCCATGACCATTAGGGTCATAACATTGGTTTCGGGCATAATTGGTTGATTGATTGGTTGGCGAGATTGATTTGAGTTGGTTTGGGATTAAATTGCGATATTGTGACTTTTAAATTTGGACTTGATATATATTGTTGACTTTGAGCTACGTCGGCGTTACTTTGACTTTTTAGTCAATAGTTGACTCCGACAAAGCCGTAACATGGACTTTAGTATAATATGGACTATTGATTGATTAAAAGCCGAGAAGTTATGACTCGTGCTTGTGGACTCGAAACGAATAACGATATGAGATTAATATTGGAATTTGACGAAATATATATATATATATACATGAAAATGCTAATAAACTATGAAATATAAATAATAAATGGGCTTTTGTACCAAAAATGTTGATAACAAGTTTTATCTTGTTATTTACTATTTTTAAATGGAAACTAACGACTAAATTGGAAATGTTTTGTAATAAATAAGTAATTAATGTTTCGAGTACACGTTTATCAATAAATGTCGATTGTGGACATTTAATACTAGTTAAGTATTTATTTACTTACGTTGTGCGCATGGGTTACGGATAACCTAGCATTAATAGTGTTGATCCACGTGGGTAGCGGACTTATTAGGTTGACGAATCTAATAAGAGCCCGCTAGGTACGTTGGGTAACCTTATTAATGGGTGAATTATCCTTATGACTCTTTAGGATATGATTGATTTATGGGATAATAAGCGACACGAATAAATAAAGGAGTTTATCGAGTTGATGAATTCGATAAGGTCTACTATTTATTCCGAAACTTATTGAACTATGGAGCTTATCGTTTAGAGGTCTCATTGTGTCGCATTGAGTTATATATTGGTTGATTGAGTGCATTCATAACATCATATTGAGTCGATACACCCACACGAGGAATACCAAACACTAGGATTAAATGGTGAAACGAGACGTTTTTGGAAATAAAGAAATGGAATATATTGGGGTAGATAACGTTGATTTTGAAGAATATATATATTAAATTTGGTCTACATTAATAGGTTGTGCCGAGTCGATAGTTGTTGTGCCGTGATACTGTTATCTTCTGCTAGTGTTTATTTGTGGGTTGATTGCTTGAGGTGAGTTTCATAGCCCCACTTTTATCTACGTTTTTAACTATATTGGGGTGAGAATCATGCTACTGTTTTTGGACCGTTAAAACTATTTGGATTTGCTTATATGCTTGACTGTTTAGATAGATGTGCGGTAGTTGTTGCCTTAGTCTAGGTTTAACCGTGACTAACTAAGAATAGACTTCTACCTCGACCTAGTCCGGGGTTGGAAATTGTTCTAGATTTTGCCACGACAGTGCTGGACTAGAGTCGCGGGGCCCGAGTAATCCCTGGATGCGGGATATGATTGGAGATCTGGGTAGGATCAGTGTGTGCAAACGGTATTTATCTATCTTAGTTTTTGCATAGAAAATCAACTCTTACAGATCCACTATGATTTTGTTGAACTTAAATGACTATCTTTTGCTATACTTGTGTGCGATACCAATCAAAAAAGTAACGCCCCGAAAACTTGATTAAGTCTTCCGCTGTACCGAGATTTGGGGTGTTACAGATTGGTATCAGAGCTCAAGGTTATAGAGAATTAGGTATTTTATAAACCCTAAACTATAACCACTTTTAAGAAAAATTGATCCTCGACCGACGCACGCCCGCTTGCCAAGCCGAAGCTTCTTATTTGATTATGGTATGAACTATGATTTGAATTATGAGATGATCTGTTAAGGGATATTGTGAACTGAGTTTGGAAACGTTATTATTTGGAGATATGATTATTGATTTGGGAAATGAGATATGATTATTGATTTTGGGAAAATGAGATAGGGTGGTTGATTTTGGAAAATGAGATGTGATTATTGAGATACTACGGTATTGGAATTGAGTAAACGATATATTATGATTTTGGAAATTTTGAACTCGATTGATTTGATATGGGATTATGTGATGAAACTGAACTTATGTGTTTTATTAAAGGCATGTTTTGAGTAATGCGGTACCTCTACTTTTAAAGCTTTCTTTATGTGATATGTGTTTTGGTTAAGTTGATGCGCTTATTAAAACTAGTTGTTTCGAACACTTATACCTACCCTATGCCATTGTCACAAACTATGCATTCACTAGCTTTTGATGTGTCTGAGGAGGTCCTTGTTGTTGCTAGTTCACCAACATTGACTCTTATGACGGTTGCGCAGGGTGATCCTTATGAGATTGCCCGTCACACTAGTTCATCATCATCAGATCGTCCTAGCTCATCTAGGCATCTCACTTTACATCAGGTTTTAGCACGAGCACAGACTCCTAGGCTTGCTTATAGCACTGCCCGCATGTCCGTGAGACCACCATCATCACCTATCCGTTTAGCAACCCATTCTCTTCTGTCATCACCACCAGCATCACCATGTCTTAGGAGGCCTAGATCTCCTAGTGTACCACCTCAGGATTTACCTGTACAGAGACTCCGACTCATGGACTCTCCCCTTATGGATGAGGGCGAGGAAGAGCATGAGGTTGAGGAGGAGGATGAGATTGAGGAGCAGTATGTTGATGAGGATGAGGATCCTTAGGAGGAGGATGATGAGGATATCCCAGAAGGGGGTACTCCTCCATTGCAGAGTCCTGCACATTCTCCGGGACCAGGTTCTCCTTTGCCTGAGCCTCAGTCCCCTGGACAGCCTTTTGGTTTTGATTCACCTCCACATTCACCTGAGATAGGTAGCCCGTTAGGATCTGAGATACCATCGGAGATTGCTTTTGAGCCAGAGGAGTATGGTGAGGCAGGGGTTCGATGTGGGAGAGGATTACATCAGGGGTACTAGGCTTAGTAGGTTGACAGATCGTTTGGTTGGAGTATCTAGGGCTAGTATAGAGGATCGAGAGCTGATATAGATGCTGTAGTGAGAGAAGGACTAGGGTGTTGCATGATGCTATGTCGGAGCTCCAAGAGCAGTTGGGGACTGCTGAGAGGGTTATGCGACACTCGTGATCTTGATAGAGCGATTTAGCGTAGGATTGGTGAGTTGGAGTGAGAGGTCGCAGAGCTTAAGAGTGATCGCGACGCTCGACGTGTTGAATTAGCATTATTGTGGAGAGAGGTTGACGATGTTAGGAGGTCAGTGAGTGGTATTCGTAGACGTGGCTAGATAGTATTAGAATTGTGGTTTTGTACCATCTTGAAACTAAGTAGTACTTGGTTCGAGATGTAGGATTATCCTAGTTGTCTTACTAGTATCGTTGTTAGGATCGTTTTTGATTTCTTCGTATCCTTCCATGTATTTCCACTTTTGAAACCTATGAGTTATGGTTATTGGAATGTGCATCCTTAGTTATGATTCGGTATTTGATTGTTTCGCTTTGGTATATCGTTATCCTTGTTGGCCTTGATTATGTATTCAGGAGTTATTGGGTGACCCTCGGAACCCAACTCTATTTTTAGAACATGAACTGTGAACTTATGAAACTGTTCTTCTTGCCTCTATAATGGTGGCAACAAGACGAAACCCGCTTAGGAACAACCCAACAGCTCCTGCTGCTGTTGTTGCCCCGGTTTGTCGAGGTCGTCGTCCGGCCCCGACCACACCAACTGTTGAGAACCCGAACATTGATAACCCAGCTGTAGAGAACCCGAATGTGAACGCGTATCTGAGAATGGTCCTGTTCCACAAAACCCTCCACTTGTGAACCCAACCCACATTGACCGGCTAGTGTCGCAGCGTGTCGCTGAACTGCGAGACTAACCTCTCTAATACTTCTAGTGGAACCCCAATGCTGAATCGAACTCGAGGTTGTACCTACAAAGAGTTCGATTCGTGGTCCCATTGATTTTGGAGGAACTGAGGGAGTAGTTTACGACTAGGTGGTTGGAGAAAACGAATCTGTGTTTCTTTGTGAGTAACGTGATGAGGATTGTATGGTTAAGTATGCAACATTCACCTTGAAGGACGAGGCGTTGACCTGGTGGAACAACTATCACAAATCAGTAGGAATTGATGTAGCTTATAGTATGACTTGAACTCAGTTTAAGGCTCTCCTAATTAAGACTTACTGTCCTAGGAATGAAGTTAAGAAGTTAGAAAGTGAGTTCTGGAACCATAAGGTTAAGGGTACTGACATGGCGACTTATACTCGTCGTTTCCAAGAGTTATCACTGCTTTGCCCTGAAATGGTTCGCACCGAAGAACTTAAGATTGAGAGGTATACTGATGGATTGCCTTTGGCTACTCGAAATGATGTCATCGCTGCCAAGCCAGTTAATTTGCAAGAGGCAATTGTTGTGGCTCAGAGTTTGATGGACTCTTATGTGCTAGAAGTAGGAGACAAGAGTAAGAATGATAGGAGTGATAAGAGGAAGAGGAATGAAGTTGTAAAAGGGAATGGCAACAAACGGCACGAGACACCCAGAGTGTTCGCCATAGGAAATGGAGGTAGGAAAGATTATGAGGGTAGTAAGCCTGTGTGTGGTCGTTGTAACCGACACCACCATGGACTGTGCCCGAATGTGTGTAGGAAGTGCTCTAAGGTAGGACACTTGGCCAAGGACTTTAGGTCCCGACCACTTGCTGCAGCACAAACTGCACAAGGAGCGGACTGGAAGGCCACTGTCACTTGTTTTGGATGTGGAAAGAAGGGACACTTTAAGAATGAGTGCCGAGAGCCGTGGATGAGAGGAAATCCCGGTAATGTAGGAGGATTTGCTAACCGAGGTGTAGGAGGTAATGGCTTAAACCCTGTGAAGCGTGAGGTTGTGGAAAACTAGGGAAACAATGGTGCTAGGAATCAGCAGAGAGACATGGGAACAGAGCGTGTTTACGCTATTGGGAAGGAAGCTCGCGAGGACCCTAACGTGGTTACGGTAGTGCGTTCCTTCTCAATAATCGCTATGCTTCCATACTGTTTGATACTGGTTCGGATATGAGTTTCGTATCCACCAATTTTATGCCATTACTAGGAATCTCCCAAACACCCCTAGGGTTTAGTTATGACGTGGAATTACCTAATAGGAATAGAGAGAAGATAGACACCGTAGTT